>BFEA01000732.1:554250-574946 GCA_003427395.1 Chara braunii | reverse complement strand
ACGCACACACTTGTTTGTATGCAGGTACCCAGACAGCATCAGGACAAAGGGGAAATCTGCAACTATACAATCCAGGCCCTCGGCTGTGAGTCAATCTGCACGACTGTGGAAAGGGAACCTGAGGCCAGACAGCCTCGCCAAATGCTACATAAGGCTGGGTCTCCAGGTGGTCAACATTCAGTCTTGCTATGCTGCTTTGACGCTGGCTCGACTCTGACGCTGGCATTGACGCTGGCTTGACGCTGGCTCGACGCTGGCAAAATGCTTGCTTGACGCTGACTGTGCACAGGCACTGTGGAGAGAGTGTGGATGGCGATGCGGGACTGTGGCAGCATGCTGGCGCTTTCTGTTCTGAGCGCTAGGCATTGCTGATGTGGCGCTGCAACCTGTCTACCTTGCTGATGTGGAGCATGGCACCTGTCTACACGGCTGGCATGGCGCATGTCATTTGTCTACACTGCTGATGTGGCACATGCCACTTGTCTCCATTATTGATGCGGCGCTGCAACCTAACTACATTGCATTGCTAATGTGGTGCTGCCACCTGTCTTCATTGTTGGTGCGGCACATGCCACCTGTCTCTATTGTTGACGTGACGTAGGACACGCTGTCCACATGTGGTCACTGAATGCGACAAGGAGGGGGATCGGGATCTGTGGATGATTGGGATATGGTACTCATCTGAGGTTGACGTTGTTACCATATGCTGCTGGTGTCTTCATGATCTCCACGAGATAATAGTGCCACGTGGAACTTCGGTGTGATCAAAACTTATCAGACTTGTATCGTATATTGGTTGATGATGTGGAGGTGAGAGGAAGCCCGGAGAAGAAGAGGGGTTTTAWTAGGYTACTSTYGWAWGCTCWATKCTCATTGATTATCTCTTCCACCTTCTCTTCTGTCTATTCTCCCTCCACTCTCTTCACCTTTGGTAACGAGATATTGTTTCAGATATCACTTCACATTAGYTGGAGACATTGTGCAGATCTGAGTCTCCTTGTGCTTCGACGTCTGTTGAGTATCTTCCAGTCTAGGTTCATTACACTTTGGTATCGGAGCATACTCCTTAATAGCAATCTGTTTCCACGTGCCGACATGGCACCGAGGTAAGTGGGAGATGCCACATGTGCAGGACGAAACACGTTTATGAACGTGCGTGGTCAATACCGCAGGTCTAGACGTTGAGTACCACACATGCGGGCAACCTTCATTGAAGATGATGGTGTGGCTACACTGAAGACTTCGAGATACCGGCAGGAGTTTCGTTGGCACTAGGCTGATGTGGTGCTGGTCTAGAGGGAGAGAAATGTGAGATCAGAACCGCATATGTGGCGCACTGCCTACGTGGAATGCTAATGTGACATTCTGGCAAGGCATGGTCTGACGTGGCATGYMAGTGTTGTGTATGTTGTAGACATGCATTGTTGATGGGGCATCCCCCCCTCGTAGACCTTTTAAGTCTTTGACGCTGACGTGGTAGACTCTATAGAGTTACTGCGTTGGCATGCCAGGGATGACACGTGGCATGCATAACACGCTGGGATAATCGGTAGAAGGCACCCACGCCAAAACCTTTTCGGTTTTAGCCGCCTAAAGTTTAGCCGTTTGGTACTACCGGCCCAATGACTTGCATGTGGGGTACTACAGGCCCACGCGTCGCTCCAAGGGCCCTACCGGATCATGAATCTGGCGCAGAAACTGCGCCAGATTCATTTTCATGTAAAAGAGGCTGGGCGTGGTAACTCTGAAGTATCGAATGAGGCCCGCGTACGCGATTTTGAAAAAGAAGGGCCCTACCGATCATGAATCTGGCGCAGAAACAACGCCAAATTCTTGAACCGGTGAAAACAGGCCCAAGGAGATGTGGCCATGGCGCGAAGGCGCCTTTCACCAAGGGGAACGTTGTTTGGGCCGGTAGTACCAAACGACCGAACTTTGGGCGGCCAAAACCGAAAAGGTTTTGGTGTGGGTGTGACGCGCAACCTCACAGCCTGTGTTGTCTTCCGTTCGGAGTGTTAGCCATGCGGAAAGAGGCCCAGAAAAACAGCAAGATAAGGTGTGCCAATGATTTTTGGAAATTGAGTGTGGGGACACAGACGAAACTGAAATCCCCTGTGTGGGTCCAATGAAGCAAGTCGATCGTTTTTCGCGCGTCGCAGAATGCGCGCAGACAAGGCGGGAGGAGGGAAGAATCCAAATTCAATCCAAAAAATATTGTCGCGCTTCCCACCGGGCTACGGCYCGTCGTTTAGAACGGAAAGGCTTTGGCACGCTTCGCGTGTCCCGTTTCCGTATCAAGTCTCGTCATCGTTCGCTGTTTAGTTTCGAGTCTAACGTGGATGGTCTCAACCGTGTGGCTCTCTCCTTGTGCTCGTCTTCACTCCGTATCCAGTAGTGAAAGCTTTTCAATTCGTAGCGATCGAAACGCTCGCACTCATTGCACAAGGTTCAAGGCCAATGAGGCCCTACTGTCGTCCACGGAATGACGATCAATTCGTTAAATGGGAGCAATATCGAGTAGGGTGAGAAGTGGGTATCGATAATGACAAAGCCTGCATCTACGAATCCAGAACAACGATTTTTGGGAGGGAAGAAGTAGTGTCGGCCGATTCGTGCGACGGCTTCTCGTACGTCCCACTCACATACACATGTCCTTTCCTCGTTATAGGGAAAAGGCCGTGTCGGAATGGGGGATATGGTAGGCTGGCGCCTGATTGGAGGGTACTGGTCTGTCCATATATCAATCAATTGCAAGRACCTTGAGAGGTCATCAAGGGAAGAAAAATGCTTGCGCAACTTACAATCAATCCCTTTCGATACGAGAGAGAGAGTGAAAAGAAAGTGTCTCCTCAGCTTGAAGCATGCATATAGCCGAGAGATCTATTCGTGGCTCGGGTTTAGCGAGCCAACGCGGCGTGTGGTTCGGCTGCTGATGTCGTGCAGCATAAGGCAGATGGCATGCGCATTTCTTTCAGAGCTACAGATCTAAACACTCTTGCATTYTCGAACAAAATCCCGACGACGATCGTCTAATTTAACACGAAAAAGAGTCGCACATTTCCATACATGCGTTCACTGTAGAAGGTGCGAAAATGAGACATGCATCGGAAAAGATGGGTCGTATTGCAMAGTACACAGGCATCCACCGTTCACAAGACAAGAAGGCGGGGTCCTTGCATAGAAGGATTACCCAGGAAACTAATGGAAGAGTTCCGGTAGAAGTTCTTTCAAGCGAGGGAAGCGCACCGATTCGCTCCTACTCAGGAGAGAAAGTGAGAGACATTCAATCGAGACACATCATTATTCAAAAGCAGACAAATGAGAGGGGGGGGGGGGAAGAGAGTCGAGATAGGTGATGACCAGATCTGGAAGAGAGACATTCGACATGACCGCCATGCACTCACGCCAAAGGTAAAGATCCGCAAAACTCGACGCGGTTCGCCCAGATCCCACAGTCCGTCGTGGCGATCCAATGCGCAACCGGCCAGCCTATTGCGAGCCCTACAGGTCTTTCCGACTCGCATCAACACACTCTGCCTAGCCACTGCTTCCCTGAAGCTGGCTTAAGAGTCGAAAACGTAAGAGAGATTTGCGGGCGCGCTTGCGGGTTTTATGGTTSCGCGAAAGGAGATAGAAGGGGGAGAGAACGACGGGAAGGTGGGGGTGTAGGAGAAGAAGGAGGAGAAGGAGGAGAAGACCTTGAGAASAGCGCTTCGAGAACGCCATGTTGATCCCTCCGAACTCAAGGTTCAACCAATCAGATTCGTCGTGCGATAGGAAGGTCCTATCGATCCACGCACCTGATTGGCGAGCGGGAGTTATCGGGGGATCGACCAGGCGTTGTACGCCAGACTCAGAGGGTGAGAAGAGAAAAGGCGCGAGAGGTGGCGCAAGACGGGTCCAAGATTCAGACGATCAAGAAAGGGAAGTGGGCCCGCAAACAGCAAGATGGGGGAGGGGGAGGAGAGAAGGAAACAGTTACGGGGAGAGAGAAAGAGGAGGGAGAAGGAAAGGGAGCGCGGGAGGAAGCGCTACAGGGGGCCAGAGGGGAGGAAGCTATGCATGCACGGCGCCGTCAACAGAAAAAGAGAAAAAGGCACCGAAACGGTTACAACTTGCTTCTATCCTAATTCAAAATTAAAATCACCATATCCGCGCCCGAAAGAGCGACGCGGGAAAATAAAATCCTACGCCTAATCGTATCCGGACAAAATTCCGAAAGTTTTCTCCGACGCCACCAAGAACATTCACACACTCGAAAAGGACACGTCGAAGTTCCGCTTGTCCCAGAATTCTCAGCCGCTGAGCCCAATTCCCAGTGCACTCGCTAAAGCGCACGTAAATTTCCATGTATTTCTCGACTTTGCAAAAAGAAAAACAGAACCCAGAAATCGAAAAAGCTTTAAAAAAAAAAGAAAAATGCGGCACCCGAAAGAAAGAAATCAAAACGGGGTTTTCCTGGGGTTGGTATCATACAAGCAAAAAAAAGGGTATGAAAGATGGCACGGGTTCGGGAAGTGGTTCGTCACATATGTGACGCGCAGGGGGTTCCAAAATTATGCGATCTCCTGATTGCATGGCATGGCAAAAGAAAGAGGGGAGAAAAGAGTGATGCATGAGGAACCAAGCATATCATCAGAGCAAAAGAAGTACAAGGAACGATAACTGGGTCGCGGATGAGATGGCGACAACATCCGTGGCAAGATCTCCGCAGCCATGTCATATGCAACCCTGTGCCTCGTGGAGATCGTGTAGGTGACGCCATCATGGTCCTCCTGATCTCCGTGTGCTGTGCACCCCTGTTTGTTGTTGTCTGTCGAATCAGCGCGTAGGTTGACGTCATCGTCGTTGGCGTGATCTTCGTGAAGCTTACTGATCCGTGCCGATGAAGGGAGGAGAGGAAGGGGAGAGCAGGTCAAGTGAGTGGGATCTACCGCCTAGTTGGAATAGGCCTGTAGAGGCGGTACATGGAGGGGATGTCGCGGGGATGACGGGGAGGAAGTGGGGGGAAGCGATTCATCCCTTCCATCGTCACCGGGAGCTCCTCATATCGGATGATTCGGTGAAAGCGGGGGAAATTATCGCCGCTGCGGGGAAGGGAAGCGAGGCAGTCGCGATAGAAGGAAGAGAGGAAGCGGAAGAGCGCCGCTCGAAAGATCTCGAAGTGGCGGCAAGCGGGGATTGTCCTCGTGGCAACGCAGTAAACTTCTACCACGTTGCATCGCTCCCATGCAGTGCTGAACAGCAGGAAATGCCAGCAGAACGTGGGGGCAACGGATTGAAGGGAGGCGCGGGGGTGGACGGTGGCGAGTAGACGGGTAGAATAGAAATCGCGGAAGAGATGGGGATGGAAAGGATGGGAAGGGAAGGTGACGGGGGTACGGATCTGCTCAAGGGTGAGGAAGTCAAGGGGTCGGCGGGACAGCGTCCGAGGACGAATGCCTATCGCCCGCATCGGTACGTGGGCAAACTGGGGGATGGGTGGGGCTGGAGGAGGAGGGGGATCGGCTCCGTCTCCGTCGCGTGGTACTTGAGGTGGCGGCTGCAGGGTCGCCATCTTTGTGCTTCGACGGCTCTGGATCCCTGGTCGGATCGCTACCGACGTGCAGGCTTACTTCGCTGGCGAACTCCAGCTGACGCTTCCTGGTGGCAATTTCTTCGCGCTTTCGCGCCGCTTTCGGATCTTCCACCTCCGTTCCCGTACGCGTCGCTTCCTCCGGCAAGGCTTCCCACTCGGATCCGGTTTCTTCTTCCTCCTCTTCTCCTTCGCTCAGCTCGCCCTCGCTATGTTCACTATAGCTTCCCTCTTCCGATGTTTCCTCGTCGTCGTCGTCTTCTTCTTCGTCGTCGTCGATCACCACTTCGTCTGCCCTCGGATAGAAGGCGTGAGGGATGATCTCATATGGCTTCAGATACTCCTGCCGGATGGTCGGGTATCCTCGTCCCTGGGTTCCTCCAAGCACGTGGTCCACTGAAGATACAGATCCAATGATCGCTCGAAAATGTACGGAGCAAGACTGTCGTCACTCTGAAAATAGATGTTGGGCCAGATATCGTCTGCCAATTGCACAATCGATGCGATAAGCTCCTGCTAAATCAGGTGGCATCGACCTGGCCGTACCGATCCGAAGAGAAAGCCAAGAAGATCTCCTTCCACGTTAGTCCTCCAAGCTTGTATGATCAGCAGCTCCGGATTCTCGATCCACGTGGGATGCTCACTAGTGCCCGTCCACGTCACCTGTACTCTGGCCAAGCAAAAGGACAACTCCTCAAAAGTTTTGCGCTACAATCGCCAATGTCCAGGATTGATAAGAGGGGCTGAAAGAGGCTTGAATGAGAAGGAAAGAGAAGGGTGAAGATCAGATTGCCAGAGTGGGGAAGAGAGAGGGGAGACCAAGGATAGAGAGAGGAGCGAGAAGAGCAGCGTGGTTCATTGGGGATGGGGGAAGGGGACGATGGTCGGGATCACAACTGGCCGTGCGCGCGGTGATCGACGAATACTGTCAAGATCCGATACAAAGATCGGGATGATGTTATACCCCTATCGGGCGAGGACGTGCTGCCACACATTGGACACTAGCTCCATCCACTCGCGCAGGGAGGCCAAGATCGCGGTATGCCACAGTGGATTGACCGAGCTGATGTCGCCGGTAAATGCTGCCACCGTGGTGACGTGGCTCGTTCTGGGACCCGCTCGTCGATGAACTGCGGTAACCTCCGCGAATACTATTGCACGAGGACTTCCTTCGATTCGAAACGTGGCGGCGATACAGATACCTTCGTCGCAGAAGAAGCGCATCAAACGCCGAAGATCCTCATTGAGCCGAGGGTGACAAACTTGCTGAATCTCTGAGATGTGGCTACGTGGCTACAACAGCTGAATGTCAAGAGCCCGCTCCGTGATAAAACTTATGGCGAGGTCAGAGAGGAGGGCGAAGGACAGGAGGGAGAAAAACGGGAGAAAAGTTAGGTCGTCGTTCTCCTCGCTTTTCGAGGAAGTAGAGGGAGGGAGATCGGAAGGAGGAAGGAGACGGAGGTAGGAGGTATGCCGGATGATGAGGACAAAGTGATGGTTGGCACTAGCCTAACGCGCGATGCGCACCGTGTTGGCGCCGTTGGGTCCGAGTTCGACAACGAGGAAACAACCAGAGAACTTGGGAGCGAGTTTCCAGTCGCATGCACATTTACGTACCTGCACTAGGTCCCGTAATTTATATTGGTACTAGGGTCCAGCATTTCCATTCCGGGCCTCGTAGCTACGGACCTGTCTCCCGTGGGCCATATCAGTCATCCTTTGTCTTTCCGGGCTAGCTTCGGGACGGCCCGTTCCATTGATTCAATGTATTTTTGGCCTTGGCCTTGAGAGCTGCACGCGTGTCGCTACCCCCTGCTTCGGCAATTTCCGAGTTACCTCGGTAATCGACACAAGGGAGGCTATTAGTTCGAAGCTGAAAGGGGGTGAACCCTGGAGACTCATGAGGGGTGGCCCGGTGGTTCCCGACGATCTGATATACGATCTTGGGCCAAGGATGCGTGTCGTGTGCCGCTAAGTTCCTGCAAAGGGCAGTTTTAATCATATGGTTGGCATTCTCAGCCAACCCATTCGACTGGGACACGTGGGGTGCCGTATGTTGGAGCGTGACGCCCCTTTGCGCAAGCAGTTTTTCTACCTCTCCTTTGAATTCCGACCCATTTTCAGTTAGAATTTCTTCCGTATCTAGATGGGTATAGAGGAATCGTTCGATGTATGTGGCAATTTCGGCAGCCTTTCGGATCTTACAAGGATAGACTTCGATGAATTTGAAAAAATGGTCAATTAAAACTAACAGGATGGAATATTCACAGCGGTTTGGGCCAGGTGGCACATCAATATCGGTCGTGTCCATACTGACTCGCTGGAAAGGACGCTCTACTTCCGTGGGTACGATCGTGTTTGGTCCCCGTATAAGGGCGCGATCAGCGGCACAGACCTGACAATTAGTGACAATGTACTGGACGTCATCTCGTATATTGGACCAGAACCATCGGTTCTGGTCTACAGTTGCCTCCGTGACACGTATCGCGAAATGAGCGGCCTGTTCTTCGTAAGTAGATCAGATCCAATCGTATCTCTGAAATGGATGGGGAACTGTCAACCACGAGCCCGACCCATCACTTTTACGCTTTTTCAAATGACCGTTGATCCATCGATAGTCCCGAGATCTCTCGGTTGCCCTACGTCTCTCGTATTTGGTGAGGTGGCCCAACGATAATCCCGCTAATTTTGCTGATAAAATTTTATCCGTCCAAACCTCTGCGCGTCGGTATTTTTCGTCGTATTCAGGGTCGTCCGTACGGGCGGCCTCGAATCAAACCTCCATGGGGAGCTTGTTTGTTCCACAAAGGGGGCACCTCCATTCCTTGCTACTCGTCCAATATCGAACGCAGGCCCCGAGCGCACGGTTGACACACGTGGCACATTCTACCCAATCGACAAATCCGGTCTCGAAGGGATGACAGTCGACCCCATAAACTCGTGCAATACACGTGCAAAAATAGCAGAATTTATCGGGAAGGGTGGCGAAGAAAGCCTAGGAAGTTAGAGGGGCAGAGTTAGTAAGAGAAGAAGGGATTGGAGAGGCGAGTGGGGTAGTCATGATGGCAGAGGAGGAGGGGATACAGGGAGAGCATAACAGAACAATTAGTCCTCGTGTCACTTACTGCTTCGATAAGATCTCCACTTGGCCGTACCGAGGTCCGATCTCCTGTTCGGGTTCGTTCCACAAAATTACCTCCTCACCCTTTGGAACCTATTTAGGCCTGTGCAGCTGTGTCAGTCCGTCCGCATTTCCGTGTCTCTTGTGCTTTCGATGACAAATGTCTAAGTCTATACTCTGCAGCACCGTTGCCCATCGCCCGGTCATGCCAGAGTAATCCTTCGACTTCTTCAGAGCCAACAGGGGCTCATGATTAGTCACCAGGGTGAATTTTCGCCCGTACAGGTAAGCACAAAAGTGACTGAATTCTCCAGAGAACCGCATAGCATTCACCCATTGGAGCGGCGTAATTGCGCTTGCAGGCGGGCACTGAGTTGGACGCATACTCCACTACAGTCTCGAGTCCGCTCGGTCCCACCTGGGCAAGGATCACTGAAATCGCCTCTGGCTGCTAGTCGGTGATGAGAACAAAGGTTTTTCGGGATCCGGTCTTATAAGGACCTGAGCCGAAATGAGAGCAACCTTGAGTTTGGAAAACGCTTGATCGCACTCCGGTGTCCAGATCAACGACTGATCCTTGCGCAGCAGATTTGTGAGGGGTCCCACAATCGCCGCGAAGCCCTTGATAAATCTTAGGTAGTACGAGGCTAGGCCCAGAAACGCGCGAACTTGGGTAATAGTCGTAGGCACCGGTGCGTCCCTGACATCAGCCACCTTCTGCGGCTCTGGTTGGAGTCCTTTCTCTATCACCACGTGCCCAAGGAAGGAAATGGTGGTGAGGAAAAACTGACACTTCTCAAGCGCCACCTTGAAACCTGCGTCTCGTAACGCATGTAGTGCCCATTCGATGTGCTGCACGTGTCCCTCGTAGGAGCTCGAATACACCAAGATGTCATCCATGTACACAATCACGCAGTAGTTGATGATGCTCTGCGCCAGGCGAGTCTTCCGCACGAAATTCTGAAAAGCCATGTTCATGGCCCGCTGAAAAGTCGCAGGGGCGTTGCAGATACCCATCGGGCATCGAATCCATTGCCACGTACCTTCGAAAAGCACAAATGTGGTTTTCGGACGATCTTCTTCTCGGACAAGAAGATGATGGAATCCATGGCGAACATCAAACTTGATGAAAAATCGAGCACTCCCAATCGCATCCAACAATTCATCAATCCAGGGGAGGGGGCACACATCTTTAATCGTGATATCATTCAATTTTCGATAATCAATACAAATACGAATCCCTCTGGCCTTTTTGGGTACGATTACTACGGGAAAAGACCACGGACCTATAGCAGGTTGGATCCATCCATTAGCTTCGAACTCCTTAATCCGCTGAAAAGCGGCAGCTCTTTGAGCTGGCGAGTATCGGTAGGGAGCGCAACTAATGGGTGGATGATCTCCCGTGAGAATGGCATGCTCAATCACATTAGTTAAGCCGATGTCCTTATCGTGTACACTCAATACTTCCTCGTAGCCATTCAACACACGAATCAACGATTTTCGAAGTTCCGCGGGGACGTAACCTGGCAAGGTGATTGTACAATTCCCCGAAAATCTTAAGGGGCATATCAATCCAATCAACCGGCCGTTTCCGTCGATCATGGATACTAGAAAAAATGGAACTACTGGTGCGAATAGAGAAGACAGTTGCTATCATCTCGGACTCAGCAGGGCTGATCGTCTCTGTTTCTTTAGTTTCAGCATCAGTTTCTGAACCAACCGAGGTTGGTTCCACAGTTAGCCCTGTTAGATCCGTTATTTTTTGCATCAGATTGGGTACATCATTTACCGGTGCTTTCGCCTCTTGTTTAATCAAGGCGATGGTGGCTCCTGTCGTTAGTAACGATCGGGGTGGAAAAACAGAAACGTCTAAATAATGTTCCGTTTGCTGATAACGTGTTCGTAAGGAGAGAGTTCCCTCGTACAAGGTACGAGGGGGTTCCAAATCATCAGCCAGATCGGAAACTTGCAATATAGGTTCCCTGAGGAGGATTGAAGGACTGATCCGGGTCGTCAGAGGCGTGCACGCGCTGTCTCCGACGTCCACGTGGAAGCTTCGGGTGGTGTGAGGTACACTTGAAATTCCTCGGGAACTTCTCTTTCGAAAAGCTCGACCAGGTGCCTCCATTTTTCTTCGCTGGGCATCTTTTCTTTGTATCCTTGCTCTCTGATTCCATCTCCGAGGCGTGAGGGAGAGCATTCATCGGGATCAACGCATCGAATCATCCCTATTTGGGTCAGGCTAGGGATCCGCTTTATCGTTCGGGTGGAAACTCGCAAAGGAACAGTTTGAGGTTTTCTCCTGGTTTGTGTCAGTACCAGTTGTCTCAAATCGAAATGTAGACGTGCGCCTACCACCATCGGCCAAGGTAATCCCAATAATACAGAATAGGAACGTACATCTATTACAAGCGCGTTAACAAGGACGTGTACTCACTCGACTTTTACAGCCACGTTCTCAGTAATGCCTACGATGTTCATTGCCTCCTCGTCGGCAGAGACACAATTGTCTTTGCCAGATTGAGGAAGAACGGATCCCAGTTGTCCCATCTTTTTAACAATATCTGGTGATATGGCCACGACAGAAGACCCTGTGTCAATAAGGGCATTAAACGGCTTGCCCCAAACTTCACAGTCACATTCCGCACTTTTTCACAATACAGGCCGAGCTCGTACGAAGTGATCTTTTTCTGCTAAATAGATCGCTGCTATTCGTGCGGCTTCGGGTTCTTTCGTGTCAGGTTTGGGAGGTGCAACCTCCTCGTTTCCTTCCTTCTTCTTCAACATCCGTTATATGTGCTGATAGGTGAAGCGCTTTTGATTTTTCTCACATTGTTGTAGAAGTTTATTGTTTACTGCTTCAGATATGGTAAGCAGATGTCCAACAGGGATAGGTTCACGAATATGTAATTACTTGAACGTTTTCAATACATCAATATCTCCTGTCTGAAAGTGCGGTCCAAGATGGGACTCGCGATCGATCCATTCGAGATCATCTTGGGCAGATCGGATCGCTCTGATCATTCCGGCAAGATGAAGATACTCGAGGGGATCGACCACATCAGCAGCATCAGAGGAAGAAGCTCCTGAGGTCGACGTTCGCCGAAGAGGAAGGCTGTTCTGGAGCATACGCTACGAGCTCTCCTCCCTAGTCCTAGTTCATCAGAGCGGCCACTCGTCCTTGATTAAGGGCGACAGGGGCCGCAGCAGGGGGAGGCTGATGACGTTTCGGCTGCGGACAGTCTCGGGCAAAATGCCCGGGCTGTTTGAAGTTGAAACAGTCGATCTTTCCTGCCGGATTAGCTAGATTGGGATACTGAGGGGCGAATCCCGGACCAGGCGGAACACGTAAGAGCGGAAACGATGCAGGGGCAGGTCGGGCTGGAGCCGGGTTAGGCTGAATGAGCCGGCTCATTATCTGTTCCATACGTTCCATGTGAGCCGCCTGCGTTTGGATCAAGTTACTCATCCATTCGGACTGCTTGGTAGTGGCCGTATGAATCATCTGGGCAAGATGCAAATTGGTTACTGCCGGCGAGGGGGGTTCAGATGAAGTTCCGCTTCTAACAGCTGCGATCGATTGATTCACCGGGGAAGAGGGAGGAGAAGCAGTTGGGATATCGGAAATGGTTCCGTCGGGAAGGTTATGATTAGGGCGGGGATAAAACCGTTCGACCGCCTGCAACCATGATCGTCTTTTAGCGGTAACATCCCGTATAGTATTCGTAATGTCTTCGTCTCCTTGGCTGATGTACTTTTTCGTATCAGCCAGGTCTAGTTCCAAAACTTTAGTTATGATAGCCGCTAACGGGTGTGTTTTCGGCGGAACCTTTTTCTGTAACTTCCCTTTCAGTGTCGGACTTCGTAGGTGATCGATGAACACGTCCCGAGCGGATTTCTCGTCTCCCCCGGATTTGTCCAATATGATTTGAAACCGATCAACGAAATCAGGTAACAGTTCCCCTAGTCCTTAAGGTCGATTTTTGAGTACATACCAAGCGGCATCTTCACTAACCGTATCGCATCGAGCCAAAAATGCTCGCTTGAAAGTATCACAATCTACCCACGTATGTTTTCTAAACCAGTCATGTGAGGTGTTGCGAAGTAGTAGTGTCAGAACGCGGAGGAGATCGGTCGCGTTGTAGTTCTAAGCTTCGACAGCTTCCAGCCAAGCCTCGGGATGGGTATGGTTAGGGAAGAAGGGGAAAGGGGGCAGGGACGCTAACGATCACCCTAGTACCGTTCACCATTGGTATTGCTGGCGCAACCGTACTAGACTGAGACCTGGTTACGGGGCGATCTCGACGAGCTAGTTGAGGGTCTCTCTTACGTCTCGCCAGTTCGACTTACTATCATCAGAACCGACACATGTCGGCTCCGTTACCAACCGCACGCCCTGTGCTGTCTTCCGTTCGGAATGTTAGGCATGCGGAAAGAGGCCCAGGCATTCTCCATCTTTTTTTTTTTTTTTTGCCTTTCCTTTTTCTTTGAAAAGCCAAGGGTGTTGTAAGGGCCAGTTACTAGGCACACATTGATCGCCCGGAGCGATCAGCAATGGTTGTCCTGAGGATGAGGGAACGTGGCTACCCATCTCAATCAGCTCAGGAACCCTTCATTCAAGTCTGCTGTGGTCATCACAGCAAGGGTTTGACCTTAGATCCACAGATTGCTCGTGTTCCACTCGTGCGTCTGCTCTTGAAACATAGTCGCAAAGCCACAACCTTGTTTTAGTGTTGAACAAGTACCCACTCAATAGAAAGAAAACTGAATACCAATTGGCCTAGATCAGTTGGTTCACCCAATGAGATGGGGAAATACTGCCCCGTGTTCGAATCCAGAAAAGAAAAAAAAACATCTGGATGAAGCATCGAATGAACCACCGCCAACTCTTTGCCCCAATCATGCGAACCAACGAGCACTGAAGCCTTTCAGGCAGTCGTTCTCAATCAGCCAAGAAAACCTTTGGGTAACGCTTTTTGGTACTTGTCGTCTTCCTATGTGTCCAAAATCAGATTCAATGGGGGTTTTGAGTTGAACGGTTCAACTCCCATTCAACTCCCGTTTCAACTCCCGTTTCAACTCCCCGTTGAACCGAGTGTGTGTGTGTGTGTGTGTGTGTGTGTGTGTGTGTGTGTGTGTGTGTGTGTGTGTGTGTGTGTGTGATTGGGTAGGGGTTGGGGGCGCGACCCATCCCCCACGATTGGGTGGGGGATGGGGGGGCGCCTCATCCCCCACCAGTCAATGAATCAATCAATCAATCAATCAATCAATAAAAAAGGAAAAAGGAAAAGTAAAAATAACGAAAAAAGCGATTCAACGGTGATTCAACGGGATTCAACGGGAATTCAACAGGGATTCAACAGGGATTCAATGGGATTCAACGGGACGATTTCATTTTTCGTTCACGTGCGTCCAGCGTTGTGTCCGAGGCCCAATGCACCCTCCCCGTTGAACAATATTCAACGGGGAGGGCCCGTTGTACCATTTAACGGAAATTTAACGGGGCCCCGGGGGCTATTCAATGGGTACAACGGAGTTGAAACTTTCCCGTTGCCCGTTGAATAGACACATAGCCGTCTTCCAAGCAAGGGTTCTAACTGAGATCCAAAGGACCAAAGGTTGGTCATGTTTAACTTGGTATCCAGATCCATTTCCCCCCTCTGAGCTAGCCTTGGTAGATTTACAATGGTTTGAATAAGCGGAAAGCTGAATTTTTTTTTAAGGCCGACAAAGTAGCCCGGAAAGGTTGACAAATCATGCAATCCTAGGAAGTGCAATGAACCAAAGTCATGAACATCAGAATACGATTGTTGACAATGCAAGTCTAAATTATCGAGCCGCTGATAGTTCCAATAATCAAACAGTATCCATAAATAAAGAGGTGAGATAATCATACACAGTCGAAGAGGAAGGAGGGAGGAAAGACAAGGGAGAAGAAGTCACAATGCCCACTCCTTCTCCRGGCTCCTTCCTTTATCGCCACCTACAGTAACCAGTAATCTGAACACATATCGAAGTCTTGTCACAATGTGCCATGTGGCACCTTATCAGACCATAATCAGCGTTGGAGCCTCGTCAACATACAAAATCCGGGTACGTATCACAACCTCCTCAAAGTCCGGATCTCCTCCTAAGTTGATGATACAACAGCCTTGACATCTCCTTGAAGTGATGACTGAACATAATAACAATATCAGTCACATAATGTTGCCACCTCAGAAATATGTATCCTACGTGGCAGCGGCCACGTCAACAACGGCGCGTGGCAGCCGCCACGTCAGCAAGCCAAAAAGACAAGTGTCAGCCAGCCTCAATGCCGGACAAGCAGAGTGCCGTCGTCTCTCGAAGTGCCAGCCAAATGCCAGTGTCCAACCAGCGTCACAATATTAAGCCAGCGTCGCCTTTTGCATCATAGAGTCAGCGTGGACTCAAGGCAGAATGAATGAATTTCAAAGGCAGGGAGTCCACGGACCATGCTTATGTAGCGTTGACTCGGAGTCTGGACCCCGGCTGCTGCAGACTCCAGCCGTCTAGATCTCAACACCGGTAAGGGTCTGGATTGATCTGAAACTGTATCCTCTTCGGCCTGGATGGATGTCTTGGTACCTACGCACAACATGTGGATGTATTCAACCAAGGGTCTGGCGTGGTACCTTTGACTTGACAGTTGAGTTTGACTCTTGAACTTCCTGAGCCTAGCACTTGGTCCCACAGCCGCGTGCGACCTTCTCAGATCTGGGCATGTGCTGGTCACACAGCCCATCGCAGACCTGTTTTAGTCTGCGTGGCTTAGGGCTGAGTTCTAGGCCCCGGGCTACTTCTTAACAGGGTTATTACATTCTTGCCGGCCCATTTTTTAGTACCATTACAGAAATAATTACGACATCAACCCTCGTTCATAAGCAGAAATGATGTCAGGAGCAGTCCCGAGTAGTTCCTTCTTACTGAACCATCGGTCCTCTAATGGTTGTTTAGATTTGAAACGTAGCTTAAACTGCTTCTGGGGACGTCCGCGTGCTCCTGTAAAAGAACCTGTGTTATATGATTCTATCGACTTCAAAGCCTCCATCCATAGATGGTGGAATCATAGAGGGTCTGTTGGGAAACTCATTTCCTTCTACATAAGGCAATATTTTGGACGCATGAAAGACAGAGTAAGTCTTGAGATGACGGGGAATATCAATTCGATAGGACGGTCCCTCTGCATCTCCCAATACTTTGAGAACTTCCCAGGGTCCAAAATAAACAGGTAGCAGTTTTTGAGTCACATATTCTTCCACTGAAAACTCTTTAGACTTAACCCAGACCCAATCACCTACTTTAAGTGTAGATGGTCGTTGATGCTTACTGGTCTGTTTTATCATTTCGTCTTGAGTTTTCTTTAGGTTTTCTTTTACCTTATTTATGTCTTCTTGGAACAAAACTGCATATTCTCTTATCCTTGGGGGCAACCTAAGGAATTGGTCCCGGGTTAGTACGTCAATGGGACGCCTAGGTTTCCATCCCTTGTGTAGTGCGTTAGGAGTTCGTCCTGTAGCAGTATGTACACTACTATTGTAAACACTGACAATCTTGGGCAAGTTCTCATCCCTGTCAATCTGATCGGGTCTTGTGTACATGCTCAAGAGTTGTTGGCACAAGCGGTTCATCTGCTCACTTTGCCCATTCGTTTCAGGGTGTCGCCCTGACGACATGGTCAAACGAGTGTCGTATGCTTTCATCAGCTTTTGCCATGGCATACTTGTAAATCTCGTATCTCGATCAGACACAATAGTTAATAGAAACCTATATTCAGTAACCCATCGCATCTGAAATTTTTGAATCACTAGTTCATTTCGTGCTTCAACAGGCAAGGGAATAAACATAGCATACTTAGAGAAACGATCAACAATAACCATCACTTGACTATTGCCATTGCGGCTCTGTATGAGACTCATGAAATCCATGGAGATGGACTCACCTGGTTCACTTGGAATTTGCCATGGTCTCAGTAGACCAAGGAGGTTCTCATGTGAAGATTTGTTTCTCTGGCACACTAGACAGGTACGAACGTAAGTTAGTACGTCTTCCTTCATTCCCTTCCAATCAAAGCGTTCTCTGACCTCAACGTAAGTTTTCTTGAATCCAAAGTGTCCCTCAAAATCGTGACATTCTCCAATCACTAGACTTTTAATTTCTTCTTTGTGAGGGATACAGAGTCTTTGTTTAGTTTGGTCAATCAAGAAAAGCAAACCATCGACTATTCAGTAGTTGGGAAGGAGAGAGGGTCTTTGACAATAGTATCAAGGATAGGATTCCAGATAGGATCATTAGCATATTCTTGGCAAATCTTTTCTTTCAATTCACTTCCCACATCCGGATAAGCGACAATAGTTCCGGAGAAGTCACTTCGCCTGGACAATGCATCTGCAAAAACCACGTTAGACTTTTCTTTTATTGTTTTTAGTTCAAAGTCAAGGGTATCAAGAAAGGCAGACCATCGTGCCAGTTTGTCAGAGAACTTAGGTTGTTTCTTTATCCATTGTAAGGTATAGTGGTCTGAGTACACAGTCAAGTTTCTCCCTAACAAGTAGTGCTTCCAGGTTTTCAGTGCACTGACTAAGGCATACAATTCTCTTTCATAAGTAGAATTGACAACTTTTTCAGTGTGCAATCGGGCAGACATAAACTCGACTGGTCTGTAGCCTTTGCCGTCATCTTGTTGAAGGATTGCGCCAATTTCATTCTGACTTGCGTCAGATGTGACGATGAAGGGAAGAGCGGGGTCAGCAATTTTCAACACACGATAGTGAGTCAATGCATACTTCAATTTCTTGAATGCGGACTCACACTCCTTATCCCACAACCATATTGTTCCTTTCTTCAGCAATCTTCTCATTGGTGCAGCAATCAGTGAGAAGTTTCTAACAAACTTCCTATAGTAACTTGCCAAACCATGGAAAGAACGAAACTTAGTGATAGACTTAGGTTATGGTCAATCTCTAATTGCTGAAATTGTTTTTTCCTCTGGCCTTAGATCATCTTCGTTCATTATGTGTCCTAAATATAGAACTTCTGACTTAGCAAACTTAGATTTCTTCGGGTTTAATTTGAAGTTACCTTCACGCAACTTCCCTAATACAAGACGGAGGTGTTTCTTATGATCTTCTAGTGTTTTATTATACACTAGAATATCATCGAGATACACTATGACGAATTGATCCAACCATTGACGAAATAACTCATTCATGGACCTTTGGAAGGTGCTGGGGCATTCGTCAATCCGACAGGCATTACCACAAACTCGTAGTGACCGTAGCTTGTTCGGAAAGCCGTCTTGTGTTGATCTGCGGGATCCACCTCGATCTAGTGGTAGGGGTTCGGCATTCTTGACAGTGACAGAATTCAGCCCTCTATAATCAATGCAAAGACGTAACTCACTTTTTTTTTAGGTACAAACAAAACAGGAGCGCCGTAAGGATAAGAGCTAGGGCGAATCCATCCTTTTCCTGTTAGGTCGTGGAGTTGTTTTCACAATTCTTCAAGTTCCCTAGAAAACATTCTATAGATAGGGCCCTTGGGAGTCTTACTACCAGGAATGATCTCGATAGTGTGCTTAATGGCACGCTCAGTGATTCCAGTCGGTTCCATTGATAAGTCTTTATACTAAGCTATGGGTTTTTCAATCGAGGGTGGATAGGAAGTAGAGGTCTCGCCAACTTGCTTCACTAGGACCATCATGACTTCCTGTTCCAGTTTCTTCTTCGAAACCATCGAACAAAATGCTGGATAACTCATGCAACAAAAAGACTGATTAGAGTCAAAGCCAGACTTATGATACAATTTGATARTTTTCATTTCATTTTGTGCGTCCCGCAACTGCACAATTTTGTCATTGAACTTGATATATGGGTTGGCTTCCTCATGCCAATCCATCCCCAGAATCATGTCAAACGACAAATTCTTTTTAACAAGGAAAAAAATTTCGGGCATTATCTTTTTTCCATCCCTCGTACGAAAACGACACTTCACACGATCGATATATTGTGAGATAGTGATCGTGTTTTTGTTAGCCAGGATAGACGTGATAGGTCGAGATAAGTTCTTTACCTTCATTCCGATATGCAATTTGCGGATTGCCTTCTCGGATATATAGGACCTTGTAGATCCAGAGTCTAATGGTGCACCCGCTCGTGCATATGTGATTTCTACATCTGCGAATATAGTCACCCTTAGACTTTGCTTTCTTAGCTCACGAGCTTCGTAATGCTAGCAGTTCGTTACTAAGCTCGTCAAGGGAGTCGTCTTGAGAGACAGAACATAAGACAGGTTCAGGGTGTTCTGGACGAAGGGCTGGAGAAGATACATCCTCTGCCATGCGAGTCGAGGGATTGAAAGTGTTAGTAGGAGCCTTACCTTTCTCAACATCTAAACCCTTCAACTCAGTAGGAGCAGATGCTACTCCTACTGGCGACTGGCTTTTGGGTTCCTGATTAAAGGGCACCATGCAATCACATGCCCCGCAACCCCGCATTTCAGGCATTGCGCGTTGTTCATCCGGTCCTGCCAAATCTTTTCATCGATGTCTATTTTCTCCCAGGGCCTTCCGGCTGCAATACAGGGATGCTTCGGAAATGAACGCTGTCTCCTCCTCACTCCAGGTCGTGGTCCTCCCTTTTTTACCATGGCGGCAGTGACGTCCCGCTTTCCGGACTCACTGCCGCTTGCCACACCCTCGGCCTCCAAGGGCCACTTCTCCACAGTATCGTCGTCAAAGACGACGAGGGTATGGTCCTGACGCTTTTGGCGCCTGAGTACTCGCTTTCCTGTTCCTGTACCTGCACCACCACCATATTTCACAACAGATGCATAGGTGTTCTTCACCTGAGAAGTCATTTGCTCTCTCTGTAGAGCCAAATCCCAAAATTGCCTGTAGTTATACTTACCTGACTTTGATTCTGCCACGAGCTGACTACGTACGGGCTCGGGCAGAGCTCGAAAGTCTATGTACAATACTTGACTGTCTTGCAAGTTCAATCCTGGAACTTGCAGCAACCGATCAACCTCCCTCGACAAAGCTTCCACCGAGGTCTAATGTTTTTGTCCAATGGTCGTAAGTTGGTCGAAGGCTTTGTCAGTCGTCGTCTTGTCAAGAAAACGTTCCTTGATCCGAAGGTTGTCCTTTCTTCTCTTCAGATTTCTGTTTTTTCTTCTCTTCGGTTCTCACTCTGAGATGTTCTATGGCATATCCCATCAGTTTCTTCGGTTTCTCTTCGGTCCTTGTCTCCACCACCCTATTTTTTCCTTTCACCAAGTTTGTGACAGTCTGCAAGCCTGCAGTAAGTTCATCAATTCTCAAACCTTGTTGTTCAATCTTCATTTCAAGGTGCGCAAGATAGGTGACAAGTTGGGTCAGAGAAACTGTATGTTCTTCTCCTTAAGTTATTAACATATTTTGTCTAATCTCATTCACTTTCTGTTCTTGCCGTACATTTCTTTCACGTTGTCTCTTTATTTCTTCTTTCCAGTTTCTTTCTCTTACGAGAGTTCCCTCGAGCTGCCGGATATTTTCTTCCTCTGTCTCCTCGGTCACAGACACTTCTTTCTTCAGACTTCCATTAGCAATCTCATTAAACTGGTCCATAATGTACTTATCAAGTGTCTGACAACACTTGATGAGTACTTCCTGAACTTGCATGACATCGGTGTCAGTCTCAGCTGCCTCGAGGGCAGCATGTGCTGCCTCAAGGTTATAYAGTGCCCGGACATGGGCTTCTGCCTCTGCACYGGCCTCATGAAGTTCAGTGATCAATATGTTCAAGCGGGCGGTTATTACTTTTTWTCGCTCTTCCACTTATCGTCTAGTTCGAACAGCAGGCAATTCTTCGGGAGTCTGAGAAGTACCTTCAGATTGAGACATTTTGAGATGTATTTGCTGAAAAATAAACAATTAACTATCAATAGTAAATTTTACAGCAACACAGTCCTAGCTACAACAAGATTTATTGTAACTAAAAAAAA
>BFEA01000732.1:528808-541435 GCA_003427395.1 Chara braunii | reverse complement strand
CTCTCTCTCTCTCTCTCTCTCTCTCTCTCTCTCTCTCTCTCTCTCTCTCTCTCTCTCTCTCTCTCTCTCGCTCGCTCGCTCGCTCTCTCTCGCTCCCTCTCCCCCTCTCTCTCTCCCTCTCTCGCTCTCTCTCGCTCCCTTTCCCCCTCTCTCTCTTTCTCTCGCCATCTCCATCGACCTGAAAAGTCCTGCCATGCTGGGTTTGCGTAAACCGTCAGAATGCCCACACATGTACGCGATCTGTAGTCGGGATTCGCGCGGTGGCGATTACATTGGGTTAAGTCGCAGCGAATGACCAGTGTCGTGTGATCCAATAGGGAATTCCCTCCGTGAGTCCGATCTGTGATAGGGAGTCTATGACGTTCGGGGCCATTTGATCGTGACGTTTGATTGGGCCATGTGTTTAAGGCGGAGATCGCCTCTATGTCGCGCTCTCTCTCTCTCGCTATCTCTTTATCTCTCTTTCTGTCTTTTATCTCGTTCGTTTCACTGCGCTTGTCTTTGTCGTTCGCACAAAGTTTGCGAACGTAACTGACAAGCGCAGACAAACGAACGAGACTGTTCCACCACCATCGTCGTCAGTTTTCTATTAGTGCCTCTATGTCGTTCGTCTTTTCCATCGGCCTGCTTTCGCGAATCTAGTTCCATTGGCGACCATTCGCCCCGATCAGATGGCACGCTCACACATCCACGTGGCAGGTCCTGAACAAGCGTGGGCTCGCTGATGGATGCGGGGCTCTATGCGGCAACAGAATGTTGTTGAATAGAGCCCCGCACCCATCAGCGTGGCCACGCATGATCACGACTTGACATGTGGACGTGTGTGTCGTCGTGTTCAACTACCATTTTTGTCCCCGTCGTTAGTTTATCTTCAGCGCCTCTATTTCGTTCGTCTTATGCGTTGGCCTGTTTCTTTCGCGAATGTACCTAAGGGTGCGTTTGCGGATCTCGTTCCGTTGGCGACCACTCACCCCGATAAGATGGCACAGTCAAATGTCCACGTGTCAGTTCCTGAACAAGCGTGTGCACGCTGATGGATGCGAGGCTCTATGCGGCAGCAGAAAGGATGCTAGGCTGCAATATAGCCCCACACCCATCAGCATGGCCACGCATGTTCAGCACATGATATGCAGACGTGTGAGTGTGCCATCTGATCGGGGCGAGATGAAGGAGTTTCGGGAGCAAGAATGCATGCGTTTCATTGGCGATCACTCGCACCGATCAGATGGCACACTCAGACGTCCACGTGTCACATCCTGAACAAGCGTGGCCAMGCTGATGGATGCGGGGCTCTATGCGACAAAGGGGCTCTATGCGGCAGCAGAATGGATGCGAGGCTCCAATACAGCCCCGCGCCCATCAGTGTGGCCACTCATGTTCAGGACATGATATGCGGACGTGTGAGTGTGCCATCTGATCGGGGCGAGATGAAGGAGATTCGGGAGCAAGAATGCATGAGTTTCATTTGCGATCACTCACACCGATCAGATGGCACACTCAGACGTCCACATGTCACGTCCTGAACTAGTGTGGCCACGCCGATGGATGCGGGGCTCTATCTGATCGTCGCCACGCATGTTCAGGAGCTGTCACGTGGACATGTGAGTGTGCCATTTGATCGGGGCGAGTGGTCACCAACGAAACGGGACCCGCGAATGCAGCCCGAGAATGTTGCGACACGCACTTCCAGATTGTGTCGTCACTTCAGATGTTTTGTTGAAGTGTTACTCGCTTGTCGTCAATTTGTTGTCTCTCTCACGAACTGCAACATAAGGATTTCAGTCGTATGTTGTCGAACAAGAGAACATGGTTTCTCACGAATCGTGTCTCTTCTGGATTGCACATGGACTTTCTTCTCGCCGAATAAATTTTTATTGCGCTCGGTTTGTTTATTCGTTTTCCGCGTAAGTCGGGTCGTGCAGTTCGCTCGGCTTCGGTTCTGTATCCGTAAAATGTCCTCCACATTCGTCGAATTTTTCACATTTTTCGCCAATCTTCCTCTCGCCGACACGAACAATTTTTTCTTAAATTTCTTTTGTGTCGTTTTATTAACGGTCACATTGCGAATTCCAAAATGGACAACACCATCCGCAGGATCTGCACATGGAGAGACAGAGAGCTAAATACAGGCTCTCTCGCTGCGCATCCTCTCCTTGTTGACGTCTCTATCGATCTTAGTCTCCCTTCCGTGTCTATGCGGGTTTTCTGCCTTTCTCCAATCTTTGTGTATCGCAGATAGTCACTTAACCGATCTCAGGTTGGTCCCTCCATGAGTGCAATCACAGATCAGTAGTCCGAAGACTGCTACGACAGATTCGAAGACACAGGAGGCGAACGTAAATTCAAATCTTTAAACCCTATCAAACGTCGCGTCAGTCGAACGCCGCGAGGAACCCTTCCCTTGACTTGGACATAGGACAGGACACGGAGCGATCAGATGCTGATAGGGTATTGTCGACGGCCACATGTTTGACCAACCAGGAGGACGACAGCCCACCCTGTCCATACCATCTTGTGGTGGCGCAACAACTGATGTATCCGAGCCGTCCTTGTTAATTTCGGTTGCATCCGAGTCACAACCCACTAAAACTCATGGGGCGACCACTAACCGAGGCACCTGGGCGAAGTTCGGACTAATCCGAACCACACTGACGACAAATTTGGATTTGTCACATGCTCATATGGTATTTACGACGCCGCACGTTCCCATAAACGTGAACGACGAAATCACACGCTGTCAAAAGACCGTTCCGTCTCGGATTAATCCGAACCACACCTCCGACAGGATAGGGTCCACCCTCTGCTCACAGGTCGTTGAGGAAAACACGCCATGCCGATGTCCTCCTCTTGTGGTCGGCCTAATTCGGATGCATCCGAGTCACAACGTCGGTCTTTCGACTCTGCCCAGTTCGGATGTATCCGAACTACCACACTGTCTTCGTCTTCGAGAAAGCTGCCTCGGATTCATGCAACTAAAACGAGTCCAGATGGTTACGCTCGGTGGAAGAAAGACGAGCTAGAAACTTATGTTGCGACTACAACAAACGTGTTTGTTGTTTGGATTGGGCGAGCAACAACCAACTAAAACTCACGACGATGACGATATTCCCCGTGATGACGCACAAATTATGATGACACACTACGACAATCGCGGGGAGGTCCATGTGTGGTGGAGCGACAACAAAGCGAAGCGCCTCGGCGAAGTCGGATTAATCCGAACCACACCGGTGGCATTTTCGGATTTACCACATGCGCAGAGGGTATTGACGACGTCGCACGGTGTGATAAACTTGTACTTCGAAAGCACACGGTGTCGGCGCAGCCTGTCGTGGTCGCACGTATCGGGACAGCCTCTGACGAAATCGGATAAATCCGAGCCACACCCGTCTTAAACACTCAAGGACGAAGACACACCATGCAAAATTTGGTTGGACCCGATGACAGCTGGGGAATAATGGAAGCTTGGATGACTGGATGGGCGTCAACAGACCGTGGGGTCCATCCGCACGTCCCTGTCTCGGATTAATCCGAGCCACATTTGCGAAGTTCAGGTTCAACCGAACCGAACCTCCGGCAGGATAGGGTTAACCCAGTGCTCGCAGGTCGGTGATGAAAACACGTGCTGTAGATGACCTCTTGTGGACGACCGTATCTGGACCGCGCTGTTCGAATTCGGATGCATCCGAGTCACAACCGTTACCGACTCAGAAGGACAAGAATACTTGAGTTCGGTTTCGTATGGGCCGACAGGGGGAGGTCCACACCGCTTTGGAGCTCGGATTCATCCGAACTACAACGGTGGACTTTACAATCCACTTGTCGACTTCGGATGACAACGTACTCACCTTCGTCTGCCGTATCAGCGTTCTAGGGCCTTCTTGCGAGGTGTTGCTTTTCCCCGATTAGGTGCCTATGCGACATCTGTTTTTCGACTGCACCTGCTTCAGATGTATCCGATCTATCCCACGGTCTTCGTTTTCGAGCATTCGTTCTCTTAAGGGCAGTGTGACGAGGATGGCTGACGATGCCTCGGATTCATCCGAAACGTGCACGCTTGTGGACCACTGTCGCCTAACTATGACTGAACTTCGTTCTTTTGGAGTCCGGGTGACCGATAACAGAATACGTGTCGTGGGTCGTGGTTGATGTTGGAACGTGCTAACTGTTCTGAGTGAATGTGGGTTCATTTCCTCTATGTGTTTCAGGGAATGGCTTCACACGGACGAGGCCGCTCCGCTGGTGGTTCCACCCCGCACGGAGAGGAGCGTCGAGGGACGATGTCGTCGCCGGCAAGGGAAACGAGTCAGGGAGTTGGAGGTGAGGAGGAAGAACGACGTGCTCAAAACTTGTGGTGCGACTACAACAAACATGTCTGGTATTTGGACTGCGCGAGCCAGGACGGCTCCGACCCGTTGCAACCACCGTGCGGGCCGCTCTTGTTCGTCGTTGTTCGCGCCGACAGAACGCTTCCCGCAGGGTCCATCGTCCAGTGGGTCGACGATGGCGAATACAATTTCAAGTTTACGTTGAAGAAGCATTACAGAAGTGATGGTTCTGTCGACGGCATCGCAAAGGGATGCAAGGTTGCCGGGAGGATGTTCGGCGGGTACGGCCGTCGTGCGATGTCTTTGCCTCACTTTCTTCCGCTAGCGTCGGGGCACGACGAGGCCGTTCACGTCATAGACTTCCTCGAGGTCTGGGCAAAATCTGGTACCTCTGTCAGTGCCGTGGACATCGGACCTGGAACATCGATCAGTGGTCTTGTTGGGTTCGCGGGAGGAGAGTGCTCTGGAAGGGAGATGGGAGGTCAGGGTGGCCTGCCAGCTACGCCTCCTGATCAAGAGGTGGGCATGTCAGACGACTCGGAGGACGACCATCCGCGTGCTCCTTTGAAACCGGGCTTCCATGTATCTTGCCGCCACGGTTTGCTTGGAGAGTCGACGCCACATGGAGGCGGCGATGGCGAATGGTTGCGACAGGGCTCAGAATCGACGACTCCTCGTTGTCTGGTTGAAAGGATTGGTTCGTTCGTTCGTGGCATGCAGGTGGCCGAGGTTTCGCCTCGAGATCGAGCGGGTGGTGGGCAGGTTCGAGAGGTGCGTGGGTCAGATGAGACGACTCGCCGGGCCCGACCAGCGCCGGGGGAACTGCAGACGGAGTTGAGCTAGGAACGAGAAGCAGGTGGGAACGTCGCCGGTGAGGAGGAGGTGTCCGAGCAGAGGCTGTTCCGTGAGAGATCAGCTGAAAAGACTCAGTCGGAAGGCAAGCGCAACTTGCCGGATGAGGAAGAGCGAGAGGGACTAGGTGCTCTGAAAAGGCAGAGAAAGGTAGGAGGGAGTGCTCAGACACCAACAACACGAGAGGGCGGTTCCGTTGAGAAGAGGAAAAGGGTTGGAGGTGGGGATGAAACGCCAAAAGACTCGTCGACACAGCGAAGAACCGGTGAGTCTTCCGGGAAAAGGGCGAAATCATCGAGGGGGAAGAAAGCAGACGAGGGCGATAGCGGGGAGGGGGATGACGACGTGGAGATTAACCTCAACGCCTTTAACCTCGACAATGCGTTCTTCCTCGAGATGCAGACAGGGGTGCAGAAGGACGTCGTGTTGCACATCCATCCCGAAAGAATATTAGCCATTCCTGACTGGGAAGACGCGTACAACCACCGATCCTTGGACGAGTTCCTCGTTGATACCATCGCGTCGGCTATGATCGACTGCTACGAATGTAAAGACATGAGATACACGAAGCCCATTTTCGTTCTCGCTCCGATCRTCGCGCCTCCAGAGAACGGCGAGMCTGYTGTGCGCGTGCTGCCTGCTGACTTCGACAGCTCACACCCGGAGAGATACTGGTATTATCCTGTGTGTGGACAACATAACGCGAGGGCGGCGATGATGGTGAAAGACCATCCCGTGTTTGATTACTACAACTTCTGTAAATGGCCGTTCATACCGATCTACTTCCCTGACGACGAGTTCGACAACTACGCCCATGTCAGCTGCGAAGACAACATGAAAGGCAAGAAGAATCCACCGCGCTTGCAGGTTTTATCTATGTGGGACATTCACAATATCTGAAAAATTGAGGGCAAACCGCATGTGGTGCTCGACAATGCCTCGAAGAAACAGGACGAGGTGCGGTTCATGGCGTTGGCAATGAAGAAGACGTCGTACACGCCTATCTGGAACCTGTCAACGGAAGCAAAGAAGAGAAAGGAATGGGCTGAGAAACTTCGATACTCCGTCTTCGCTTTGGGGTTGAAGTTCTATGAGGAGTGGTCGAAAGGGAAACTGCTTGCTTCCGACGGCCAGCGTTGGACTGAAAAGCCGCCCACCCATGAGGAGGTGGCCAAGCCAGGACTCTCCGCTGTGACTGACAGCCAGGGGCTGAGGAAACACGTCTGGTACGTGAAGGTGGATGACCCGTCGTTGAAAAAGGGTAGGGGGAAGCCAAAGAAAGGCGCGGAGGAGAAAACTTTCTACGTCCAAGTTCCAGAGCCGGATGTCCACTGCTGGAAGGAATTGGTGGACTTGACGGACCGCGAGAAGAAAAGGTTGTTGAACGGCGTCTTGAACCTTAATGTCGTGTGGGTTCAAACGAATAGCAAAAAGTTGGCCGAGCAGGGGAAGTTCAGTGTCAAGGAGATGGTCGACATAATAAAAATGGACCGGATTATGCTGAGGCTGTGGCACTACGTGGAATTCGAGTACGAGGAAATGGATAAGCGGGAGTGGAATGCCAACTCCACGTTCTTCAGGTCCAAGAAACAACTGTTCGAAGAGTTCAAGGACAGAGGTCTCGACGACAAGCTTTGGAACGAGAGCAGGAAATTTTTCACAAGCACCACATATGTCAACAAGTGCCCTCGGTTTCTCGGGTGTCAACACAACAACAACATCAAGAGAACGGCGGCCCTCGTCACCGACCAGCATTTCCCGGCGGAGTGGAAGCATATCGTCCTTTCGGTGATCACTGAAGATCGCGCCAAAGGCAAAAAAAACCCTCGGGGCGTCGATGAATGCATCAACATTATGTGGACAAGGACAAGCGCCTTGACGATGCTAGCCCAGTTTAACCTCGACCTGTTGAGTGCCATAGATCATAAGCAGGTGCTGGGAAAACTAGGGCATCAGCTACGCTCCCACACTTGCGTGCTCGACTTGTGCGGTGCTGTGGACCGTGCGCAATGGGACTCTGGGGCATTCGCGTCTCTGAGTGAGTTGCTGGGCTTCGTTTGTCAGGACTACTGGACATTGGTGGTATTCGTCCCCTGCCTGTGGAACCTCTCCTTCATTACATGTTTGTCTGCGCTTGGGGCTACGTGATGCTACACGGGGAAGTGGGTTCGGAAGACGACATCGAAGAAGATGCATCAGTTCGAAACAGCGTCTGGGAGGAGCCAGGTGTGATGCACATCCTTTTCAAAGGCGAGGATCCTCGGCTACTGACTCACCCAGTGTACGAGGGAGCTGTTGCTGAAGACGACGACGCCGCTCTCCGGAGGAAACAGAAAGTGACACCCACGGATGTGGAGGAGAAGTCTTTCAAGTCTTTGACTTTCACGGACATCGAAAACCTGACCCAGAGGGGGGCTCTGTACAAGGACGGCGACCGGAATCCAAATCAGTTGTGCAATCAGCTTCTTTTCTTCTGTGGTGTGGCGGATGCCGTGCTGCTCTTGGGCAAGCCGCACGCGCAGGTGGTGTGGAGTCTGGTTCAGCAGGGAAGGCACGTCTTGGCTGTGGATGGGGACACAACGGTGCTCGAATACACCGTGAAGTATGTCACCCATGAAGTGTCGTCCAAGGCTTACCCATGCGATTTCCACCATGTCGTGGTCGAACCCATTTATGACCCGAACAAGGACATGTTCTTCAAGTTGAGTCCGAAGAAAAGGCGTTAGGTCTACTCCTTTCTTTACGGCGAACAACCAAGGTTGAGATTTGAGCCGCAGTACGTGGTGCGGAAGGAAGTCGCCATTGCGGTCCTCCAGGGCTACCACGGAGCGAGTCGGGCCGGCGCTGTGAGCTTCATTAAGAGGCTGGAATATGTCTTTTTTAACGAGGATGTTGTCGATCCGGCCGACTTCACTTTGGATAAGTACTAACTGGCATTCGGTGAGGAGGACGACTTCAATATCGAGACTGAGCAGGAGGAGAGCGTTGAGGACGACCTCTTCGATTTGGACAGGCAATTGGCGATCTTTAACGCCCAAGTTTCTGAGTCGCCATCAGTATGCAAACCGGGGACACCTCTCGCTACATATACTTCGAACGGTCCCACGCCCGTGTCCTCCTCGGCGCCTGTCAAGAAGGGTGGGTTGACCCGTCTGAGGAGTTCGCCGGGGGAGACTATTCGTCTCATGCCGCAGCCCGAACGTCTTCGACCCGGCCATCCTGTTCCTCCGGACCATCCGCATCTCAAGGCTTCTGCGACTCCCTTCCACATGGGCGACAAACACACCTTCTCCACAGCCGAAGATTGGGGCCATGATATTGTGTGGCACCCAGACCATTTCCAGCCAGTCCTTCTCGATGGCGAATGGGCAGTGGCTGTGAGGGACGTAAGTGGAGGGTGAATATATGATGATCGTTGGGACCTCGAGACATTCAAATCTCGCACCTACGATGCGGTATTGGAAAGATTAAGTGAGGTCAATCGACGAAATAAGGACGACTCTGCTCTTCGCGAATACGGGGACACGCTTTTCGAGTTCTTGCAGTCAAATAAATGGCTAGAAGTGTCCTCCGCGTTCTACGCCCTTCCGTCAAGCCTGTCAATTAAGCAAGTGAGTTGGGAGTTGCCTGGGGTCACCCCGCCGGCAGGAGTTGTGAAGCGCAAGTCTCGCGGAAAGGACGGCGATGAGGATGGTGAAGGCGGCGGGCAACGAGGTATCGAAGGTGGAAGTGAACAAAGATCGACGAAACAGCGGTCTCCGGGGCACGCAGGCGGCGGAGAGGGGAGAAAGTGCAGCTGGGAGAAGAAGAAGCCTCGCAGCGGAGATAAGACAAAGCATCACAGAGGAGACGGGCAGGGGTCCGATGTCGACCGCGACGAGGACGGTGGGGTTCTGGCCGTAACAGGCAGGACCTCAATGGAGACGGGGAACGACTTGAGGCCTGGGTGTATTACGCGGCCTGGCGAGCAGGACCCTGTGATTAGCTCCACCAGCGAAACACAGTTTGTCGATGCGGTTGGCGGGGTGGGTGTCGCAAAGCATGGAACATGCTTCGCTCAGCTCCAAATACAGTTGGCGGATTGTCTCAGATCAATCCGAACCTCGGGGACGACCTCGTTGTCCGGAACTCAGTGCCTTCCAGGAAGCGAGACGACAACATACCACGGGTCCGGCAGCGACAAGCTGGAACCGTGTTCCGTTTCGCCTCAAAAGGAATTTCGGATTAATCCGAACCGCGAAGGCCGTGCCATCGAGGGAGCACAACTGTCTACAGAACTCGAACGGGTGGTCCGGGTTTTTGAAAACCCTGGCAACGAAATTCGGATTCATCCGAACCAGGAAGCCGTGTCTGCCATGACAGACGATCGGTGTCAGGATGCACTAATGCTCTGCGTGGAAGCCCACAAGGAGCTGCAGGCGGACTCTCGGACTGAGGGTGAGTTGGCGACTAGTTCCAATGTCGATCCCAACACACTCGGAGCCGAGTTAGCAGTCGTAAGCGACTCCCCGATGAAAGCGGACATGTCGGCGTCATTGGAAACTGCGGGGGCTCGGATGAATCCGAACCAGGGCCATGTGAACATCTCCCTTCCTGATGCATCCTTGGAGACGACCCTTATTCGGATTCATCCGAGGCACACAGACGAAGGACTTCAACTGGCAGGCGTTGAGGGTTTTCGACTACTGACGACTTTGGACAAGGACAATTCCGCCGACGACCGGATTGATCCGACACTCAGCGACGTCGGGATGGAGCTACCGGTTCAGCCGGGATACGACGATCCCTTGTACTCCGCCTTTCACCACGAGGCGATGGGGGAGGACGTTCTGAAGAAGGCCTCTGACGCTGTTGGAGATAGATTTCTCTATTTGAGTGACGACGACAAAGACACAGCGTACGGGGACAAGAAGTTAAGGGGGGGACAGGTGTTGTTGGACATCCATGGGACATTGAGCCCAACATAATACGACACAGTGGCAATGGACAAAACACAACCTGTCGATGTTGTGGACGTCGACGCTCTTTGTCCGGAGACGAATATACCGTCTACAGTCATCGACGTCGACATCTCGAGCCTGTCAAGTTTCCCTGTGGGTTTGGAGCACGTCGACGCGCGCAGGGGTGCCAATCGTGCTGGGACTGTCGTCGGTGGGCTCTGGTGAAGTGGTAGCTAGGCCTGGTAAGCACTGACTTTCTCTGCTTTCTTTCTGCTCGTCAGCCCGTTCGTGAAGTGTTGTTTGCTTCGTCGATTTCGGGGAGGTGTATAGGCGGCGGCCAACTGGATTGTGACGATGTGCTTCGTGAGGTGCTGTTTGCTTGGTTGCTCTTGCGAACTTGTGTTGTTGATCTCCTGCTAAACTGTGTGGGTGGCTATTTCTTGTACAGATCGACGAACTCGTGGACAAACACCCATGTCGCAGGAGCCGCCTGCCCTCGCTAGGTTTTCAGTCCTGGTTGCGGGAGGCACTGGTCGTCGCAATGTCACAGATGCGTTCCCTAGGGACACTAAGCCTCGAGGCCCTTCCAGAAGGGTAGTTGTGCCCATATTGGGCTCCCGCGCAAGACTCGTTGCCTCTGCAACGGGTGTTGCCGAAAAAGACTGCAAGGAATTCCTTCCCGAGGCTTGTAGGGATATAAAGGACAGTGCTAGTTTAGAATCAACTGTGTGAAAAAGGTCCAGAAGTAGGGGTGACGTTATGCGTGAACTTTTTGGACCACATAGTAGCGGTTCCTCGGACCATGGCCGCTAGGACGATATTTTTTCATAGTGCACCGTCCTTTGTGCTTGCTATGTGCTGCGGGTGTTTGTTGAACAGGGTTTCCTCGAGATGGAAGAGCGGTTCTTGAAGACGTTATCTGCTCCCGGTTGCCGCTCACTATCATCGTCGCGCGTTTGCCGTCCCACAGTTTACAGACATTCGTCAAGGACATCGTCGCACTCGTGGATAGATCAGGGGAGCTCAACGATGAGGTTGTTAATTTCTACATGGCGATGCTACTGGACGACTGTGGCCGGACTGCCGCTACCATGAAGACATACACCTTTAACTCCTTCTTCGCCTCTTCACTGCTTCTGCGAGGTCCGACAGCTGTTCTCAGATGGGCTAAAGATGTCGACCTCATGTCTCATAACCTCGTCTTGGCACCAGTGCATAAGGACGGCGAACACTGGAGCCTTTTGGCCATTGACTTCTCTAGACGTGTTTTGGAAATCTATGATTTTTTCTCGTGTTCGTCATCCAAAGATTCCTTCTACTCCGCACTTCTGGATAAAACTATTAAATTTTTGAACACGGTGGCAGGTGCCGCCGGTGATGGTCGCACTTTCGACCACTTCGCTCGCGAAGTCAGCGTGAAAGGTGTTTCTCGGCAGCACGACGGGGCTAGTTGTGGGGTGTTCATGTTGATGTTCGCTTCAAGTTTGGCGAGAGGTTTGCATCCACCTTCTGGTTCCTCCCATAGACACATCTCCTCTATCAAAACTAGACTATCTTTGGCGATTTGCGATGTTGGTAGGTAAGCGTCTATCTCTTTGTTGATCATGTAGTGTAGAAGGGATGACGAAGAAGAACATTTCGTTCTTCTCTGGGCGAAATTTGTTCCTTTTCATTTTTTCTGAGAGGGACTGGTGCGTGTTCTCGGTTTGGTTCAGAGCAGAACTGGCTGTCACTGCCAGGAAATCTCCGGGTGAACTTGTCATGTCCCCGGCGTGTTTGTCGTCTACAATATTGTTCTTTCTCATTGGATTTCCATTATCACGAACGTCCCCGTTGTTGGGGCGCCTGTTTCGTGATTGAATATCTCGCTTTCGTCATTTTGTACCTTGTGTGGTGTGATGTTCTGCCCGCATACTCGAATGCATCCAGGCTTGAACTAACTCTATGCTTTTCTGCCTCTCTCCCGAACCTCCCCCGTCGTCTACACTCATCTATGCATTTTCACTTTGAATGTTGTGAGGCGTCACAGATAACAAAATACAACACACGGGCCTCTTTATACATTTGATGGCCCGTCTGGCCCTCCGCACTGTGTGCTTTGTGATTCCGACATTGAATGCTGTCAATTCTTTGGCCTAGCAAAGCTCCCCTTCTGCACGAGCATTCTTACATTCGGTTCCTATGCATTACCCAATACAATGAAAAATTTGAATGTGCTGAGAGGGAAAACCCAAAAGGCGACGCCAATGGCTGCTCGAATGCGATGACATTTGAATTAAGGTGGCGCGGCTGAAAATACAATTGCATGATTGGACAAAATTGGATGTGGTGACGGAAGGATAAATCACAAGGCGAAGCCGATTGATACTCCAAAGTGACACAAACTGAATTATGCTGGCACTCATGATTGGTGAACGCCTCAATTTCCGAAAAACGAATTCAAGAATCAGCTCTCTCTCTCTCTCTCTGTCTCTCTCTCTCTCTCTCTCTCTCTCTCTCTCTCTCTCTCT
>BFEA01000732.1:481890-507059 GCA_003427395.1 Chara braunii | reverse complement strand
CGGGTGGGGGTGCGGGGGGCGACCCATCCCCTACCAATCGATCAATCAATCAATCAATCAATCAAAAGAGAAAAAAAAAAGTGAAAAAACAAAGGGAGAAACCCGCTTTTGTCGTTATTTTTACTTTTCCTTTTTCTTTTTTTATTTATTGATTGATTGATTGATTGATTCATTGACTGGTGGGGGATGGGGCGCCCCCCCCCCCCCCACCCAATCACACACACACACACACACACACACACACACACACACACACACACACACACACACACTCACTTGCGCCTAAGTTGGGTGGGGTCCCCGCCCGCGTAACTTGGGCGAAAGAAAGTGAGAGTGTGTGTGTGTGTGTGTGTGTGTGTGTGTGTGTGAATGTGTGTGTATGTATGTGTGTGTGTGTGTGTGTGTGTGTGTGTGTGTGTGTGTGTGTGTGTGTGTGTGTGATTGGGTGGGGGTTGGGGGGGCGACCCATCCCCCACCAATCAATCAATTAATCATTCAATCAAAAAAAAAAAGGAAAAAAACTCTATATGTTTTGAGTCTGGTTTTGTATTTGATTTTTTAAAAGTAATTTTAATGCTAAAAAAATAAACATAAAAATATGGGGATGTAGAGAGCAAAAAACTCTACACCCCCATATGTTTTTGTTTTTCTTTCACCTATGTTTTGCCTGCAAAAAAAAATCCGCGGGCCGAGTTGTACCACGTTTAACTCGGTTCAACGGGGAGTTGAAACGGGAGTTGAACGGAGGTTGAACCGTTCAACTCAAAACCCCCGTTGAATCCGATTTCGGACACATCGGAAGACGACAGGTACCAAAAAGCGTTACCTAAAGGTTTTCTTGGTTGATTGAGAACGACTGCCTGAAAGGCTTCAGTGCTCGTTGGTTCGCATGATTGGGGCAAAGAGTTGGCGTTGGTTCATTCGATGCTTCATCCAGATGTTTTTTTTTCTTTTCTGGATTCGAATACGGGGCAGTATTTCCCCATCTCATTGGGTGTACCAACTGATCTAGGCCAATCGGCATTCTGTTTTCTTTCTATTGAGTGGGTACTTGTTCAACGCTAAAATAAGTCTGTGGTTGTGCGATTATGTTTCAAGAGCAGACGCACGAGTGGAACACGAGCAATCTGTGGATCTAAGGTCAAACCCATGCAATAAAGACCAAAGCAGACTTGGATGAAGGGTTCCTGAGCTGTCTGAGATGGGTAGCCACGTTCCCTCATCCTCAGAGAAACCATTGCTGATCGCTCCGGGCGATCAATGTGTGCCTAGTAACTGGCCCCTACAACACCCGGGGCTTTTCAAAGAAAAAAGAAAGGAAAAAAAAAAAAAAAAAAAGATGGAGAATTCCTGGTCCAAAAGCTTCGGTGCTCGTCGGTTCACAGGACCGGAACAAAGAAGTTGGCGAACATTGCTTAAATGCTGGATTCCTATTTATGTGCTTGGACTCCCGTTCAAATGGCAAACAGAGGCACTGCAGGGTTTAGCCTTGACTCGGGAAGACAGATTCTACAGGTCAATCTCCCGAAAGACAGAGGGATAGGAGAATCGCATGTGCCTCCCCAAATTCGATTTCATATTCTCTAGCAAGACACACCGAAACAAGCATTTGATTTCATGCTCCTACAGGTTTCAAGTTATTCAGACTTATTGAGTCTTATTCCCATTTAATCCAAAACACTCTATTTTGGTTCAAATTTGCACTGCACTAACGATCTCGTAACAGGCGACCCTCACCCAACCAACCAACCAACCAATCAATCAATCAATCAATCAATAAAAAAAAACAGATTCAATCAATTAATCAATCAATCAATCATCAATCAATCAATCAATCAACCAATCAATCAGTCAATCAATCAAAACGGTCAATAAATAAATATATATTTTTTCTATTTTTCTATTTTTTTTTTGCTACATATCAAAAACAACCCCCCCAAATTTTATTATTATTATTATTTTTTTTTAATGCAGGCCGATAGATGCCGACATGCGCAGGCCGAGCGCCGATTTTTAGCGTGCGCCCCTGCCTGGGCGTGGCGCAGCCGCGCGCAGACTCGACCGTGCGGCCTCGGTTCTCATTTCTTTTGCTTGTATCATACCAACCCCAGGAAAACCCCGTTTTGAATTCTTGCTTTCGGGTGCCGCATTCTCCTTTGTTTTTAGAGCTTTTTTGACTTCTGGGTTCTGTTTTTTTTTTTTGCAAAGTCAGGAAATACATGGGAATTTACGTACGCTTTAGCGAGTGCATTGGGAATTGGGCTCAGCGGCTGGGAATTCCGGGATAAGCGGAACTTTGACGTGTCCTTTTCGAGTGTGTGAATGTTCTAGGTCACGTCGGAGAAAAGTTTCAGAATTTCGTCCGGATACGAATAGGCGTAGGATTTTCTTTTCCCACATCTCTCTTTCGCGCGCGGATATGGTGATTTCAATTTTGAATTAGGATAAAAACAAGTTGTAACCATATCGGTGCCTTTTTCTCTTTTTTTGTTGACGGCGCCGTGCATGCAGAGCTTCCTCCCCACTGGCCCCCTGTAGTGCTCCCTCCCACGCTCCCTTTCCTTCTTCCTCCTCTTTCTCTCTCCCCGTAAATGTTTTTTTCTCTCCTCCCCCTCCCAGGTCTTGCTCTTTGCGCGCCCACTTCCCTTTCTTGATCGTCTGAATCTTGGACCTGTCTTGCGCCACCTCTAGCGCCTTTTCTCTTCTCACCCTCTGAGTCTGGTGAACGACGCCCGGTCGATCCCCCGATAACTCCCGCTCGCCAATCAGGTGCGTGGATCGATAGAACCTTCCTATCGCGCGACGAATCTGATTGGTTGAACCTTGAGTTCTGAGGGATCAAGATGGCGTTCTCGAAGCGCTCTTCTCAAAGTCTTCCTTTCCTTCTCCTCCTACACCCCCGCCTTCCCGTCGTTCTCTCCCTCTTCTATCTCCTTTCTCGCAACTATAAAACCCGCAAGCGCGCCCGCAAATCTCTCTTACATTCTCAACTCCTAAGCCAGCTTCATGGAAGCAGTGGCTAATAAGAGTGTGTCGATGTGAGTCGGAAAGTCCTGTTGGGGTGACGATAGGCTGGCCGGTTGCACGTTGGATCGCCACGACGGACTGTGGGATCTGGGCGAACCGCGTCGAGTTTACGACAGCGGGGTGACGATCGCAATGGTGGGAGTTAGCATGCGGCGACCGGGATCGTCGATGCGGGTTTGAGGATCGATGATTGGAGTTAAGTGAGTAATTGGCCCGGGGCCATATTGGAATTAACGGCAAATGCGCCTTGCGGTCATGTCTAATGTCTCTCTTTCAGATCTTTACCTTTGGCGTGAGCGCATGGCGGTCATGTCTAATGTCTCTCTTTCATATCTGGTCATCACTTATCTCGACTCTTTCCCCCCCCCCCCCTCTCATTTCTCTACTTTTGAATAGTGATGTGTCTCGATTGAATGTCTCTCGCTTTCTCTCCTAAGTAGGAGCGAATCGCTGCGCTTCCCTTGCTTAAAAAAACTTCTTCCGGAACTCTTGCATTAGTTTCCTGGGTAATCCTCCTACGCAAGGACCCCGCCTTCTTGTCTTGTGAACGGTGGATGCGTGTGTACTGTGCAATACGACCCATCTTTTTCGATGCATGTCTCATTTTCGCACCTTCTACAGTGAACGCATGTATGGAAATGTGCGACTCTTTTTCGTGTTAATTAGACGATCGCCGTCGGGATTTTGTTCGAGAATGCAAGAGTGTTTAGATCGGTAGCTTTGAAAGAGCTGCGCATGCCATCTGCCTTATGCTGCACGACATCAGCCGCCGAACCACAAGCCGCGCTGGGTCGCCAAACCCGAGCCAAGAATAGATCTCTCGGCTATATGCATGCTTCAAGATGAGGATACACTTTCTTTGCACTCTCTCTCTCGTATCGAAAGGGATTGATTGTAAGTTGCACAAGCGTTTTTCTTCCCTTAATGACCTCTTAAGGTCTTTCCGATTGATTGATATGTGGACTGACCAGTACCCTCTGATCAGGCGCCAACCTCCAGTATCCCCATTCCGACACGGCCTATTCCCTATAACGAGGAAAGGACACGTGTATGTGAGTGGGACGTACGAGAAGCCGTCGCATGAATCGGCGGACACTACTTCTTCCCCCCCGAAAATCATTGTTCAAGATTCGTAGATGCGGGCTTCGTCATTATCGATACCCACTTCCCACCCTACTCGATACTGCTCTCATTTAACGAATTGATCGTCATTCCGTGGATGGCGGTAGCGCCCCATTGGCCTCGAACCTTGTGCACTGAGTGCTTGCGTTTCGATCGCTACGAATCGAAAGGCTTTCACTATCAGATACGGAGTGAAGACAAGCACAAGGAGAGAGCCACACGGCTGAGACCATCCACGTCAGACTCAGAACTAACCAGCGAACGACGACGAGACTTGATACGAAAACGCGACACGCGAAGCGTGCCAAAGCCTTTCCGTTCTAAACGATGGGCTGTAGTCCGGTGGGGAGCGCAACAATATTTTTTGGATTGAATTTGGATTCTTCCCTCCCCCGGCCTTGTCTGCGTGCATTCCGCGACGCGCGAAAAATGATCGACTTGCTTCATCGGACCTACACAGGGGATTTCAGTTTCGTCTGTGGCCCCACACTCAATTTTCAAAAATCCTTGGCACAACCGATCTTACTGTTTTTCTGGGCCTCTTTCCGCATGCCTAACACTCCGAACAAAAGACGGCACAAGGCGTGAGGTTGGTATCGGAGCTGACACGTGCCGGTTCTGATGATAGTAAGTCGAAATGGCGAGAGGTAAAAGAGACCCTCAACTAGCTCGTCGAGATCGCCCCGTAACTAGGTCTCTGTCTAATATGGCTGTGCCAGCAATACCAATGGTGAACGGTACTAGGGTGATCGTTAGCATCCCTGCCCCCTTCCCCTTCTTCCCTAACCATACCCATCCCGAGGCTTGGCTGGAAGCTGTCGAAGATCAGAACTACAGCGCGGCCGATCTCCTCCGCGTTCTGACACTACTACTTCATCACACCTCACATGACTGGTTTAGAAAACATACGTGGGTAGATTGGGATACTTTCAAGCGAGCATTCTTGGCTCGATTCGATACGGTTAGTGAAGATGACACCTGGTACGTACTCAAAAATCGACCCCAAGGACCAGGGGAACTGTTACCTGATTTCGTTGATCGGTTTCAAACCATATTGGACAAATCCGGGCAAGACGAGAAATCCGCTCGGGACCTGTTCGTCGATCACCTATGAAGTCCGACACTGAAAGGGAAGTTACAGAAAAAGGTTCCGCCGAAAACACACCCGTTAGCGGATATCATAACTAAAGTATTGGAACTAGACCTGGCTGATACGAAAAAGTACATCAGCCAAGGAGACGAAGACATTACGGATACCATACGGGATGTAACCGCTAAAAGACGATCATGGTTGCAGGCGGTCGAACGGTTTTATCCCCGCCCCGATCATAACCTTCTCGGCGAAACCGTTTCCGATATCCCGACTTCTTCTCCTCCCTCTCCCCCGGTGAATCAATCGATCGCAGCTGTTAGAAGCGGAACTTCATCTGAACCCCCCTCGCCGACAGTAACTAATTTGCATCTTGCCCAGATGATCCATACGGCCACTACCAGTCAGCGACGGGCAATGGCTTGCGGCCTTCACAGTCATTGGCCTCGAGTCTTGGCGTCCTCAACATCGCTTGTTTGCGTCCTCAACATCGCTTGTTGGCGTCCTCACCATCGCTTGTTGGCATCCTCAACATCGCCCTCTAGTTTTGGCGCCCTCCGTCGACCGCATCTGACGCATGGAGAAAGTCGCATCGCCCTCGAGTCTTGGCGTCCTCGACATCGCTTGTTGGTACACTTTCTTGGACCCTGGCTCGCGGGTCGTCCTCCCCTAGTCTACTTAGGATATCGCAATGCAGTTGGTCGTGTGAGTATTCTTCCACATCACCGCCTGCTCCGTCTATCACGCACGAGTCGACATGCGCGCGGTCTTCAGTCCACGATGAATGCAGCTCACAACCACGAAAGTACCCTTCCACTGACACACGATGACGTCACCATCTTGCGCATGACGTCTGGAATTCAAAATGGTATGCGGTTTTCGTAATCAAGATCGTCGGACGCCTCCGACGAACGCATTTGACGCGTGGACGAAGTTTCATCGCCGTTGCTCCCTGGCGTCCTCAAAATCGCGGTATGTGATCACCGCTGCGATAATACATCACCAGATAGACGTCGACACCGGAGACGTCATCTGAAAAACGCGTGTCGATGGACTTTAAGATCCCGTCCATCCATCTCTGGTGTTGACGTCTATCAGACGATCTGTTATCGCAATGCTGATAGCTGGAAGCCTCACGACAAACGCACACCTCCAACAGGAATCGCCCGTGTCGCACTCACAGCCAACAGTGGCCAAGCCACCCATCCACAACGTTCAGCGACGACCCGTTGCGCACAAAGGATACCCAGGGCGAATCCGAAACATCCCAGATTACCGCCGATCCCGCGACATCCCACCGCCAAGTGCCAACTTCGAGCTCGTTTCCGATCAACTCGGTGATTGAACATGTCTATCGCGGTTGTGGACGACATCAGGATCTTTTTCTTGTTGTCTTGAACGTTCATTATCTCATCGCCCGTTCTCGCATACGCAGCTAGCAATGAGGAACCGCCACGCAACTGGGCGCGAGACGCCGGACATGCATCGGCAACTTTTGGATATGGAACTAGCGCTCACAAGTTCCATCTCGCCCACAGGAAAACTTCACAGCACCACCGCCCGTGCGGCAGCCCGTCCCCTCACCACGATTCATTTTGGGCGAACTCTGACGTGGACAATCCTCGCGACGATTGCAGTCTCGAAATCTGAGCTGAATGAATGCACAATGACCTCGTGGAACGATCAACTCTCGATCCACACCGATCACATTTCGATTCCAATTAATCGCAGCCTTGTTTTCCAGAGCAGCTTAGGAAGGCGTTCTCGGGATTGCAGCGGGAGTGAGAGAGCGCTGTTCGTGCCACTTGTTCCGGATGGGGTTCGGATTCATCCGATCTCGGGATGAAGGCAATAGTAGATGTCATTTGCGATGCCAGTGGTTTGATGACTTGCCCCCCTTAAATCCGACCCATTGTTTACACACAACGTTCCCCCATCGAGAGTTTTGAGGCGMCCCCCTTTCCATGACAACCCGCCACTCATGACTTCTGTCGGTGTTCTTTGTCTCCCATGAGGGGTTATGCAATTCTCAAGCTGGACGTTTTTTGTTTCGCCTCACTACGGAACGTGTGATGTAGTTCGGATTAATCCGAACCACAACCCTCGGCTTGTGGGAAGTCTCAACGGGAACCGCATCCCTCCGATGTCTCAGTGGAAGGGACAACGAGGGCACAGGGGATCGCTTTCGAAGTAAACATCTCCAGAAATCATGACTCTGATAGCTCCCCATCTGCTTTTGCCTGCTTTTGTAGCTCGGATGAATCCGAACCACAACCACAGATGACTCACGGATGGCAGTCGTGGCTTTTGTCAGTGTTTATTTATTCCTCATTGGGTTGTGCAATACTCACACAGGACTGGACGTTTTTTGTTTCGCCTCATTACGGAACGTGTGATGTAGCTCGGATGAATCCGAACCACAACCCTCGGCTCGTGGGAAGTCTCAACGGGAACCGCATCCCTCCGATGTCTCGGTGGAAGGGACAACGACGGCACAGGGGATCGCTTTGAAGTAAACATCTCCAGAAATCATGACTCCGATAGCTCCCCATATGCTTTTGCCTTCGTTTGTAGCTCGGATGAATCCGAACCACAACCACAGATGGCTGACGGACGGCAGTCGTGGCTTTTGTCAGTGTTTATTTATTCCGCATTGGGTTGTGCAATACTCACACAGGACTTATAAATTCCGCGTCACTCCTAAATGTGTGATATAGCTCGGAGCAATCTGAACCACATCCCTCACCGCATCGGGAGTCCCGAGGTGAGTATCACGCCCAGTGACGGGAGGTCTCATCGGGAAAGGAAAACGACGGCACATGCCACGCATCCTGAATGCAACATACAATAACCGATGGTGGGCACTCATGGCATTCGTTATTTATTTATCTTTCCGAGAGGCGAAATGTGAACATTTCGAAGGACGTCTGGGTACCGCCTGATTGAAACCGTTTGCTGTGGTCCGAATAATTAATCTGAACCTCATAGCTCGATGGCGATTGAGTCTGATTTGTCTGCCACTCTTGGCTTTTGTTTGTTTGCACATGGGGCAGTAAGGCAAACCTCGCAAAGGACGTGTTGCTTCCTACTGGCTCCGCCTTCGATTCCAGGGGTGTCTCATCCTTCTGCCACATCCCTCCGAGGGAGGTGAGGTCGCTGGGCAGTGGCTCGGATTAATCCGAGTCACGGATGGTCGCATGACATCCCATTTAATGTCTATCTTTCCGGGGCGGTTGCTCGGATTGATCCGAACCACGGACTGGTAGGCATGGATGCGCTTCTGTCTAGGACTTCTGTTGGCGGGTGCTTCGGATTGATCCGAACCTCGGATCCAGGGCAGTGCGGTAGGCTTGGATGAGCTTCTGTCTTGCACTTCTGTTCACCTCGTGTTCAGAATGACCGTGGTAGGTAGAGTGTGTGCTTTCATGGCTCTGCGAAAAGTACTTGTCATGTCGACTGTGCGAAAACGTCTTCTGTAGATGAGGCGGTGTGATGTGGCTGTCCGACATCAGTGTGCTGTTCCGTTCGACGAGGGTCGTCCCACTGTTCTGTCCGTCTCAATGTGCTTCACGGCGTGGGTTTTGATAATTTTTGGAAATCCCGCATCAGCTTTGGAACGGGTCCCTGCGTGACTTTTAGAAAACACTCCATTGGCTTGGTGAACTTCTGATTGGTGACCTTCTGTAAGGGCTTTGCAATGCGACGTGGAAAGATCTTTTTTTGGACGATTCCGATTGACGGCCTTCTGTAAGGGCTTCGCCGACAAAAAAGTGTAGGGCGTTACAGCAGGGTGTGGGCATCGTCGGGGAAGTTATCGTTCACCGATATTGTTTACGACCGTCTCCTCTTCCGTATGTCTATCCATGTGTTCGTGTTGTGTAGGGAGTTTAATGTCGTCGAGTCCTTCGACAAGCATCGCCATGCTACACGAGAGACACATGCGCTTAGTGAAACCCTTTCCACCTTGTGCAAGATCGTTGCGGCATTATGACGGTCAAATGTGGATCAGCGATGCACCCGAGGACGACTTCGAGGACGACCCTTGGATGACCGTCGTCCCTTACATGAACCAGCATCTCGACGAATGGAACGAAAATGACTGGAAGGCGATGGAGCGTTCCTGCCCATGGGCAAGCCATTACAAGTTTGCCAACATGTTGGAGTTCGGGAGCCTCATTGCACTGCCTGCTGGTGTCCTCCATCGAAAGACCCTGGACGATAAGGGTAAACCGGTCCGCTTCCGTACCGGCTTCAGATGTCGCCTCCACTGCGAGTATATCACATCTTCGCCACAAACTTGGGGGAGTTTGCAGAAGCAAGAGTTGGTGGACTGCGCTCGTCATTGTTCATTCTTGGAACACTACCCACCCCGTTGCCCTGGGACTTCTCCACAAGCTCTGTCGTACCGTTGTGTGCGGTTGACGGATGACGGATGTCCTTTCGCCAGAGTGCTATGTGTGGCTTCTTCAACCAAAAGCGGGAAACTTGTGGATGCAGTTGTGCTTGTGTCACGCAACGAGATGGTGCTTCAGGGATCCAGGTTCAAGGCGGTCATGTCTGGCCCAGATGTAGATGGGCGGTCAGACTTGGTGAGAGCAGTTCGGGTAAGAGTTTTTCTGTCATTGTGGGATGATGTGGAAAAGAAAGTGTCTGAAATACGTGACTGTATAGGGAATTCCTTAGCACGACGAGGAGGGTTTGTCAGGATGAAATACATGTCCGTGTTTTCAGAGAAGGCAACAGTCGACCAGCCGCAGATCCATGTGTATGGATCATCTATGAATGCTCTGTATGGCTTCCGTTCACGACCTCGTCCGCGGAAAACCCCGTATGTCACAAGATACGGACGTGTGGTCAGACCTTGTGTTTAAGAGAAAAGGAGACTCCCTCGTGACGACTAAAGTTGACACCTGCGTTGTTGCATTTGAACTTGCGAAGGTGACGTTCTATAAGTGTTTCGGATTCATCCGAATCATCAATCAGATACATGCGGGTGCACCCGACGTTGAAGGCGATGCATGAAGGCTTCCCCAAGGACGATCCTTGGCCAAACAACAACCCGCCGGATTCTGTATGTGCGAATCGATAACTACAGACCATCGAGTTTATGTTCTTGCACGCCTTCGAGGCAAACGACGCTTCAAAACAGTCTGTCGCCCTCTAGATCGTCTGGTACTGCCATGAAATGTGGTGCCCGTGTCCGTGGCCCTCTGTGCAACAGCCGCTGCATGGCAGAAAATGACGTGAGTGGCGACGGCCGAGGTTGTAATCATGCATGTCCACCGGAACATCTTTTGTCTCGGATTCATCCGAAGTCGCCGGCAGCACAAGCGTTTTCATTCTCATCCCCGCAAAAGTCGTCTGTTACCCTGGACACCCGCTGAAAGAAACTCCTCTTTGCATCAATACGCTGCATATGGGCCGATGATAAGCAGCCGCGCAGAATACATAGCACGTCCCGATTGCGAAATCGTCGGGTCTTTTTATCGCGACGGCGAAGGCTCGTGATCACCCCCGGCGACGACGACGATGGTTTTTCGATTGGATGCCATGAAATATGGTGCCATGTCCGTAGCCCTCTGTGCAACAGCCGCTGCCAAGCCGAAAGTGACTGAGCGACGCTGGCCGACGCTGCAATCGACCTTATCCGGCATGTCGTCTTGTGTCTCGTATCCATCCGAAGTTTGGGGCCGCTCGAGCTTGTTCCTTCTCGTCACCGAACGTTCAGCACCTGCACAGAACATAAAAAAACTTCCCGATTGGAACATCGCGGGGTCATCGCGTTGTCGACTCCCACATGATGATTACCGTGAACAGTGGCATGATGTCAGGTCCGCCTTTCCGATGTGGGTCTAACGGTGATTGCATCAAATCTGCTCTCAAAGATCCAGACCAGAGAGGGGGGCCAACAATCGAGCACTGCTTGCTTGTAAAACATCATATGATGTGTCGATACAACCGACATTCAGAACTGGTCGGTGAGCATCTGGTGCTACGCCAAAAAGTTCGTCATGCGGCCGCGATATTCCTCCATGATTGCTCAATTTGGGGTTCTCGCGTCATAGACTCCCTTATGATGACTACAGTTAACAGCGGCGGGGKAGCAGGTCCCCTTCTCCGATATGGATCTCACGGTGGAGTGCGAAACTCGGCTCTCAAAGATCCAGACCGGGAAAGGGGGCCAGCTATCAACCACTGCTTGCTTGTAAAACATCATATGATGTGTCGACACAACCGACATTCAAAACTGGACAGTGAGCATCTGGTGCTACGCCGAAAAGTTCGTCAGGCGGCCGCGATATTGCCCCGCAATTGCTCATTTTCGGGTTCTCGCGTCATAGACTCCCTTATGATGACTACAGTTAACAGCGGCAGGGTAGCAGGTCCCCTTCTCCGATATGGATCTCACGGTGGAATGCGAAGCTCTGCTCTCAAAGATCCAGACCGGGAAAGGGGGCCAGCTATCAACCACTTCTTGCTTGTAAAACATCATATGATGTGTCGATACAACCGACATTCAAAACTGGTTGGTGAGCATCTGGTGCTACGCCAAAAAGTTCGTCATGCGGCTGCGATATTCCTCCGCAATTGCTCGTTTTTGGGTTTCCGCGTCATAGACTCCCTTATGATGACTAAAGTTAACAGCGGCAGGGTAGCAGGTCCCCTTCTCCGATATGGATCTCACGGTGGAGTGCGAAACTCTGCTCTCAAAGATCCAGACCGAGAAAGGGGGCCAACTATCAACCACTGCTTGATCGTAAGGCATCATATGATCTGTCCATTACATCGGCGTTCGAAACTGTTTGGTGAGCATCTGCTGCTACGCCAACAATTTCCGAACAAGACCGCGAGGTTTCCTAAGAGTGTTTTTGCCACCCCACAGCACAGACCGCCGACTGTTTGGCACTGCGGGAAGGTTGTCAATTTCTTACGACACGGAAGACTCGTGATCACTTTCGTCGTCTGTATGTGTGTTGATGGTGCTCGACATTGCATACTTGACGCACTGGTGGTGTATGCTGCAATTGTCTAAATCTGGATTTAAGTGTCTCGGATGCATCCGACATAACAACCTGCGACAATGCGGACTTGCCAATATTTACCTGCATCATTGTATCGGATTCATCCGAGTCTAAAATCAGTTACATATTTGCGCACCCGTAATTTCTATAGCATGTCTGATCGGTGACGGGCAAGGCTGGCTGTGCACGTCTAATGTCAAGTCCGATATTTGCCTGCGTCGTTACGTCGGATTCATCCGAATCTAAAGTATTTTACATACTTGCGGGCCCACCATTTCTACACCATACATGTGAAATCGGTAAGGGTGAAGGTTTGTCGCCCGGTTCAAGGTTGGCTATGCATTGTCTTTTTGTTTCGTTGCGCTGCTATAGTGCTCCCCAACTGGCGGACGCATCTCTGTCACTTTATTATTGCCAAAGTCCAACAACAGTCTCGGCTGCGATTTGGGTCAATGTCTGTTGCTCTCTTCGCAGGAAAAAGTGGAATGCTTCAGTGGTGTGATACGACGACGGTCGATCAAGACTTCCCTCCCATGCCAGCTTGCCTTCCGTTACGTTTTCGGCAGGAATTGGCTGGGAAGGGATTGGTTATCGGCATTGGAGTTCCGAGCAGTGCTGATAGTACTTCTTCCCGACTCGAGCCATGTGCTTCCTCTGAAAAATGGTCACGTGACTCAAACACTCAGCATCGATGGAAGACAACACAGTTGTCCACCTCCACCGAGCATTCGTACATCTGTCATGACGTGCTCGAAGACCACAAAAAAACAGGAAGCGGGGGCCAGTTCCTTAGTGTCGATTGTACATCCAGAGTCTCTTCAGCATGTTCTGAAATGACCGACGCTAGGATGTCGAGCTCCATACCCGAGGGGAATCTCGGTGACTGTAGTTATAGTGGGACGGAGTACGTGTATAGTGCGAACAACTGCACTACTGCTGGTTCTTCCTTGGGAGTTGCCGATGGGGGTGATAGGGTTTCCTCGTCTACCCCTCCGCAGTACAAGGAGAGTCAAGGTCCATCCATGGATGAAATCACTGAATACTGCTATTCACGAGACAGTCAGAGCTCGCGCTGTCTCTCCGAAGAGGACCGCCACATACGGCACATTTTGCCGACGCCTATGCCCGGTGAAAGAAGACCCTATTCTATGGCAAGCAGAGAACCGGCCAAAAAGACACAGCATCGGTGAGCTATGGGCAAACTCAGGATGCAGTCACTTCAGGCAGTGTGAGCGATGCTCTGTTGTCAGCGGATGCGTTGCGCTGAACTGACAGTCGAAGATGTCAAGCCGGTGCGGTAGGCATTCTACTCGAAAAGTTCCGCGGAAAGGACGAAGTGGTGGTTGCAAACCATACATGACTTCACGGTTATGGAAGGTGGTGCTGAGCGGGTCAGGCCTGTAGCTTGCAAACGGAAGATGTGCGTGCAGGCGCCCCTTAACATTCTCGACATTTCTCGTAACACATTCTATGTCTACAAAAGGATGTACGACAACGGTGTTGTCGTTAGGGAGCATGGGCACTCGGGCTTGTCTAAACCAGCCGAAAAAGTCGTCACGATGCTTGCACCGTTGAAACGGTTCATCGACGACCACGCCGATAGTATGCCGAATGACATGGTCTCGACAAACGGAGTTTGTCGTCCTCGCCGTAGGATTCCTACGACATTCACAAAACGAGCAATTTACGAATCATTGCGCTCTGATCTTTTGATGTGCCACTCGTAAGTTGTGTCATAGTCGACTTTCTACGCTATGTGGAGTAAGCACTTCTGGCACGTCAGTCTAGCTATGTCCAACACATTCACGAAGTGCGCAAAAAGTATATTCTACAAGCAGTGCATTGCCAAGTCGAAGTATGAGAGGGACCGTAAGAAATCCAAAGATAGGATGCGGAAACATCAAGAGCTGCAAGTCAACCACAGGCTAGACTATAGCCGCTGCAAAATGGATTCCATCTTGCGGCAGTCCGAGTGTTTGTGCATCATTATTGACGGCATATATAAAAAAAAAACTACCATACCGCATATAGGACAGGCTAACTACTCGAAGGACTTGCACCACGAGAGGATGATGAAGACTGGTCTCACGGTCGTTCTGGTCCATGGTCGGAATCCGTATATATATGTTTACACATATTTTTCTTACTACACACACGGTCCCAGCAATACGGCGACGTATTTAATGCGGACTTTTACGGAGATCCAATCCAGTGGGAAACCTCTACCGCGGTTTCTTCGTATTCAAGCTGACAACTGCTTCAAAGAAAACAAGAATAGATTCATCTGCGCATTGGCAGCACTTCTTATGAAGTTCGGGATTTTCAAGGAAATAGAAATTGGTTTTATGATAGTTGGACACACGCACACAGACGTCGATGCCACGTTTAGTGTTTTCTGCAAGAAACTCAAGGACAATGATGCCTACACAAGGATGAGTTGTTCCTTTTGCTAGAGCGGTCTCATAAGACTCCTCCGTGGTGTATTTTTCTTGATAGGATAGCAGACTGGAGAGGTCTTATTTACCCGCGTGTTTCAAAGCGCATGATAGGGATTTCGAAGCCTCCTTTGCTGAAATTCTACATGATAGGTGATAATCCCGCCATGTCCTATAAAGAGTATTGCACAGACGCTAAGTGGTTGACCGAGGATGGTCCTCTTTACTGGTTCAAACAAACAGACAACGGTGGTTACGCTGGTCCGCAGCAACCTTTCGATCCTCTGCCGGTCCAATCGGCGTTCCTCGACGATGACAAGAACGGTTTGGAGGGTGTGAAGAGGTTTTTGGAAGTCTATGAAAAAAAAAGAGAAACTTGGATGACTTTCCGAGACGAAGAGGTGACTAGAATAGATAGGGCTTTTCGGTTTTGGGAAGATCACGTCAAACACGCGGGGGACATTATCGACAACGGGGTGCCTTTGGCACTCGTCACCGAATTCTGGCCAAAGGCCACCCATGTCGTTGAAGACAGGAGTTCTTGCTCTGATTCGGATGCATCCGAATTACAGAGAGAACCTCTATTCGNAGTTCTTGCTCTGATTCGGATGCATCCGAATTACAGAGAGAACCTCTATTCGTGAGTCTTCAGAGGGACAAGCCTAAGGCCAACTTTGATCCTTTCGAAGATGTGCATGTCGACAGTTTTGTCATTATGCAATCGTCAGACGAGGACATGCATCAAGGAGTCCCTTTTTGGGTTGGCCAAGTTCGCAGTGAAGTTGACAAGAACGAAGATTCGCCAACTTATAATCAATTCAAAGTGGAGTACTGGGTTCCAATCGGAAAAGCGAGCACACTAAGAGAATTGTATGCCGATGCCTGGGGGAAAAAATGGAAAAAAGTTCCAGGGCACGAGGAAGAGTATCAACATGTCATAACCGTTGCGTTTTCTTGGATGAGAAAAACAAGGACGAATGTCTGCGAGATCTCCAAAAAGTTTACCACCGGTCTTGTGATTCATCTGAAAGTAAGAAAAAATGCAATTCCCGCCTTAGAAAACGGCGTTGGCACTCAAACACAAAGCGTTTCCGAAGAAGGGAGCGGGCAGGAGGCTACCTCATCGAGAGTGTGATGGTTGTCGTCTTTTCGTGAGGAGAACATATTGTCATGCTGGCCTGTGCACAACACGCTTGACTCCATGTAATACATCGCTTAATGATTTGTGCTCTCTGGGTTACGGGGTTCAAATCAATAAGAGTTCTTCATCAATTTTTGACATTGGGCGTTGGGGCGTTTTGGTCGTCGTAGCATGACCTCGGGCTTTCGGTCCTGATCTTGATGTGACGCTTTTATTGTGACTTTTGTCTTTTGCACTGTACAGACTTTCCTCTTCTGACGTACTTCGAAAACATGGATGAGATTTTGGGCTACATTGAAATAAAAGTACCTGAACGACTGACGATCATCACAAAGGGAGGAGCGTTTCCTTTTCAATATGAGAGAATCTTCAGGATCGTGGCGGGAGGACGGACAATGTTTGTCATCACGGTGAGGTTTACTGATCTCAACATTTTAGACATGCGAATATATGAGCGTCGGGGGAAAAATTGGATGCGAGGAGATTTTACTAGAGCTTATGTAAAAGCTTCAGAAGTTCTTTTCGCCTAGAGACGTGCTGTGCTCGGAGGAGGGGGTGACATTTAGGGTTTCTCGTTTTCCATTACGGAGTTTGAAGGTCTGCCTCAACCTCCAATCCCGTCTTGCATAGTGGACGGTTCGACATGGGAACCGATAGTGAACGCTCTGCGAAGAGGCTTCTTCTGTGGACTTCAACTTTTTAAGACGTTTGGTAAGCAGTCTTACGTTTCTAGAATTTTGTGTCATTATGTCGGATTTGTGAACATTTTCGTAGTATAGTCATTTCTGATTACTTTTAATTTTCACCAGTTTGAGAGACGAGTCTCGACACTTCCCAAGTTTTGTGATCGAATGTCAGATTAGTTGAAATTTGCACACTGTAAAGGATTAACGAAAGCCAGGAGTGCCGACCCTAGCTCATGGTCGGTTGTGGTTCGGATGCATCTGACCCAGAGAATAACGATACTGTTACGACAACCAAACACAAGAGCGTCAAGGGGGAAACAGGATGCTGGGGGATCTTACAACACCTTATCTGCAAGCTGCAGATGTTATTGTGTCCTTGAGACGTGCTGTTGTCATGGCTGGGGGAGACGTTCAAGGTTTCTCGATTTCCATTACAGGTTTCGAAGGTCAGCCTCAACCTCCTATCTTGGCTTGCATTGTGCACGGTTCAACATGGGAACCTCTAGTGAACGCTTTTCGAAGAGCCTTCTTTTAAAATTTCAAGTTCGGGACACTTTGTTGACGAATCTTACGTTTTTAAAGTTTCGTCAGGATGTCGGATTTGTGAATCTTTTCATAGTGTAGGCTTTTTTAGAGAGACATCTCGACATTTCCAAATTTTTGTGTTAGAATGTCCGATTATTTGAAATTTTCACGGAAACTTTTTGGTTGATTGTGGACGGTCCGACATAGCCTTGCCAAATCTTTGGTTAATGGAAACTTTTGAGGTAACCGTTACAAATTCACAATATTGGGACCTGATAACTGTTATCAGTTTTTACGGAGTACTTCTCATTTGTCTCGACAATGGTTGTGTGCCTGCTTATGTAGGTTGGGTGTCCCGCTCTGTTTTTTATTTTTCTTCGGTTTTCAATCTAGTTCTCATGAGTTGTCAATTGTCTTCAAAATCCAGTGAGATCTTTCAAAATAATTATAAGGTCCTTGGTCACTTCAACATCTGATAATCTGTACACAGTTTGATTCGGATGTATCCTACGCATTCGTTTGAGCCTTCTCCAATGCCCAATCCTCAGATGATAACGTCTCTACATAATATGCTCCCCACCACTTCACTCCGTACGATGCCTATTTGTTTTGAGAAATGTTTGGTAAAGTGATAATGTACATGCAACCGCGATCTAGTTGAAATTTAAGACTGATGGTTACTAGAGTTCTTAAGGGGTTCCCGAGGGTGCACTTTTGTTTGTTAACATACATCATTTGATCTCGGCAAGAACAGTGGCGGAGTGGTGGGCAGCATTGGGTAGGGATGTTACAAGTTCATGGTTGCGAGGTCTTACCCAGCAAGCGACAAATGATAACATCTCTACATAATGCTGGCCACCACTTCACTCCGTCCGATGCCCTTTTGTTTTAAGAAATGTCTGCTAAGCTATAATTGTTCTTGGAATGATAACATATTGATTAATTTTCCCTCGGAGGGTGATCCGGGCTATGATCATAAGTTCATCCTTTTAATTGAGTGAACTTCAAAGATATTAAATGAATGACGCACAGTTTATAACATAACGGATTTTCTCCATCCGAATAATGAAATATTTGATTCGGATATATCTCAGTTTTACTATAAAACTAGCCAACTTGTGTATTATGGATTATAACAAAACATGTGACTCGGATGTATCCTACTCATCCTGCTTTTATTCAATTAAACTTCAAAAATGAGCTATTATTTTCACTCCCATGCACCCTATAAAGCCTAAACGAAGACCTTTTTTGGGTCACTCATATACGTCCCTCACAAGGGGAAACCTTCGATATGCTAAGTTCGTACTGACTGTCTGAATGTGTGTCAGTTTAGTTGAGGATTTATCCGTTGAACAGGGACTCTGATCGTTGTATATTAGTGTATAATCAACATCTTCTTTCGTGAGCCATGTATACCTTTCGAGTTTCTCGAACGATAAAAGTACTATTTAGAAAATAATGTACTATTTTAATGAATAACATATTTCAAAATTATGCGATTTTCTGATTGCATGTCATGGTGGAGAAGGAGAGAGAGAGGGAGAGAACAGAGTGATGCATGAGGAACCAAGCGCATCAACAAATGATCTGGCCAGAGTCCATGTTGACGCCAACTTCAATTGCAATCTTCCGTTGGCTCTTGGTGCTGGAATTCCCAAAGGTCATCCAGGTGACGCCATCATCGTCCGCCAGTGCTCCGTGTGCTCTGCACCCCTGGTTGTCATCGCCCGTCGAACCAGAGCGTAGGTTGACGTCATCGTTGATGGCGTGATCTTCGCAAAGCTTACTGATTCGTGTCGTTTTCCCCTGCCGATTAGATGGAGAGAGGAGGGGGAAGGGGGAATAGTGATGCGACCAGGATCTACCTCCTAGTTGGGATGGGCCAATAGAGGCGGTACATGGAGGGGATCTCACGGGGACGACGAGGAGGAAGCGGAATAGGTAACGATTCATTCCTTCCATCGTCACCGGAAGCTCCTCATATCGGATGATTCGGTGGAAGTGAGGGAAGTGATCGCCGCTGCGAGGGAGGGAGGCGAGGTAGCGATAGAAGGAGGAGAGGGTGCGGAAAAGCGCAGCTCGAAAGAACTCGTAGTGGTGACAGGCGGGGATTGTCCCCGTGGCTACACAGTTGACTTCTACCAAGTTGCATCGTTCCCATGTAGCGCTGAACAGCAAGTTATGCCAGCAGAACGTGGGGGCAGCGGGCTGAAGGGATGCGTGGGGGTGGACGGTAGCGAGTAGGCGGGTAGAGTAGAAGTCGCGGAAGAGATGGGGGAGGAAGGGATGAGAGGGGAAGGTGACGGGGGTGCGGATCTGTTTGAGGGTGAGAAAATCAAGGGGTCGGTGGGATAGCGTTCGAGGACGAAGGCCTATCGCCCGCATCAGGACGTGGGCGAATTGGGGGACGGGTGGGGCTGGAGGAGGAGGGGGATCAGCTCCGTCTCCGTCGTGTAGCACTTGAGGTGGAGGCTGCAGGGTCGCCATCTTCGGGCTTTGGCGGCTCCGGATCTCTAGTCGGATCGCTACCGATGCGCAGGCCGGATCCGCTGGCAAACTCCAGCTAGCGCTTCCCGGTGGCAATTTCTTCGCGCTTTCACACTGCTTCCGGATCTTCCGCCTCCGTTCCCGTGCGTGTCGCTTCCTCCGGCAAGGCTTCCCACTCAGATCCGGTTTCTTCTCCCTCTTCTTCTTCACTCAGCTCTCCCACGCTCTATTCGCTATAGCTTCCCTCCTCCGATGTTTCCTCGTCTTCGTCCTCTTCGTCGTCGTCGTCGTCGATCACTACTTCCTCCGCCCTCGGATAGAAGGCGTGAGGAATGATATCGTACAACTTCAGATACTCCTGCCGCGACGGCAGTGTATCTTCGTCCCTGGGCTCCTCCAAGCACGCAGTCCACTGAAGGTACGGATCCAATGATCGCTCGAGAACGTGCGGAGCAGGACGTTTGTCACTCTGCGAATAGATGTCGGGCGAGAGATCGTTCGCTAATTGCACAATCGACGCAATGAGCTCTTGCGCAATCAACTGGCGGCGCCCAGGCAGTACCGATCCAAAGAGAAAGCCAAGAAGATCGCCCTCCACGTTAGTCCTCCAAGCTTGGATGATCAGCAACTCCGGATTTTCGATCCACGCAGGATGCTCGGTGGTCTGCGTCCACGTCACCTGTACTCTGGCCAAGCAGAAAGAAAGCTCTTCAAAAGTTTCACGCCACATCCGCCAATGCCCAGGATTGATAAAAGGGACTGAAAGAGGCTCGAATGAGAAGGAAAGAGAAGGATGAAGATCGGATTGCCAGAAGGTGGAGAAAAGAGAGAGGAGCGAGAGGATCGGCATGGTTCATTGGGGACGTGGGAAGGGGACGAGGGTGGGGATTGCAACGGGCCGCTCACGCGGACAACGACGGATGTCGCCAAGATCCGACGCAAAGGTAGGAATGAGGTTATGCGCAGGTTGGGCGAGGACGTGATGCCACACGTCGGATACGTGCTCCGTCCACTCGCGTAGCGAGGTCAAGATCGCGGTATGCCTCTGCGGATTGACCGAGCTGATGTCACCGCTGAACGCGGCAACCGTGGTGATGTGGCTCGTTCTGGGAGCCGCTCGCCGATGAACTGCGATCACCTCCGCAAATACTATTGCGTGAGGACTCCCTTCGATTCGAAACGCGGCGGCGGCACACACACCCCCTGTCGCAGAAAAATTGCGCCGAACGTCGAAGATCCGTATTGAGTCGAGGGTGACAAACTTGCCGAATCTCTGAGATGTGGCCACGTGGCTGCAACAGCTGTTCGTCAAGAGCCCGCTCCGTGATGAAACTCATGGCGAGGTTGGAGAGGAGGACGAAGGACAGGAGGGAGAGAGCGGAGAGCGAGTTTGATCGTCGTCGTTTTCCTTGCTTTCCGAGGAAGAAGAGGGAGGAAGATCAAAGGAGGAAGAAGACAGAGGTAGGAGGTATGCCGGACGATGGGGACAGAGCTATGGCTGGCACTGGCCTCAGGCGCGATGCGCACCGTGTTGGCGTCGTTGGGACCGAGCTCGACAATGCGAAAACAGCCAGAAAACTTGGGAGCGAGTTTCCGGTCGCGTGCACATTTACGAACCTGCACTAAGTCCCCTAATTTATATTGATGATGGGGCCCAGCATTTCCATTCCGAGCATCGTAGCTACGGACCTGTCTACCGTGGGCCAGTTCCGTCATCCTTTGCCTTTTTCGACCTAGCTTCGGGACGACCCGGTCCATTAATTCGGTATACCTTTTGGCCTTCGTCTTGAGGGCTGCACRCGTGTCTCTACCCCCTGCTTCGGCAATTTCCGAGTTACCCCGGTAGTCGACAGAGGGGAGGCTATTAGTACGAAGTAGAAAAGGGGTAAACCCCGTGGACTCGTGAGGGGTGGCCCGGTGGATCCCGACGATCTGATATACAATTTCGGGCCACGGACGCGTATCATGTGCCGCTAAATTCCTACGAAGGGCGGTTTTAATCATACGGTTGGCATTCTCCGCCAACCCGTTCGACTGGGACACGTGGGGTGCCGTATGTCGGAGCGTGACGCCCCTTCGCGCGAGCAGTTCTTCCACCTCACCCTTGAATTCAGACCCATTGTCGGTTAGAATTTCTTCTGTATCTAGATGGGTATAGAGGAACCGATCGATGTACGTAGCTATTTCTGCGGCTTTTCGGGTCTTACAGGGGTAAACTTCGATGTACTTGGAAGAATGGTCAATTAATACTAAAAGGATTAAATATTCACAGCGGTTTGGGCCAGGTGGCACATCGATGTTTGTCGTGTCCATACTGACTCGCTGGAAAGGACGCTCTACTTCCCATGGTATTATTGTATTTGGTCCCCGAATTGGGGCGCGATCAGCGGCTCAGACCAGACAGTTGGCAACAATGTATTTGACATCATCTCGTATGTTTGACCAGAACCATCGGTTATGGTCTACAGTTCCCTCCGTGACACGTATCGCGAAATGAGCGGCCTGTTCTTCGTGAGCAGATCGGATCCAGCATATCTCTGGAATGGATGGGGAACCGTCAACCACGACCCCGATCCGTCAGTTTTTCGTTTTTCCAAATGACCGTTGATCCATCGATAGTCCCGAGATATCTTGGTCACCCTACGTCTGTCGTGTTTGGTGAGGTGACCCAAAGATAATCCCGCTAATTTCGCCAATAAAATTTTATCCGTCCAAACCTCCGCTCGTCGGTATTTTTCGTCGTATTCAGGGCCGTCCGTACGGGCGGCCCCGAATCAAACCTCCGTGGGGAGTTTGTTCGTTCTACACAGGGGGCACCTCCACTCTTTACTACTCGTTCGATATCGAACGCAGGCCTCGTGTGCACGATTGACACAAGTGGCACATTCTACCCAGTCGACAAATCCGGTGTCGAAAGGATGACAGTCGAACCCGATGTTGACGCCGTTGCCATCGAGGGGGCTTGCTGTTCTGAGGCATATGTCACAAGCTCTCCTCCCTGGGCCGTATCCATCAACGCGGCCACTCGTCCTTGATTCAGGGCCACAGGGGCCGCCGCAGGTGGGGGCTGACTACGCTTCGGCTGCAGGCAGTCTCGGGCAAAATGTCCGGCCTGTTTGCAGTTAAAACACTCAAGCTTTCCTGCTGGATTAGCTGGGTGATAGAACTGAGGTGCGTACCCCGGTGCGAGTGGGGCAGGCAAGAATGGAAATGACGCGGGAGCAGGCCGAGCAGGGGCCGGGTTAGGCTTGATTAGTCTGCTCATTATCTGTTCCATCCGCTCCATATGAGCGGTCTGCATTTGGACCAAGTTGCTCATCCATTCGGACTGCTTGGTAGTGTCCGTATGGATCATCAAGGCAAGATGTAAGTTGGTTATGGCCGGCGAGGGGTGTTCGGGTGAAATCCCACTTTTCACTGTCGAGATCGGTTGATTCACTAGGGGAGAGAAAGACGAAACATACGGGATGTAAGAAACGATCCCGTCGGGGAGGTCATGGTCGGGGTGGGGGTAGAATTATCTACCGCTCGCATTCACGATCGCCTTTTAGCCGCTACATCCCGTATGGTATCTGTAATATCCTCGTCTCCCTGACTAATATATTTTTTTTGTATCAGTCAGGTCCAGTTCCAATGTTTTAGCGATGATAGCCGATAGCTGGTGTGTCTTCGGCGGGACCTTTTTTTGCAATTTCCCTTTCAACGTCGGACTTCGTAAGTGATCGATGAACATATCTCGAGTGGACTTCTCGTCTCGCCCAGATTTGTCCAATGTGGTTTGAAATCGATCAACGAAATCGGGCAATAATTCCCCTGGTCCTTGTGGCCGAGTTTTGAGCACGTACCATGCGGCATCTTCACTGACCGTATCGAATCGGGCCAAAAAGGCCTGTTTGAAAGTATTCCAATCTACCCATACGTGATTTCTAAACCAATCATGCGACATATTGCGAAGTAGCAAGGTAAGAACGCGGGGAAGATCACTCGCGCTGTAGCCCTGAGCTTCGACGACTTCCAACCAAGCCTCGGGGTGGGTATGGTTAGGGAAGAAGGGAAAGAGGGCGGGAATGCTAACCACTACCCTATTACCGTCCACCATTGGTATAGCTGGTATAACAACACCAGATATAGATCTGGTCACTGGACAATCTCAGCAAGCGGGTAGGGGACTTCTTCTTCTAACTCTCGCCAGTTCGACTTACTATCATCAGAACCGACACGTGTCGGCTCCGATACCAACCTCACGCCCTGTGCTGTCTTTCGTTCAGAGTGCTAGATGTGCGGAAGGAGGCCCAGAAAAACAGCAAGATGGGGTGTGCCAAGGATTTTTGGAAATTGAGTGTGGGGACACAGACGAAACTGAAATCCCCCGTGTTGGTCTGATGAAGCAGGTCGGTTGCTTTCGCGCGGGCATGGCACGAGAAAAAAAAAATCCAAATTCAATCCAAAAAGTATTGTTGAGCCTCCCACCATGCTACGGCCCGTTGTTTAGAGCGAAAGGGCTTGGGCATGCTTCGCGTGTCCCGTTTTCATATCAAGTGCCGTCGTCGTTCGCTGGTCAGTTCTGAGTCTGACGTGGCTGGTCTCAACCGCATGGCTATTTCTTTATGCTCGTCTTCACTCCACACACGGTAGTGGAAACCCTGGGATTCGTAGCGCTCAAAACGCTGACATTCAGTGCATAGAGTGTGCGGCCAGTGGGGTTCTATTGTCGTCCACGGGATGACAATTAACTCGTTGAATGACAACAATATCGAGTAAGGTGGGAAGTGCGTATCGATAATGACAAACCCAGCCTCTACGAACCCTGAACAACGATTTGTCAGAGGGAAGTAGTATCGTCCGCCGATTTGTGCAACGGCTTCTCGTACGTCTCACTCGCATACACGTGTCCTCTCCTCGTTGTAGGAAAAAGGCCGTGTTGAGACAGGAGGTGCGGGAGGCTGGCGCCCGATCGGAGGGTACTTGTCAGTCCATATATCAATCAATTGCAAAAACCTCGAGACGTCATCAAGAAAGGAAAACTCTCGCGCAACCCCCAATCAATCCTCTTCTACACGAGAGAGAGAGAGAAAACACTCATCAGCTTGATCATGAATGTAGCTAACGGACCGGCCCGCGGCTCGGGTTTCGTGAGCCAACGCGAAGTTGATCTGAGGCGCCTTGTTTCTTGAGGCCGCCGTGTGGCTCGGGTGCTGAGGTCGTGGAGCATAAGGCAGATGGCATGCGTAGTTCATACAGAGCTACAGATCTAAACACTTGCATTCTCGGACAAAATCCCAACAACAATCATCTAATCAACGCAAAAAAAACGCGGATCTCCATTCATTCACTGTGGAAGGTGCGAAAATGAGATATCCGTAGAGATGGATCGGAACGATACACACGCATCCACCATTCACAAGACAAGAAGACGGGGTTCTTGCATAGGGGGACTACCCAGGGAACTAATGGAAGAGTTCCGAAAGAACTTCTTTCACACGGGAACAACATACATACTCATTTCCATTTGAAAGAAAGAGAGAGAGAGAGAGAGAGAGAAAGAGAGAGCAAGAGCGAGAGAGAGAGAGAGAGAGAGAGAGAGAGAGAGAGAGAGAGAGAGAGAGAGAGAGAGAGAGAGAGAGAGAGAGA
>BFEA01000732.1:463268-474226 GCA_003427395.1 Chara braunii | reverse complement strand
TTGCGTGTGGAAACATTTTTTCATCGTCGTGGCCCGTGAATGACCTGGTTGACTGCCGCGTGCCACATTTCTTTCAAACGGTAATGAATAACATTATATGACCCGCGGTAGTCAACCTCTCTCTCTCTTTCTCTTTTTTACTTTTTTTTTTTTTTTCCCTCTCTCTCTCTCTCTCTCTCTCTCTCTCTCGTGTGGAAATTTTTTCTCAATGTTGTGACTCACAACCTCACGTGCTTTATTAATATGTAGATGAAACCCGCCATTGCAACAGCCGTCAATGACGGAGAGATCGACGTCATGGAAACAGCAGCCATTCCAAGTGGTCGTTCCCCTTCATGCGAGGACAACGGAACGACAGTTCATCAACACACCAGCGACGGGGGCACCATTGTAGCGTGTGATGACGTGTTGGCCACTATTCAAATAGAAACTGAGCAGATGCTGGTTAATGTGGATGACAATGAAAGCGGTGCACGAGGGAACAGTGGTCACACAGAGAAGGTGGGTGGAGAGAGAGAGGACGAAGATGTTGGCAGCAAGGGTCCTCACAGTGGATGCATTGTCAAAGATGCAAATGTGACAAAGACAATGGCAAGAGATAGATACCCGTACGATGTGAACTGGGTGCCTGGTCGTGTTCAGCCTGATATCGTTGGAGGTGTGGATTGCTTTGCTTTCAAGGTTGGTGATGAGTGGGTTGCTTTTCCTCCCCCAATGAATGAAACATAGCGTAACGTATGTCTGTCATTTATCAATGACAGAGTGTTGAGGTTAAATGACGGGGCAACGACCCAAGGTGCTTACCGACACGCATTGGACATGTATCGTGTTCTAGAGGCAAAGAGTGAGTTGCGCCTTAATGATTTCCTATATGACAACGTTGACTGCGGTCGGCTGTGGGAGTTGGGTGGCCAGCAAGGCAGGAGAAGAACGCAAGTCGCCCAGGATGATGCAAGGAGGGATCCTCGATGGGGTTGGGTGCCATCTGCAGTCCCATTTGGATATGGTCGTGTCAAGATGCAAGTGCGTGATATCATGGGCACTGTGTGGAGCGCGCATTACGTGAATGGCATGTTTTCGTTCCGTCATTTCGATAAAGAAGCAACTGCAGAGGAAAAGGAAGCGATGAGATGCAGGCCACGCGATGCACGCATTTCTGACCCGCCACTCGACAATCCTGTCGAGTTGGCCCTCGCTGAAGGGAAGGTGTTTACTGGTGAGAAGCGCATCACATACGTCCACGTTATGGGGAAAGAAGCCACATTTGACGGCATCTGTATGGACGTATGGGACCATACAGCAATGCGGAAGGATGTCGTCGCAGCCAGTAACATTGCGGCGCATGTGATTCAAGAATGGCAGTTGTACCAGCATGTGGCCCGTGACATGTACGGGTACCATGTCAACTCGGTACCTGGTTCTTTGCATCCAGCAGTTGTTGATGGCAAAGTGACACTGGCAGCAAGGATGCAATCCGGTGAGTGGTTGCCTTTGGGTTGGATGCATGCTGGCGTTGTGGAGCATTGGCAGTTCTTGGTGGTGGTGACACGTGTTTCCGTTTGCAATCCTCATGTGAGGGACCGGCGATTGTTGGAGGAACACGCTCAACGTTGTTGGGAGAAGATAAGGGAGGAAGATCGACAGATGGTGTGCATGGGATATGACGACCACAATGACCGGGCGATGTGGTTCATTATGGAAGACGCGTGCACCGACCAACCACGGCCCTCGATGAATAACTTGTTGCTGGAGGGCATTCGACGCAGATACGGGTGCACATCACTACTTGGGTGGATCCCTGTCGTCTATCCTATGACATATGAGCATGGGGAACAAATGTGCATGAGATTGAGAGACCCTCTGGGTGTCCCTTTCCAGCTCACGTTCATGGATGGACTGCTACGACACATTCAGTACGCGGGTGATGACGACGGTCGTGCTGCAATCAACCCTCAACAAACAGCACAGCAGCAGCAGGACATTTCACATTTCTCCTCTGAGGTCGACGCCCCGGAAACGGCACATGATGGGGGATGTTCTCACGCACAGCCCGACGATGGTGACACCCCTGTAGAGCACGTGACAGGGAGGGCAGAGAAGAAGAAGAAGCAGTGCACGTCCAGGCCGCCTCGTCATCCCAGGAGTCCCACAAAAGCAAAAGGCAAATAAAAAGTTGTCCCACGTAGAGGCGAGACTCCCAAAGCAGCCGCTGCCCCAGCTCCTAAGCGCAGACGCCGCCCGGGGATGGCAGCATTGGCAGAGATTCGGCAACTCCAACGATCTACTAACTTGTGCATCGCTTTGAGGCCGTTTATGAGGGTAGTGGGCGAGATCGTCGAAACACATATCGCACCGGGGGAGTCTATGAGGTTTCAGATGAGTGCCATACGTGCGTTGATGGAAGCGGCGGAAGCATATCTCATCAACCATTTCGAGAGAACGAACATCATTGTTATCCACTGCAAGAGGGTGGCAATCCAGCTGAAGGACCTGAGGCTGGTTGATAACTTGTCCAAGGCTCGCTGGGAATACAGATACCAAGGCATTACCGACAAGCATAAGAGAGCAGAAAAGCTACGACAGATGAATGCTACAAGGCAAGAGGAGAGAGATGCGCGGGCGGGGAAGGGGTTGTCAGGGAAGACAGCAGCAGCACGCAAAGGCGGTGACACTCCAGCGGCGTCATCGAAGAGGAAAGGAGCCCCGCGTAAAGGCAATGCAGCAAAGAAAAGCACGAGATAAGAACACTGTGAAGACTGCAGTGAGACCGCGCCACGTGACTTGCATTGACTTGCTGTTATCTGCGGCCTGCGGCGGGGCACAGGGGCTGTAGTGTAGTAGTGCAGATTCGTTGTTTTGTTTGTGTGTGGGTCTGACCGTTGACTAAGTTTGTTGGGACTGACCGCACGCCCCATATGCAATTCTGAATATTGCTGGGCCAGTACCAACCGCTCTTGTGCATACGACCTCACTGTCCAATTGACAGCCCCGGGCTATTCGGAAAGCCAGCGGTGTCAACCGCTATTCTGTGGGATGAGCCCGTAGCCGGGTAAGGTCCAGGCCAAAACTGGGCAAGTTGAGTCGGTGCCRTTGGTATAGGTGGTAGCGCAGACTARGGCAGRCGTATGTAAAGTGTAGATGCATGCTGGGGGATCTTTCTGCCCAATTCATACTTCGTGGTGTGAGTTCCTGTGCACGACGTTTGTTGCACGAGTCTGGGCCCGGCACACAACCGCTATTGTGTTGTGTGCTGCATGAGCTGCGTACTGGCGATCCTGCAAGAGCTGTTATGTGCTGCATGAGCTGCTGTGAGCCGTGTGCTGTGTGGTATTTGAGCTGCTGTGTGCTGTGCGGTGTGTGTTGTGTGCTGCACGAGCTGCTGCGTGGTGTGTGCTGTGTGTTGCATGAGCTGCTGTGTGTTGTGTGTTCTGTGTTGTGTGTTGTGTGCTGTGAGTTGTGTGGTGTGTGATGTGTGTGCTGTGTGTCACCTGCTGTGTGCGGTGTGCTGCATGAGCTGAGTAATGGCAGTCCTCGTGTGTGCTGCATGAGTCTAGGGCTAGCAGCGGTCTGGCCTATCACATGACTAATAGTGGAGACCATGCGGTAAGCCTCAGACCTTCGTCAAGTTTAGGGTGGAGTTGGCGAGGTGCAGCCATAGCTGCTTGTTCTCAGAGAGTTTATCGTGTGAGCTTCATCGACGTTAGAGACTGTTGGTGTTGTGCTTCTTCTGCGTCCTCAGTGTTTGACTGTTTCGTCGTCCCGCTGGTCTGTCTCTCTCTTATTTTTGTAGCGCTGGTGTCTGATTTATTTATCAGGTGCTGGCTGATATTGTATGCTCTGTTCACCGCTTGTGTGTATGCTGTTGAGGTGGCGTTGATGTGGAGTCGCCACTTCGGTGAGTTCGACGGGAGTTTGTGCTGCGCTGCTAAGCGCTTGAGGTTAGAGGACTTGAACACTCTTTGTTATCATGATTTGGAAATATATAGCAGGCCACAACTGTGTTCTCTTCTTCTTTATCCTTGTGTATGGTGTGAAAACTTGTGCTCATTCAGGGGGATGACGATGCGTGCTGTGAACACACTTGCGTCTAATGATGTGAATACTTCTGCAATTGTGAGGTACACAGCAGAGACAATATATGGAGAGGACTTGTTCACAGACATCTTCTCGTTTTGTGCAYTGTGATGGTGGTGATGTCATTGTGTACAATGCGATACTGCGACATGTGTGACAATGCATGGTGACATACACTGACATACACATAAACAGACTATGTGTGAGTGAGGGCTGGCAAATTGCAGCTGACAATTATGTGCATAACACATCAATGACCAAGAGTAAGTGTCTGTCGTTTAGTATGTGGGCGTGTGTATGACACATTGTTCACTAATCCTGTGTCTATTTGTGTTGTCATATGCGCTGCACGGTTGAACCACCGAAGCAGAATTATCAAACCAAAATCTGCATCTTCTGAAGCATTCAATCTACAGTGTACGCCGTTGCATTCGTCGACAAAGGTATGGTTGCCTGTGTACCTTGAAACTCAAGCCTGCTCTCCCTCTGTTTGTTTTCTTCTCCCTACAACATGTGCACTTTCTTCGTCCTATATCCCATGTCATGCTCTCCCTCTGTTTGTTTTCGTTTTATGACTACAACATGCATACTCTTGACGTTTGCGGTNTGTAGATGCATGCTGGGGGATCTTTCTGCCCAATTCATACTTCGTGGTGTGAGTTCCTGTGCACGACGTTTGTTGCACGAGTCTGGGCCCGGCACACAACCGCTATTGTGTTGTGTGTTGCATGAGCTGCTGTGAGCCGTGTGCTGTGTGGTATTTGAGCTGCTGTGTGCTGTGCGGTGTGTGTTGTGTGCTGCACGAGCTGCTGCGTGGTGTGTGCTGTGTGTTGCATGAGCTGCTGTGTGTTGTGTGTTCTGTGTTGTGTGTTGTGTGCTGTGAGTTGTGTGGTGTGTGATGTGTGTGCTGTGTGTCACCTGCTGTGTGCGGTGTGCTGCATGAGCTGAGTAATGGCAGTCCTCGTGTGTGCTGCATGAGTCTAGGGCTAGCAGCGGTCTGGCCTATCACATGACTAATAGTGGAGACCATGCGGTAAGCCTCAGACCTTCGTCAAGTTTAGGGTGGAGTTGGCGAGGTGCAGCCATAGCTGCTTGTTCTCAGAGAGTTTATCGTGTGAGCTTCATCGACGTTAGAGACTGTTGGTGTTGTGCTTCTTCTGCGTCCTCAGTGTTTGACTGTTTCGTCGTCCCGCTGGTCTGTCTCTCTCTTATTTTTGTAGCGCTGGTGTCTGATTTATTTATCAGGTGCTGGCTGATATTGTATGCTCTGTTCACCGCTTGTGTGTATGCTGTTGAGGTGGCGTTGATGTGGAGTCGCCACTTCGGTGAGTTCGACGGGAGTTTGTGCTGCGCTGCTAAGCGCTTGAGGTTAGAGGACTTGAACACTCTTTGTTATCATGATTTGGAAATATATAGCAGGCCACAACTGTGTTCTCTTCTTCTTTATCCTTGTGTATGGTGTGAAAACTTGTGCTCATTCAGGGGGATGACGATGCGTGCTGTGAACACACTTGCGTCTAATGATGTGAATACTTCTGCAATTGTGAGGTACACAGCAGAGACAATATATGGAGAGGACTTGTTCACAGACATCTTCTCGTTTTGTGCAYTGTGATGGTGGTGATGTCATTGTGTACAATGCGATACTGCGACATGTGTGACAATGCATGGTGACATACACTGACATACACATAAACAGACTATGTGTGAGTGAGGGCTGGCAAATTGCAGCTGACAATTATGTGCATAACACATCAATGACCAAGAGTAAGTGTCTGTCGTTTAGTATGTGGGCGTGTGTATGACACATTGTTCACTAATCCTGTGTCTATTTGTGTTGTCATATGCGCTGCACGGTTGAACCACCGAAGCAGAATTATCAAACCAAAATCTGCATCTTCTGAAGCATTCAATCTACAGTGTACGCCGTTGCATTCGTCGACAAAGGTATGGTTGCCTGTGTACCTTGAAACTCAAGCCTGCTCTCCCTCTGTTTGTTTTCTTCTCCCTACAACATGTGCACTTTCTTCGTCCTATATCCCATGTCATGCTCTCCCTCTGTTTGTTTTCGTTTTATGACTACAACATGCATACTCTTGACGTTTGCGGTGGTGAAGGGAAGTGACTATCATGCTTCCCGTCTTTGTGACATTCCGTGACTTAATGTGACACACGGGCATGTCGAGGCACACAGACATACACAAACACACTTCCTGACTGTGTCCGTGTCTGTGTCTGTGTGCGTCTGTGTGTGTCTTTCCTGCATGTCTGACTGTGTCTGTGTGTCCGTGTCCCCCTCTCTGCGTATGTCTGTGTATATCAGTTTACGTGTGTGTATGTCCATGTATGTCCGTGTATGTGTATGTCCGTATGTCCGTGTGTCCGTTTGACACAGGCGGACACACGGACAAACGGACATACACATACACGGATATACACAGACATGCACTCCCAGGACACAGACGTACGCAGACAGGAACAGATACATACACGGAGACACAGACACACAGAGACGGACAGACATGGACACAGACACACACAGACACAGAGAGGGACACAGACAAAGACACGAACACACAAACAGACACACACACACACACACACACACGGACATGTCCAAGTTGACTACTGCATGCCGGATTCGTTTCGATGTCATTGAATCGAAGAAATTATGGCACCCAGTAGCCAACCCTCGTATGCGGACAGAGACGCACACGGATACACCGACAGACGCGGACACACAGACATACGGACACACAGACAGACATAGACACAGACAGACACAGACACAGACAGACACGGACACAGACATACGGAGACACAGACAGACACAGAGACAAAAACGGAGACAGACACGGACACAGACATACGGAGACAGATGGTGACACAGACACAGACACAGACGGATACACACACAGACATACACAGACATACACAGACACGGACACAGACATACAGAGACACCTATAGACACATTCACAGACACAGACGGATACACAGACATAGACGGATATACATAGACATCGACGGATATACACAGACATACATGGACATACACAAACATACACACATATACACACATATACACAGACATACACAGACATACGCAGACATACACAGACATACACACAGAGACATACATACGCAGACATACGCAGACATACACAGAGACACATAGACATACACACACATACACACACAGACATACACACAGAGACATACACAGACATACACACACAGACATACACATACACAGACATACACAGACATACACAGACACACAGACATAAACAGACATACACAGACATACACAAACATACACAGACATACACAGACATACACAGACATACACACACAGACATACACAGACATACACACACAAATGGTACACAGACATACACAAACAGACACAGACAGATACGGGCACAGACATACGGAGACACGGACACAGACAGACAAAGACACTGACACAGACACAGACACGGACACAGACATACAGAGACACAAGCAGACAGAGAGACAGACACAGACACCGACAGACACGGACACATACATACGAATACACAGACAGACAGAGAGACACAGACACAGACATACGGAGACACAGACAGGCACAGAGACAAACACAGACAGACATGGACACAGACATACGTAGACACCTTAAGACATAGACACAGACACAGACGGATACCAAGACATAGACGGATATACACAGACATAGACGGATATACCCAGACATACACGGACATACACAAACATACACACACATACACAGACATGCATACACAGACATACACAGACATACACAGACATACACGCACATACACAGACATACACAGACATACACGGACATACACAGACATACACACACACAGATACAGACACAGATACAGACACACACACACGAAAGATAGAGAGACAGACATAGATACAGACACACACACATACACACACACACACACACACACACACACACACACACAGGCACATATAGACACACACACAGGCACATACAGACACACACACACATACACACACATACACACACACACACACACACACACACACATACACACACACACACTTGGCGGAGGACTATTCCGTCTTAGGTAAGTTGTACTCTGCCCTCCATGGCTTTATGAATGAATGGTTCGTGGCCCTGTGATACGTACAATGCTTCACACGTATGAAAAGGGGGGGGCGGGGTGCTTGGGGGGAACTTGTCAGTGGGCCGCAGAACACCCCCTACGGTTGCCAAACCAATGGGGAGCGGTTTGGGTGGAGAGTGAGAGCAGGGAGAGAGGAGTTGAATACTGCGTGCCGGATTCGTTTTAATGTCATTGATTCCAAGAAAAAATGGCACCCGGTAGTCAACCCTGTTATGATGTCCGTGTACTGACTGGCAGCGTCTCACGACCGCATACTTCCTGCAGAGGGACACACAAACAACATTAAACAAACCCGCACGGAGATTGAAATCATCGTTTTGCCATTCCACTTACAGACACATACACAAAAGCACAACCATCATGTCGATGTCAGCGGCGCATGCGATGACATCTCTTAAAGAGGTAATGCAATACGCTGAGGAAGGCATCCACTACGATGACGACGGGGAGCTTGAACTACTAACGGAGAGAGTGCCCAGCTACTTCGAAGTCAGAGTGAATGTTCGTGCAAGCATCGCTGCGAACGGAGAGGAGTCGCTCAGAGCACGGATGCTATTGGCACGGTTCACAGAGGCGCGTGATTTGCGTGTAGACGACAGTGCTGATACCGGTGCATACAGCTTGAGAAAAGTGGTTGGTTGGATGTGCACAAAAGGGATGTCTGCTGAAGGGGACGTGGATATGACAAAGCAACAACAGGGCGGAACATACACAGCAGATGATTTCAAGAAGATGCTCATGAAACAGGTGAGGAAATGGGGAATGTTTGTTGAAGATTCTAACGACGAGCTGAAGAGCGGTGCAGCAGAAATTCTGTTGCTGTCGCGTTTGAAGGACATACCGCAAACTCCCCCGCAAAACTTCTAAGATCTTCCAGTCATTATTGCAAACGGAGTGGAGTATGTTTTACTCGACCAGCTGGTGGATTTCATGCAAAAGAGTCCTCAGGATCGGAATGTCATACATAAGGCATTGCATGATGTGACAGAGCAAGCACTGGCGGGCAAGGACCTCGTTAACTACAAGGTGCGGACTGTGGAAGAGGATGTCATATATGGAACTCCATTATGGGATGGAATATTCATGGAAGCTTTGCATCGCCTCACCATCGCGACTTCTGACGTGGACAGAAAGAGGTCAAGGGAGGAAGGATGGAAGTTGATCGCCAGGGAAGCAGATGTTGCACTTCAAGCTGCAGATGGACACACTTCATCAGGGGAAGAAATTGACAGAACAGTCTCTTTCGTGCGTGGGAGCATCATCACCGTGTCCAGGGAGGAGGTTGAAGAAGAAGATGTGTTCAATGAGAGGACAATGATAGAACAACAACGGCGACGAGGGTTCGAAGACTCTTCTTTACCAATCAATTTTGACTATGACATTGAAGAAACAACAGTGAGGAACAATGAAAAAGATGCAAAGCCGCCAACATATGAGGTGGAAGTGAGTGGCAGCGATGTGAGCAGCGACGAGGAGGGTGAGGAGTATGATGCGTACTGGGATATTGAAGCAGGAGGAGGGCAAGCATCTAAAGGGTGGGCACATGCGATTCGCAGGTTGGCACGTGTTTTTCGTAATCCCCATTTACTGTTGCGTGTCGTGCTGAAGGAGGCAACACCTTACGGCGCACTCCAGTATGCAGCACTGACGACCATTATGAGATTTGCTCGAATGGAAAAAAATGGTCACGTATGGGGAAGAATTGGTTTGTCTTGGTCAACAAAGAGGCTGTCCTCGCAACCTCGCTCACTTGGGGCCTGGACCTTAGTTGCCTCCTGCACGGGGCTATAGCCAGCGGTTCTGGTGCTACGTTGCACCCAGCACTATCAACAGGAGAGGATATACTTCGTGCTCACACATGGCTTGGCTGCGCTTCAGAGACCATGATGGACAGCGAGGATACAGACATTGGTGGTGGACAGCGTTAAATGCAATTGTGCGTTGCACAGGCATTCTTCTTGTTTGACTAATTTTGCTATTCATAGACAGAGTTTGTGAGGTATTTGAAGTGTTGGAGTGCTCCACAACGGTGTACAAACTTAATCTCTCTCTCTCTCTCTCTCTCTCTCTCTCTCTCTCTCTCTCTCTCTCTTTTTTTGCGATTCTTTCTTTCATGCAATGAGACTGTTGGACCCCACGCATAAATGTCGAGGGCCCAAGCGACGACAGACGATGATAGATATCGACAACTTCAGTTTATTTTTTTTTTTTTTTTTTTTCAGAGGTGAGAGATAACGAGAGCCTCAGGGACGACAGACGATGACAGACGACTCGTTGTTGTACTGTCATCCTGGTGATTGGAGTTCCAATTCTGCTTTCGGTTTGACGTGATGACTCTTTGGCTTTCATGCTCATAATGTGGAATACTTGTTGAAGTGTGCTATTGCGCAAAGTATAGTGTGTGTGTGTGTGTGTGTGTGTGCGTGTGTTGTCAAATACTGTTTTTTTTGTTTCTTTCAATGACAGTAGAAAATTGTTATATTTTTTATAAATGTTGCAAGAAATCTGGCATCGAATTGGAAGCAACATTGTGGTTATTGTGGTATATAGTTGTCATAACTACACGCCTGAGGACAGTTGTGTTTAATGTCACGATTGGCGAATACAGAGGATGTGCCATTCATTATGAATGTTTCACACGGCAAGCAAGGAAAACACCACACAAGTGTCCTAGGTATCGCATGACTCATTATGGCGACTGTGGCATTTCGTCAT
>BFEA01000732.1:423982-447010 GCA_003427395.1 Chara braunii | reverse complement strand
TGTGTGTGTGTGTGTGTGTGTGTGTGTGTGTGTGTGTGTGTGTGTGTGTGTGTGTGTGTGTGTGTGTGTGTGTGTGTCGGGGAGGGGAGGGACGACCCCTCCCCCACCAATCAACCAATCAACCAATCAATCAATCAATCAATCAATCAATTAATCAATCAATCAATCAATCAATATTTATTTATTTATCTATTTTTTAATTATTTTTGCTACTTACAAAAAACCACCCCCCAAATTTTTAAATTTTTTTATTTTTTTATGTGGAGGCCGTTAAAGGTCGACGTGCGCAGGCCACGCACGCGCGCCGTTTTCCCGCGCGCGCACCTGCCTGGTTGTGGCACAGCCGAGCGACCTTGGTTGCGGGCCTGGGCTGCAGGATCCACGACCTTGGGTGTCACATAGACCACGAGTTGTCGGCGAATGGGCTCGAACAATGCACGTGAGTAGATGTACAAAACGTGGTTGAAGTTGTCCTGCAATTTTAACCCAAGTACCTGCAAAAGACGATCAACGTCATAAGACAACGCATCAACTGAAGACCAACGCTTATGCCTTATTGTGGTGAGTTTCTCAAAGGCTTTGTCGGTTGTCGTTTTGTCAAGAAATCTCACCTTAATCTTTTGGAGAAATTGTCTCAACGTGCGGGTCTTAACCCACTCACCAATATCTTGAAAGCCAGCAGTGTTTGCTTTAGACAACACCAACTCCTTGACCACTCCTCCAGACACGACATGGAGAAGGCCACCTGCCTTTTAGACTTGACAGGAGCTGTGTCACAATAAGTTTGGATCTCCGCGATCCACAATAACAAGTTTTCATCTTTCTTGTTCTTGTAGTTGAACGACTACTTTATTTTCACTTTTTCATTCTTTTCGGTTTTACTTCTTCTTTGACCGGTTTTTCTCTCTTCTTCGCGGATTTTTCTTTCTTCCCTGCCGCTTTCTCGAATTTCTTTTTGGATCCTTCAGGTTTTTCTGGCGAGACTTGCTTTATTGCATCCTTCATCAATTTCTATTAGGGTTCCTTCCTAACTACCTCCCCCCTCGTCTCGTCCTCAATTCCTACCTTTTCCTTATTTTTCAAGAGTCTAGTCACTATGTCTAATGAGGAAGTGTTACTATCAATTTTCTTTTTAAGATGAACAAGCTAGACCGTGATAGACTATAAAATGAATGCAAACTCACTGCCTGCTTCTTTGTAATGAAAATTATGCCTAAGTTCTTCCATTATATTTTCTTGTTCTTCTTGCGCTTCTTGCTGTCTCCAAAATTTCTCAATTTTTCTTATTTCTCCTCTCAATGTATTTTCTAACTGCTTAGCATTCTCCTCCGTTATGTTCACAGACAATTGTGATTCCTTTCTTTCTTCTTTCTTCTCTTCTTTTCTTTCCCTTCTTTCTCGATCCATATTTTTCAGATTTTCGGTAACATACCAGTCAAGGGTCATTCACCCTTGCTTTATGAGGTCCTCGACCCTCTTACCTGTTTTCATCATCTGAACGACTGTTTTTGCATCATCCAGTTCTCGTTCTGCAACACGTCGATTGAACTGTTAGTGAACCAGCCGTTCAGCTTCAAAACCGACGCGTTGTATCTCACTGAGAAGCTTGCAAATAAAAATTATCAGAGTCTGTCTTCTCGCATTTATTTGACCACAGGTCTTAAGTTCCCCTCCTTCATCGAGATAGACAGTGAGAGAGATAGTGAAGAAGAAGAGATGTATGAAACGTGTGAGAATAGTGACACGCAAACATTTCCAAGGACAACAACAGAAAAATTTTCCAGAATTAAATAATCATTCTAGAGTAAAATTACATTCTAAATTTTAAATTTTCATTCCATCTTAAAAATTATTATTCCAATTTTAAAATTTTTCGTCTTACTTGAAAACTTTCCTTCAAGAAGGGGACTAAGACCCGAAAATAAGAAAATAAAAACAATCACAGATTGACCTCAAGACCCTCACATAAGACTGTCACTAAACTCATATCGTTTTTAGGACCGCCAATTATTATAGCCTATTAGAAGTTTGTAACAAATTTTTCCTTAATAGTTGCGCCTATGAGAATACTATTGAAAAAAGAAAAACGTTGGTTGTGGGACAAAAATTGTGAGTCCTCATTTATAAGTTTGACGTATGTTCTGACTCACTACCCTGTCTTAAAAATTGTTGATCCTTCGTTTTCGTCCATCATCACGACTGGTGCAAGTCAATATGGGACTGGGGATGTGCTACATCAGGATGACAATAAGGGGTATAGACCAATGGAGTTTATGTCCAGGAGACTTCCATCAGAGAAAGTGACCAACTCCACCTAATAAAGAGAACTGTATATCTCGGTTGTTGCACTAAATATTTCGAAGCACTACTTGTTAGGGAGACACTTCACTGTCTTTTCAGATCACTCTACTCTTAAATGAATAAAGACTTAGCCTAGACTCTCTTATAAGTTAGTGAGATGGTCCGCTTTCATCGATATCTCTGACTTTGAGCTACGACAATTAAAGGAAAATCAAATGTGGTTGCGGATGCTTTGTCCGGACGTGCAGACTTCTTTGGAACAATAGTTCCATATCTCGATATTGGGAATGAACTGAAGGAACAAATACGGAAGGGTTTTGAGGGTGATCCTATTTGGAGTCCTATTAGCCCTAAGCTATTACCAGAGCAGAAGAATATAATAATTGGGGAATGTCATGATGCTGAGGGACATTTCGGTTTAAGAAGACGTACGCGGATGTCCGAGAACGCTTTGAATAGAAAGAAACGAAAGAGGATGTACTAACGTATGTGTAAACTTGTCTTGTCTGTCAGAGGAACAAGCCCACGTATGAGAATCCGTTGGGACTATTGAGACCACTGCCTATTTCAAGTGAGCCAGGTGGGTCTATCTTCATTGACTTTACGAGTCTCACTAAGAGTCAAAACGACAACAGTCTGGTAATGGTTATTATAGATAGGTTCTCAAAGTATGCTATGTTTATTCATTTGTCTGTCGAAACTAGAACATAATTGATCATCTAGAAATTCCAGATGTGATGGGTTTCTATGGATTCCCGAAAACCATCGTCTCTGACAGGGATGTTTGGTTCACTCGTCGACAATGACAAAAGTTGATGGAAGTCTATGAAACCAGGTTGACCATGTCTTCAGGTAGACATCCTGAAACGAATGGCCAAACTGAACAAATATAATCTTATGTGTTGCACATATATGTCCGACCCGATCAGATAGATTGGGATGAGAACTTATCTAAAATTGCTCGTGCTTATAATACCATATACATATTGCTATAGGAAAAACGTCGAATGCACTACAAAAAGGTTGGAAGCCTTGGCGTCCCATTGATGTTTTAATTCGGGACCAAATTCAGAGGTTACCCTTAGAAACCCGTAAATTTGCAGTTTTGTATGAAGGAGATATTAAAAATGTAAAAGAAAATATACAGAAAACCCAACTTCAGATGATTGAGCTGTCCAACAAACATAGTCAGCCATCGCAGTTTCAAGAAGGAGATCCGGTATGGGTAAAGTCTAAAAAATTTGCCTTGGAAGAAAACGTGTCTAAAAAACAATTGCCTGTCTACTATGGTCTCTGGGAAGTTCTTGAGGTGATTGGGGATGCAGATGGACCTTCCTATTGAATAGATGTACCCCCACACCCATGGACCAATCATGTTTTTCATGTGTCTAAACTGCTAACATATGTAGAAGGAGATAACTTTCCTAATAGGTCGTCTAAGTTTCCACCCTCAATGAATGGAGAATATGAATTGAGAAGAATCAGAAGATTTTGGAACATGGCTATTTCTTTACAAGTGGCAGAGGAAGACCACAAAAGCAGTATAAGGTATAGTTCAAGTCTCAACCTCCGCCTGAAGGCAGATGGTTTAGTAAGAAAGAATTATTACCTAGTGCTCTTGATGTTGTTGCTGCATACGAACGTGGGTTGAAAGGAAATTGATGTCTTTTCGGTGATGGAACTCGAAAATTGGGGCGCCAGGAATGCAATAACCTACGTCGTATGTCTCGTAGATTTTCTGCGGGCCTTACCAGGCTGTACTGAGACCCAGGCCGAAAGGGGGGGGAAAAAAAACCACGTAAAAATTTAGGGTCTGAACGTGTGAGTCGGTGTGACAGTTGAGCAAGTTAACTGTCGGACATCGAACAATCAAAGTCAAAGTGTACCCAGCCCATGCTGCCGGTCAGATGCACACACTTGTTTGTATCATTGAATGCAGGTACCCAGACAGCATCAGGACCAAGGACAAATCTGCAATTGTACAATCCAGGCCGTCGGTTGTGAGTCAATCTGCAGGACTGTGGAAAAGGGATCTGAGGCCAGACAGCCTCGCCAAATGCTACATAAGGCTGGGTCTCAGGGTGGTCAACATTCAGTCTTGCTGTGCTGCTTTGACGTTGGGTCGGCTCTGACTTGATATTGGCATTGACGCTGGCTCGACGGTGGCTCAATGCTGGCGATTACGCTGACTGTGCACAGGCACTGTGGACGATGACGCTGGACTGTGGCAGCATGCTGGCGCTTTCTGTTCTGAGCGTCAGGCATTGCTGATGTTGCGCTGCCACCTGTCTACACTGCTGGCATAACACATGCCATTTGTCTACATTGCTGATGTGGCGCATGCCACTTGTTTGCATTATTGATGTGGCGCTGCCATCTGACTACATTGCGTTGCTGATGTGGCGTTGCCACATGTCTTCGTTGTTGGTGTGGCGCATGCCACTTGTCTCTATTGCTTATGTGGCATATGCCACGCTGTCCACATGTGGTGACTGGTTGCGACAAGGAGGGGGATCGGGATCTGTGGATAATTGGGATCCGGTACTTACCTGAGGTTGACCTCGTTACCGTATGTTGTTGTTGTCTTGATGATCGCCACGAGAAAATAGTGCCGCGTGGCACTTGTGTGTGATCAGAACTTATCAGACTTGTATCGTATATTGGTTGATGATGTGGAGGCGAGAGGAAGCCCGGAGAAGAAGAGGGGTTTGACTGGGCTACTCTTGTGTGCTCATTGATTATCTCTTCCACTTTCTCCTCTGTATATTATCCCTCCACTCTCTTCGTCTTTGGTAACGAGATATTGTCTCAGAGATCACTTCACGTTAACTCGAGACATTGTGCAGATCTGAGTCTACTTGTGCCTCGACGTCTGTTGAGTATCCTCCAGTCTGGGTTCCTTACAAACTGATCAGAACAGATACTACTCTTGATCTTAGCCAAAAGGCCGAGAAAGGTTTTTTCTTCGGGCCGGTGGAATAGCACTGGCCCACAATGTTTGTCTCGTTGTGTGCGCTTTGTGTGCCGAAAAACAAACGAGAGAGAAAGAAAAAAAAAAAAGGCCCGTCCCAGGCCTGAATGGGTCCTGCTGGAGGGGGAGAAGGCTGCACATCCTCAGGCCTTGCTGTTGCTGTCTCAGATCAATGTCGACACTTATCTGGGACAGCAACAGAAAGTTCTGCTGGTCATCTGTTGCTGTCAACAGATGTGTGCGTGAGAGAGAGAGAGAGAGAGAGAGAGAGAGAGAGAGAGAGAGATCAGCCTTGGACACTAGGCCCTTTAAAAAAAAACAAAAAAAGAAAAAAGAAAAAAAAAACGAAGATGACCTTTCGAACTCTTCTCCTCAAACTTACTAAGCCCCTGATGAGAAAAAATAAAATAAAAATAAAATAAAAATAAAAAAAATTGCCCCACCCTTTCAACTGTGATGCCCCCAACGCAACCACTACAGTGCAGATGTGCTCCTATGTAGCAGACTGCTTCAAAGATATTCTCACCACTCGTAGACCCAAGGAATCCTTCGGAACAGACCTCTCAGCACATTCCGAGTTTTGGAACAGCTCAAGGATAAAACTGTCAACGCAAGCCAGAGTGGACTTGGACAAGCTTCTTAGCCTTGACGAACTAACACATGCAGCAAGTCAGATGGTACACGGAAAATGCCCTGGACTTGACGGGCTGCCTGTGGAACTCTTTATTGCTACTTGGGACTCCACGGGTCCCTTCCTACTACAGGTCTACAACGACATCATACTTGAGGGGAAAAAACTACCAATAGGATGGGTTAAAGGAGTGATCACTTTGAGAAAAAATGAAAACATAAAAATCTTCTGCAAGTCCGGGGTCCTCACAGTCTACGGAAGGCCAAGTCCCACTACGCAGCAGCATTGAGTTTCCTCAACGACTGAATCTGTGCGTCTTTGGGGAGATGTGCACCGATCACTTTTTTTTTTTTTTTTTTTTTTTTTTTTTTTATAAAGGTAAGCTATATTGTTCTCTCATCTATCTCATTTTTCTTGATAGTACGCATCTATCTCATCCTCTCACTATTCTATACATAGTATGGGGGAACACCAACCAACCCGGATCCCTCCCCAGCCCACAGGGTAGGTTGGCACCACAGCTGTGGTGGGAGGGCAAGGCTGTACCAGTCCCTCATCACGGTGACGAGGGGTGGGCAGGCATTGCCGATGGGGGAAATAGGCGGTGCTAGCACCGAGCAATGGCCAGTCACTGCACCTCCTCCTACCCCCCCCAACCCCACATGGCGGTGTCTAATGGCCAATATTGTCGCTGCATAGCAGCCAACAACGTCAGCCAAGGTCCTGCCAACGCTGGCTTCGGGGGCCGACAGGTTATCTCTAGCTGACAGGTTATCTCTAGCTGGTAGAACACCAAGCTTGCCCGAATGGGGATTGAACCCACGACCTCCTGAATGCAACTTCTGTGCCTTACCAACTGAGCTAGGCCCATCACTTCGAGTTTCCTCACATCTTCACAAACACTTACAGGTTGCAGAAGTTGAGGAAACTCAACGCTGCTAGTGGGACTTCATCCCCCGGAGTGAGAATCTATGGGAGTCTTACCCATCTTCGCCTTTTACGGGACCAGTGAGATGCAGCGTAGGACGTAGGACAGTACCAGTTTTTTTTTTTTTTTTTTTTTTTTTAAACCTGTTTATAGTATGATTAGCTATGGATTGAAGGATAGGCTTTGAGCGGCAGTAGTTCTTCCTTGTCCCTTCGATCGTGCTATCCTCCAGGGTCGGATCACACCAGGATATCCACGACAGCAATCTGACAAAGGATACTGGTACATTCGGCGGTAACTGACGAAAACCAGCCTCCTCCGAGCACAACGCACCCCCGTTATGGCTGTACCGGACCGGAAAAACGGGTTGTGTACGTTCATTATCGGGGTACGTTATATTCGGGGGAAAACCGTAGCGTGAGGATATCGCGCGGAAGTCCGAGATGGCGGGTTGTTTGCAGCGCCTAGGGACGAGTGGTATGTGAAAACACGAAGAGTGGTCGGTAATTTCTGTGTGTCCGCATTTTCAAATTTTCGGCGGGACCCAAGAGCCTAGCTCAGTGGGTACACCCATGAACTGTTGAAATACAGACCTGTGTTCGCATCCAGATGATGGAACGTGACGAGTAAAACCAACTACTAACGAATTGCTTCGGCCCGCGGTCAGCTTAATGATAATATCTCAAGGCCGTCGCCCTTTTAAAAAATAAAATAAAATAAAAAATTCGGCGGGAACATTTTTTTTAATCGAACTGAAGCCACAGGTAGCTGTCTTCCCGCGCGGCGCGCGCCGTGTTGTCCTCGGCGGTTGGAGGAGTGATGAAGGCCGATGACGGCGAGATCAGAACTCGCCAGAGGCGGTCGCACAGGCACGGTGTCTTGAGCTCGTCATTTTGAGTCCGTCCCACGCTCTGCCTTCGACTCGCTGTCCGTCCCACGCTCTGCCTTCGACTCGCTGTCGGTATAAATAGACCACTTCGATCTCATGTGTCCAGAGTACGCTCTTCGTCCCCTTAAGAGTCCCGCTCACCACTCGGAACGAGCATCGAATGATCGCAGCTTACTCGCCCTGCTCTCCGTTACCGCATCCTTGAGTTGTGCGGAGAGATGTCATATTTATCGCTATTTATAAACTATGTGCCTTCAGGCTGTCATTTTAACGGAGCGTTTAAGGGTTAGCTCTGTGAGCTGCTATAGAGTTGACTCGGATGTAGAAGAGCAGTTTCGTACTGAACGCTGCTGCTGCGACACTGGCGCTAGGTAGCCGCTTTCTACGCGATTGACATCAAATCGGCAGACACTTTTGCCGCTACCTCCGTTGGCTCTCGAGGGGAGAGCTCCCGCTCCAACATCCAGGGAGGAAACTCTCTGGAGATTTGCTGGAAGTGTTGTGTGCGTACTGAAATCTGCGTTCAGTCTACGGACTGAAGTTATAGCGAGAATTTTCGACTGGTAGAGACGAATCAGACGATTCCTCCGCGAGCCAGTTCACGTCTGTAGGGTGATCTTTCTTTCCCGCGAACCTACTGCCTTAGTGTCATCATGTCGCCATTAACTCCTCGATCTCCGCGCTGCTGCTCGTCTTTTTCTTCTTCTTCGTCTTCTTCGTCTCGAGTAACCCGTGCTGACGATGTAGCAAGGTTATCTTGCACGTACTCTCCGGGCTGGGCTTCTTCATCTCCTTCGCTTCCAGCATCTGCGACGAGAAGCCCGTGCAGCAGCTCTACCGATTTCTCCACTATCGCTAGCGTCAAAGCTGCAAGGCGTCTGTCAGCGATTGCTGGGAGCCGAGACGAGTCCCTAGGTTCTCCGGAAATTCCGGTGAAAACGATGGAGAAAGCTAGCGATCATGTGACGGGAAGTACATCGAATGAGTGCACGGCGGACGGCAGCTGCAAGCAGCCGCAGGTTTGCTGCCCATCCAACGAAGATGGGGACAAGCTGATTGCGACAAGGGGACAGGCATTGGACGCGTACGCAGGAGGAGAAGAGTCGCAGGGAGATGCGCACGGCAGAAGACAACTCACAGAAGACAATTTCAAGGGAGAGGCTGATGCTTCGGCATTGAGACAGTGTGACGCCGAGAACCAGCGGGTGAACTCTGACGTCTGGCTGAGCATCATCAGTTTCTTGAAAGCCAAGGAAGTTGTCACGGTGGCCATGCTCAATCATGAGTTCAACTTGCTGGCTATGGAGGAAGAGGTTTGGCGGTGTGTGTGCGAGCGGCAGCTGGGTATCGTCATCCCCGGAGGGCTGTCGAAGCCCAGTCTAAGCTGGCGCGCTCTCTTCCGGTCCGTCACTGATGGGAGGCATTCGTTCAAGTATCAGCAGCAGGATAAGCATCTGGATTGGATGAGGCTCGGCGTTTTCGAGGTACGCTCTGGGATGGTCATTGCGACGGACACTCTTCGAGCGGACAACAAGGGAAAGCAAGGTCATTGTGAAGACGGGGCAGTGAACTCAGCGAAGGCCAGCCGTTCGGATCCATCTTCCTCTCTACCGGCCTTCTCCTCTTCCGCTCCTTCCTCCTCCTCGGAAGTGGATGCCTATCGTGTTTCGAGAGAGGACGGGTTTTCGCAGGCGATTGGGAACGTGCGACGAGGAAGTTGGATAGCAGACATGCATCTGTTGCGCTGTCCTCTTTGCGACTCGCCCACCTGCGAAGGAACTATGCAAGCTCTGGACGCATGGCATTCCGAGCTGTTTCTTCATGATGAGGCCGTCAACAAGAAATGGAGTTACGAGGAGCTGTCAGCGAGAAACCGCACCGACGACGTCCCCGCAGCGGTGGCGGCGATTTTCGACGCGGAGGAGTTCAACCAACCCACCACGAGGTGCAGCAACGAAATGCTCAACCTGAAGGCATGGGCAGGTCCAGTGGGAGACTGGCAACCTCGGGGAAGGGTGTCCTCGTTCGCAGCCGCCGTCTGTACCAACCTTCAGGAGAATGCCGGGATGAACGTCAAGTGCTATGCCATGCGTGCAGGGGATCGCGGCCCTGTGATGGGCATTCGCATCACCCAGCAACTCAATTAGATCCTCTTAACACACATGCGGTTTGTGAGGGATCTGCGACCTCGGCAGTTTCTGGAAGTGACGAGCTGACGCTGCGACGTTTGGCACTCGTTCCAGAATCTCGATTGACCAATCTCGGGGATAAATTGGTAAGGCGTGGGTGAAGTTGACGGCGCTGACGTTGCGACGTACGGCAGTTCGTTGCAGAACCCGAATCGACCAATCTGGCTTGGCGGAAGTTGCGTAAGTTGAACTGGTGCTTTGGATTCTCGACGATGGTTTGGAGATGGTTGTGTTGAGGGCTCGTTGCGTGTTATTTCAGCTCGTACTTGGCGAAGGGATCATTAATTTTTTTAATTGGCAGTTGCTGGGCGGAAGTGCTGGGGTTGCAACGTACGGCACTCTTTGCGGAATCTGAATGGAGTCAATGGACCTGTTTCTGGCTTGGCTAACGTTGCGGGTCGCCAACGGCTGGCAAGGCTGACTTTGCGTATTACGAAACCGTGTACCTGCGTCGCCACGTCAGCTCCTTACATGGCGGACTTTGCCTATTCTCAAATGGTATGCCTACGTTGCAGGGAGAGGCGCCAAGTCAAGTTGAAGAAGCCTTCGGTCGAGTTGAAGGTCGACTAGTCCTTAGCTCTGGAACGACTGCCGTTCATCGCCGCCGCGTCGGCTCTTCCGCTTTTTAGCTATGCACCCAGGCCGTCATGTCATCTCTTCAGCTCTGCAATGCGTCCGCTACATGGCCAGTTCAGCATTTCAGCCGTACGCGTTGCAAACCTGAAGAGATGACATGCCAGCCTCGTTGCATTGGTCAAGAGCGGAAGAGCTGACGCGGCGGCGATGTATGGCATTCGTTGCAGAAATTCGGACTCGGGCCACTCGGCAGTCTTCAACTTGGTCGAGATTCGGCTCATCCGCGATGTGGCAGCACCGCGCGCGCATTCTGAGATTGTCGTTTGCATGGTCAGGGATGCGGTGGACTTGGACCTCTTGAGGGCAAGATGATGGTGAGATTCGACTCATTCGAGCTCTGACCTGGTACCTCAATCTGAAGATTTAAATGCGGACCTTGTTGCTGTAGCGCTGAGGATCGCCCGTTTGCGGACACGTGGCGCTGACCTTGCTAGCTACTAATGGAAACGGAGTTCGAATCCGTTCGGGTTCCCTGCAGCCCTTCAAACACAGGCTCATGATGCCAACTCAACGACTTAGAAGTAGGTTCAGCTAGGTTGAAAAACGTTGACGGTCTGTTAACTTCTGAGCTGCTTCTGACAACCCGACCCTTATCGTGGAAGTCCTGACGTCAGTCTGGTCATCTTCGACTTTTGCCGTTTTAGAACTAAGTGTTTTTTTGCTGATGCGGTAAGTTTCTGACGTGGTTCCGCTTAGAGAACACTCACACCGGGAGTTTTCGAAGGGAATCTGGCGGGAATTGCGATCAAATGCATCGCACTGACGTCAGAGTGGTCATCTTTGACATTTGGCGTTTTACAACTGACTGCTTTTTCTTTGACACCGTAAGTTTCTGCCGTGGTTCTACTTAGTGTACACTCACACCGGAAGTTTTTGAAGGGAATTTGGCCGTAATTGCGATCAAATGCATCGCACTGATGTCAGGGTGGTCATCTATGACTTTTGGTGTTCTAGAGTTGACTGTTCCATCCGCTAATCAGGTACGTTTCTGACTGTGGTTTTGCTTAGCGTGTATTCACACCGTTTTTTTTTTTTAAAAAGAGAAGCTGTCTGTAATTGCTATCAAATGCATCCCACTGACATCGGAGTGGTCATCTATGACTTTGGGCGTTTTAGAACTGACTGTTTTTTCCGCGGATACGATAAGTTTCTGACCGACGTTTTGCTTAGCGTATACTAATTGCTCACACCGGGAGTTTTCAAAGAGAATCTGGCGGTAATTACGATGAAATCCACGCCACGGACAATTTCGTGTGTCGATCGAGAAGTGGATCGTCCAATTAGAACTTCGGGATTATCAAGGGCACGTTCTCACGAGGGCATCTTTCTAGATGCATCTGACTGCAATTACGGCCAGATTGTGCACTGAGTAGGAACGTCAGAAACTAACCGTATCGGTAGCATAGAATTGTCAAACCGGGAGAAATGCAAGAAATTATTCTCGACCCATCTGTTCGTACACTTTCATTCGTAGTTCTCCTGATTCCAAGCATGCGGACCTTGGCACGCAGTGCCCACAGTGCCACCCAGTGTCACACAGTGCACCATATTGGCTTCCAAGCATCGGAATCAATATCTTTATGCTCCCCCCCCCCCCGGCCTATCTGGCATGAGATTACCGTCTTCACCCGAGTAGAACTCCTGGTCATTATCCTTGCATCTAGGCTGAAAGTTGCACCAAATACAGCGTTAATGACCGGGCGGTCGCTCTATGCGGGTAAAAAGACGGGCGTTTTGACTTGCTTTGCGAGTCGATCGAGGTCGTCTTTCGGTTTCTGTCATTCTTTTTTGTACGCCTTTTCATCTGCAGGTTCGATCAAGTTGAAGTCAACATATTTATCGCAATGACTAACTCGGTCGTCCCCCTCCCCCCTTTCTTCTCGAACTCGTAGTGAAGTCAACATATTTATCGCAATGACTAACTCGGTCCTCCCCCCCCTTTTTTCTTTTTTTTTTGTTACTTGAGTGGCGGTTTTATATTTTTGTTTCGTAAAGATTTTTCTTAAATTGTGAACGCTGAAGTTGAAGTGAACATGATAATCGCAATGGCTAACGCGGTCTCCCCCCCCGCTCTCAAACTCGTAGTAGTTCAAGAGCTCTGTTTTCTGCCGCTACGCTTAACCTCGCACTTCGATGAGTTGAGTGGCGGCTTCATCTTTTTGTTTCTTGAAGGTTTTTTTTTTCAATTGTAAGCGCTGGTCTTCGCTTCTTAAACTTTGAACGCTGGTCTTCGCCACTTGGCGTACTGTCGACATTTGTGCTTTTTTTTTTTTTTTTTTTTCCAAGAACCGCTTTGATCACCACGTTTCTTACGAGCATCGATTTGATCCTTATTTAACTCCGCACGGCGCATGCCATGTTTGTCCATTTATCCTTTATGAATTTGACTTTCATGAACGATTATGTTTGTCCATTTATCCTTTATGAATTTGACTTTCATGAACGATTATGTTTGTCCATTTATCCTTTATGAATTTGACTTTCATGAACGATTAGTCCTACTCGAATCGACCAGCAGCGTTCCTTTTTTTTTTTTTTGCCTTTTTCTTTTGGCGCTTTGAGAATTAAACCGTAAGCGATCCTTTGGTTTGCTCCGAGCCGCGTTGCCTATTTATGCAACGGGACGTGTTATGGTTTTATCCATCCTTTGAATTTGCCTGCGTTCATATCCATCCTTATTTATGAATGTGACGGTGTTTACGGCGAAATTCATCCTCACGACCTTGACTTTGTTTATGATAAGTGTATCTCCGTCCATTCTACTATTTTTTTAATCATCGCGAGCCCAATTTATCCAGTCCTCCGTCCATCCTCGCTATTTTTTTTTATCATCGCGAGCCCAATATATCCAGTACGACAATTTATGAATTCCCCATCCTTGACTTGATTGTTTCCTTATTTCATGTCCGTACCTCCTTATCCATTTCACTTTACTGTTAATGATTAGTTTCCGACTTTTTTTTTTTTCTTTTTTTTTTTTTGAGCTGACAGTGAATTGGGTCTTCATTTGGCCAGGTTGTCCCGATTACGCGATTTGCCATGACAGTGAATTGGGTCTTCATTTGGCCAGGTTGTCCCGATTACGCGATTTGCCATTCCTCTAACCTCAAGCGAAGACAGAAAGGGCAAAAGAGGGGGGATGACAAACGCCTAAGGTGACCGGCAGCCCAGATAGCTGAGTAGTGCGCATCTCGTCATCCGAAAGGGCAATTTCTTTTTTTCTTTTTTTTTTTGAAAAACACCGAAGCCCCATCTATTCTGGGGGGCAGCAGTCCGGTTGCTCATCACCGGCAAGCATGAGGGAACAAGGGGGAGGAAGGGGGAGAAGAAGGGGGAAGACCTTACCCTTGTGGCACGAGACGTCAGCTACTGTTAATGATTAGTTTCCGACTTGATTTATGAGTGGTCGACGCCTCTAACCTAGTGAGCAGATGAGGAGTTCAGAACCGGATGGAATCACAGTCATTGGATGGGGTGAAGTTTAGGGCCAAAGGCGTGAATAGGGGATGCGGGAGAGGGTAACAGCCTCCTCGACTTCCGGACAGCACTCTGCACAGGGGGGAGGCCAGAACCCTCCAGCGGTTGCGACTGCTGAGGGTTTTTGTTTTGCGTCAGGTTCGTCTTTAGTGTTATTGCATTGCGCTGTTGCAGTGCAGCTGTCCGCTGTGTTTACTTGCTCATGAAATCTTCAGCGCTTGGTTCGACGTGTCGTTCAGAAGGCCATTTCTCGATGAATTTTATGCGCGTCATCCTTGCGCAGCGGCCATGTTAATCTTCTCTGTATCGTTCCAAGTAGAACGAATGTCCCGAAGGACTTGCTTCAGAATGCCTGATAGTGCTGACTGGCAATTTTGGTTTGACAAGTTTTGGGGGAGCTACTGAGGAGCGTTTCATGCAGGGAAAGTAGTGGATCCCCCCGGCGCGAAGACCTCTGTTTTCCAAATTCGGAAGCATAGGACTTAAGTGGAGAGGCAATCAGATCGGATTTGTATATGATGATTCTGATGATTCTCTGTTTTCACTCTCGGGCCTCTGTTTTTCAAATTGGGAAGCTTAGGACTATTTTCAGATGGGATCTGTATATGATTCTGATGATCTTCTTATGTTCTTACTCTTCGACATCTGCCAGGATTCGCTAAATGCTTTTGGGAAAAGTAAGAGACCCCCCCGCGGCAAAACCCTTGTAAGTGCCTCGCCTCACCGCTGTCGAAACAAAAAAAAATACGAGTGCATCTGCCCTCAGCGAATGGCAAGATGCATCCGTTACTATGAATAGCAACGGATGCACCTTACCAATTTCTATGTGGAAGATGCATTCCTTCTCTTTTCGTGTGTACAGTGGTGTGGCGAGGCCCTAAGCCTTTGTATTTTAAGAAGGCTTTGCCGCGGGAGAGGTCTACTGACTCTGCTCTTTCCTGAAATGATTCTCGGTCTCTGATCCATCCTATCTCCACTGTGAGCGTGGGTCATTCTCCCGCCCTTGTTAGGCCAGGGGATGTGAGCAAATGTCTTGTTCTCTGACTCCCTCTGAGCTCTCGTTGAATGTAGCTCCGTTCTTAGGGTTGTGCAGACTGCCGGCCGTGTTAGGCCAGGGGCGACGAGGGAGTTAGGACTCAGGAGCGGGTGTTTAAAGGGACTGAGTCTTCATTGCCAGTTCTATATCTATCTGATTGACTGTAATTCGGTTTAAATTTGGGGTACGTTTATCCAACGGACCGAGTTAGGCCTTGGGGAAAGGAGGGATTTAGGAGGAGCGGGCATTGAAGGGGTGATTGACGTGAAGTTGGATGTTCTGAAGGGTAGTTGTCAATATTGATAATTCATGAAAACGGGCTTTGTGAATTGCGAGCTCTCTGATAGACGGTATCTCCGGTTTCGGGTATGTTCGTACGACGGGCCGAGTTAGGTCAGGGGTTAGGTCGTACAACAGACCCATCGTTTCGGGCTTGCCGAGGCACCGTGCTTCGGTGTCGTGTCTCGTGTTCGTCCTTTTATCAAGTTTTATGCCCTCCGAAGTATTTGGTCAGCGAGCATTTGAATTGTGTCTTTGTGTCGAGTCAAAAGTGTGCTGTTCGATGAGCTGTCTCTCCACGTATGCATGGATGTGATAATCGTCGAATATGCTTGCGACTTCAGAGTATTTCTTCGTTGAAACTCCGATTCCTGTCTGGCCTTTTTTTTTTTTTTTATCTTTGAGCTTGCCGAGGCACCGTGCATCGGGGTGTTTGGTTGCTGTTCGTCATTTTCTAAGCTCCGAAGTTGTTGATCAGCGGTCATCTGAATGGTCTTCTGTTGTGCAGTGTGCGCTCACGCAACGTGGGCCGTTCGTGGTACTTTATGCTGAGTCAAACTTTGCTGTTCGACACGCTTTCTCCACGTATGCATGGATGTGATAATCGTCGAATAATACGAATATGCTTGCGACTTCAGAGTATTTCGTCGGTGAAACTCCGTTTCCTCTCTGCCTTTTTTTTTTTTTTTTGGGGGGGGGGGGGGGGGGGGAGGAGTTTGCTGAGGCAGCTTTGGTGTCTGGTCTTGTTCGTCACTTTCTCAGCTCCGGAGTACTTAATCAGCTTGATCAGTAGTCATCTGAATGGTCTTCGTGTTGTACTGTGGTGAGGCAAAGTGCTCCGAGTCAAAGTGTGCTATTGGATACGTTCTCTCCTTGTATGCATGGATGTAATAATCTTGGAGTAGAGATGCGACGGCAGAGCATTTCTACGGTGACTTCAACATTTATCCGTCTTTCCTCTCTGGATTTTTTTTTCTTTCCGTTTTCTTTTTTTTTCCCCTAAAACTTCATCCTTCAAAATATGTGCAACCTTCAGTATGGTTTTGTCAAGGGTAAGTTTCAGAAGTGCAAATTGCAGAAGTACCGGTTTGGAGACGTATCATAGCAGGTATACCGGTCTGTCCCCATGTCCACAAATATACCTTGCAAAGTGTGCTATTCCTAGCGCGTTCGGTATAGTTTCGCAGCGAAAACACTGGCGGGGTCCAAGTCTCGTTGCAGCTTAAGAGGTCCCGGAAGTTTCACAGCAAAAATATTTGCCGTCGGGGTCCAAATTTCGTTGCAAAAATACATCTTTCAGTCGCACTTTCGATGCACAAATACATCTTTCAGTCGCACTTTCGATGCAAAAGTACATCTTTCAGTCGCGCTTTCGTTGTAAAAATACTTTTTGTTTTCTTTTTTTTTTAAATACATCTTTCAGTCGCACTTTCGTTGCAAAAATACATTTTTGGGAAATTGGGACCCCAACAATATTTCGGCTGGGAAACTTGGAAAACGCGCTATTTCTGCATTTACCCCTTTGGTCAAACAGGTTGGTCTCTCACGTGCAGGTTGAAAAAAGATGCATCGCTTATCCCAGTTGATCTCGCATTTCTAGTACCCACCTCTCGCCCAGTTTTTTTCCTCAAAAAAAAAAAAGAAGAAAAAAAGAAGAAAAAAAAAAGACTCTGAAATTCAATGCTATACACAAGGAGCTCTCAGAGTGAATTTGGATATTATTCCGTTCCGATGCAACCCTGAAAATCCTATTCTCAGTATTCTGAGTGTCATTCAGAGACTCTCTATGGATTCTTTTCTTTTGACTTGGATCCTCGTCTGTTTGTCTGTTTCTGTCGACTGGTAAGTGTGGGGAAAAAAAAAAAAAAGGAGAAAAAGGTTACTTTTTCTAAATTTGATTTTTATTTTTTTTTGGCCTGAACACTCGATGGTGTTTGGCCAGACCTTTTTTTTTTTTAACTTTATTTATTTCCTTTTTAACGACGCTCTGTCATTGAGCGAGGGAGAAAGGTGCAGATCTGATTCATGGGTGTCCAGACAAGGCTTCTTTTTTTAAGGTTTTTTTTTTTTTCGTTGGCTGATCCCTTCAATGGTGTTTCGCCTCTTTTTTTTTTTTTTTTTTTTTTTTTTTTTTTTTNTTTTTTTTTGTTGACGATCCGGTATGATTGAGAGAAGGAGAAGGGTGCAGATCGCGGGTGTCTAGACAAGGCACTTTTTCTTTTCATTTCTTTCCTTTTTTTGTCCTAGTCAACAGGAGTTTTTTTCTTTTCTTTTCCAATTTACTATTTTAATTTATTCTTAAAGTCTGTTTATGACCAACGGGCCTAGCTCAGGGCATACGCACACGAGGACCAAAAGCGTCAAAATTTTGAGGCATTTGGGTACTAGGCCTATTTGGGACTTTTGGTCCTCGTGTGGTTACATGGGTGGACGTCGTCCAGAAAGGACGAAGTCGTGGCCCTGACACTGCGCCGTCTTGGCAAGGGTGCGCAGTCACACACCGTTGAGGACTAACAGAGTAGATTGAGGTTTTTTTTTCTTTTTTACACGCCAAAATAAGATAAGAAAGTAGGTGATTTTTTATTTTTATTTTTTTTGACAACGTACATAGGCCTGGCTGCACCAGACTCCAAATGTGCAAAATGAGAGTGAACCCACCGCAAGAACATGGATAGATACATCGCCATCTTTTTTGTATTTCTTTTGGCAGGCTGTTTTCTTTTTCGACGATTTCTTGCAATGAAGTAAGATCGACAAAAAAAAAAATTTGAAAGGTCATTTGAGACCACCTCTGGAGGTGGAGGTGGTCTCAAAAAGCGTCCTAGGCCGCTGACAAAAGGGTCACGGTTTGAGGCATTTGGGTAGCGGGCCTCTCCAGTGTGACCCGAAAACTCAATCAAATTTTGGGATTTAAGGTCATTTGGTGCTTGTGTGACTATGCCTTCAGTTGGTACACCAAATTCACTTGAGGGCAAATTGCAGAAATACCGGTTTGGTCCTTCGCGACATCCGGTGAAATTGGACAGCTACAGAGAAGATTAGCATGGCCCCTACACTCACAAACTGACAAATGGTCCAAAACATATCGTTGCAAAACGTACTGCACATGCAAAGCAGGTAGTCACACACATGCAAAGCAGGCAGTCAAACAGCATCCACACAGTTGCACGCTGTAAAGTCAACTGACTCAACTCAAACTGTCAAGTATCTTAAAACAGTCATGTTAACCACTGAAAAGTCAACAATGATCCATGAAGCTCAATGAAACGATGAGATGAGCCAACGCAACTCCATCACCTCCGGAAACACTGCAAGCCATCATAGACGACTACCACCACCGCACCCTAGTCGCGAAAACGCCCCATCGGCGAAATGGAATTTGACAGTAGTGCTAGGGTCTTTTATCTCTACCACTACTGAACAAATGTGCTGTTTTCAATTTTCCGACGTAACCAATCAACACCACACTTAGCTCACGACGGTTCGAGCCCAAGAACCGAGCCTGAGCTTTGAAAAAAATAGATTCGTCCTATTTTTGCAGCCCTCACTAAAATGCAAAGGAAACCCTGGTGCCCACATATCATGATTTTAGTTTTTGATTTTTAAAAAATCTTCAACAAAGTCGGATTCCAAAAAAACAAATATAGGAGTGTAGGGTTTTTCAAGCCATACACCCCCCATATGTTTTTTTTTTTTTACGTATTTTTAGGGAGGGAGGGGAAATATTGAAAAACCAGGCCATGGACTGGGCCTCATCGGTCGCGGCCGCGGCCGAGAATCTCGGCCGCAGCAGGCCGAAATGCCCGCAGCCTAGGCCGCGGGTGTCACATAGGTGCCAAGCATCAGGCTGTTGAGTTTTTCCCTGACCTCTGCAACTTCCTTCATTCCGTTGGTCCTCTGATTTCAGAAAACAACATACGACTTCGTCTTTTGTGATAGCACTCAAATCTTCATTAATCTTCATGCTACTGCCCCAAATCTGGAAAGCCTCGGTCGACGGTGAACTCTTTCCCAAGAAGCACGTCCCTCTGCATGTTGGTATACCTCGAAACGTTCTTCGTGTTTTTCTCTACCGGCAGAACCCAATCGAGCTCACTTATCCGGAAATGTATGTGCCCAACTCTCTTCAGATAGGCCATACCAGCATAAGGACAGCGGGTCGCGCTTGTCGATGCAAAACGTCGATGGTTGTGGAGAATATCACCAACACTAGGGCACTTCTTTCAAACAACCCGCGCTCTGCTCTTTACCATTTCCTTGAGTGAGGTGTCGATCTGTAGACGGTCGACCTTCCTCCTTACCACCCGCATTACTTCATTCTTCTTAACTCTCTCATCGTATTGTGCTTTAACCATGATCCTAGCTCGGACGTTCAAACCGTACTGGTCACGAACCGCTCTTGAAATCATACATCTTGTTTTCGCTCCGCTCCTATTCTCTCTGAACGTTTTGACGGTGCCGTAAAATTTAACCAATTTCGCCAGACTCTTCTTTCTCAAACCTTTTTGTCTCCCCTTTGAACATCCCCACCATCTCTTGCTTCATAGCAAGAAAGGCAGGAGAAGCCTCGGTCACCTTCCATACTACCAAGAAACCGGCAACCTCAAAGAGTTTCTTACACCGTCTCAAAGGTCTTAATCCCCTTCCGAACCTTACTCGGGTCTCGTCGAATAGTCTTCTAACAACACGCCAACCATCCGCCCAAATCTTTCCCCCTCTACAACAAATTTTGAACTCACCTTTACCCCTGACCAACTTGCGCAATAAGTTCGTTATCTTTACCATATGCTTCGTACAGGTATTCTCTCATTTGATATGAAATTCCAGGATCTTCCTAGACTTTTCCTCAGTCCTTATCCTACTATACTTCTCCTTCTTAATTTGTCTAAATTTCTCCTTTCTACCTGGTCTTCGTCTACTCTTCTTCGGTGCTTTCTTAGACTTCACGCCATTCACGGAGCGAATGTTAAGAGAAGGGGGGACTTGTCCTAAGGCCTGCGCAACTCCAGGGTATGGGGCCTGGGGTGCAGGCTGCTGCACCTGTTGCGGTTGGTGTTGTGTGCCTTGCGGCTGCGCTCGCTATGAGACAACAGTCTGCCCTGTTACGACAGTCTGCAATGGAGGTTGGGTAAGCATTGTATGAACATGAATCTGTACACTTGGTCCGTTTGTCCTGTTGAGAACCCGTTTGTCAAAGGCACACCAAAATGGGCAGCTGGTTGTACCGATACCAAAGGAAGTGTAGATGGGACTACCCTAGTTACCGATCGGACAAAAGGAGGAGGATGTACCACTGGCCAGGCACCTGGCCGAGGTGGTGAAGGTGAGACTTGAACTTGTCAAACCAACACGGCCAGACTTTTCTGCATGTCCTGCAAGAGGTCGGAATGGTAATCCTACATTTCCACTACTTCCAGCAGGGCCTTCCTAACGGTCTTTACATCAGCATCCATATGTGTTAGATCCATCTCCACTGCATCCTAACTCTACGTCTAATCACCCTCTCCTTCTCTGCCTCTATCTCATTCAACGTCTGTTATAGCAGTGCTTTGCGAGCGCTTGCTCGCTGAATGGCGATCTCCTTAGGAGTTAACACTAATTGCTGGTTGGTCATCCCACCAGCGGCTCAGCTCTGGGTCTGTGCGACCGTTGCCTCAACAGTCCCTGAACCACTGGCCCAGGAACTCTTCTGCGTCTCGGAATTACTTGTCTGCAAGCTCTGCTGCTCTGTTGCCCAGAAGTGGCCATTGCGGCCGCTGAAGTAGCTGCCTCTCTAGCTAAGGCCCTACTTGCCTCTTCGTCTCTTGCTCGCCTCTGCTGACGCGGCCTTTCCCTAGCCTGTCGCAATAGAAGACAGTCTCCCTTGGCTCCTAAGGCTACGTGACCCAATTGGTTGGAGTCTTCGACCTGATAAATGCAAGTTTTGATTGTCCGGATCAGGGTACTCTCGTTCGCTCATATGCTACAGCTGCAACTGTACGCAGTCCGCACAAGGGCACTCTCTGTTGCCTACCCCAGGTTAGTGGTCAGACCGGTTGGAAAATAATAAAATAATCAATCGGTGACATGGTTAGAAGATACACCATTGGGCTTAACTGGTAAGTCATGATTCCTACAAACAGAACTAGTTTACTTCACAAGTTCACAAACAAAAAGCAAATGCGGGAAAACAGTTTATTCGACCTATGTTGTTTGTTAGATATGTTAATGGTTGTCACATCTAGCTAATCAAAATAAAAATAGAATTATTTGTATGGTTGTTTGTAGAATGGAGTTGTATACAGACTTATCACCTGAAATTTACCCGTCCCTCAGTTTTTCTTGAAGTCACTTGACGTCAGCTTTTCAGAGCAATCCAGATACCTCATGTATCTAAAGGTGTGCACGGCTCATCCCTTTGCCCAAAGTCAATGTTGAGATGGCCAGCCCTGCACCATATTTACCCTCGCGTACAAAGAGCCCTACATCGACCAATTGTCTGATTAAGAGGCAGTTTAAGGACAACCCCCAAGGTCCTCAGGAATTATTTAACGTCGCAGACATGACGACGATCACAACGAATGGAAGGTAACCCACCGGTATTTATTTATAGATGTCCGGTTCCCATCTCATCTTTAGGGTTTGCCAGCCCCTCACGACCTATTTATAGCGCAATAGAGAGACAAAGGACTAAGCAGCAAAGCGTGACTGCTCTACTCCCGGTGGGCTGGCATGGCGACCATGACTCAGTGCTTCGACCAGGGCTCTTCAGTTGGCAATGCCCTCTCCTCCCTGATGCTCCGCGTGAACAATGTCGACTCTCAAGGTTGAGCGCACTCGACTCCTCACATGAGAGGACGCTCAAGACATAACACACATCCTCGCGTTGTGAAGTGTCGAAGAGGGTAGATAAGGTTAAGAGCAACTACCTAAAAATGATTTTCCCCAACCATAGATACTATGTGACACCCGCGGCCTAAGCCGCGGGCATTTCGGCCGCTGAACCGAGATTCTCGGCCGCGGACGGGGCCTCATTTGATTGATTGATTGATTGATTGATTGATTGATTGATTGATTGATTGATTGATTGATTCATTCATTCATTCATTGGATTTGATTGATTGATTGATTGATTGATAGAGTATGATTGTGTGTGTGTGTGTGTGTGTGTGAGTTTGTGTGCGCGTGTGTGTGTGTAGTGCGTGTGTGTGTGGGTGTGGGTGTGGGTGTGCGGGAGCGTGCGCTCGCACACGCGCGCGCGCACGCGCGCGCGCGAGCGAGAGAGAGAGAGAGAGAGAGAGAGAGAGAGGTGCCTGCGTGAGTGTGTGCGTGTGCGTGTGTCTGTGTGTGTGTACGTGTGTGAGTGTGTGTGTGACTTTGTGCGTGCGTGTGTGTGATGTGTGTGTGTGTGTGTGTGCGCAGGCGGGAGCGTGCGTGCGGGAGCGGGAGCGTGGGCGGGAAAGAGAGAGAGAGACAGAGAGAGATTGAGAGAGAGAGAGAGAGAGGGAGAGGGAGAGAGAGAGAGAGTAAGAAAGAGAGAGAGAGAGAGAGAGAGAGAGAGAGAGGGAGCGTGCGCGCGGGAGCGGGAGCGTGCGCACGGTAGTGGGAGCGTGCGCGCTCATGCGCGCGCGCAAGAGAGAGAGAGAGAGAGAGAGAGAGAGAGAGAGAGAGAGAGAGAGAGAGAGAGAGAGAGAGAGAGAGAGAGAGAGAGA
>BFEA01000732.1:391550-406300 GCA_003427395.1 Chara braunii | reverse complement strand
AAAGGGAATTTCCAACCCTACAACCGCATGTTTTTTTTTTTGCCTATTATTTTATTTTTTAAAAATCCCCAGGTTCCATGCCCACAGCCGGTCGCGGGGGTCAACCGCTACGGGCGGGGTCCCAACCGCATGCGAAAAAAAAGTCCGTGGTCATGACCGCAGGTTATACAAAGACCACAGGTCCTGGAAACCGGGTTCAACGTCCCATCACAGGCCATCTGATCTCCCCACTGGTTTTTTTTTTTTTACAACGCACCCGTCGGTGCTAGTGGTGCTGGTAAGAGCAGACACCGCTAGCACCTGGGGGGGCCTCCATCTATTGGTGGGGAGCAACCCTGTTGGAGACCGAGTCCAGCATCCCTTACATAACCGAGTTTTAAATCACTTCAAATCACATAATCCTGCCAGCATTGATTACCCTGGGGTCCAGGGGATTGATTGAGCAACAGGTTGGGAGAGAGGGACAAAAAATTAACTCTTTAGATTTGCAAAAATTTCGGCAGCGTTTCCAAATTTTATACAAAGTTAAATACTTAGTCTGAAAACAACCCCGACTTTTCAAAGTCAAATTTTATTTAACTCCCTGAATTAGTAAAAAATTGGGCAGCATCTCCTTTAGAGAGGTAGACTTCTCATATTTTTACTTAGTCAGATGTAAACTTAGACAAAAAAATGAACTTTGAAAATCAGATTTGACTAACTCTTTGAATTTCTAGAAATTTTGGTTGCACTTCCCGTAGAGAAAGTAGCTTACCGAGATTTATACAAAGCCAAGTATAACAAATGATCCCAGAAAATACGAGAATTGACCTAAGTAAACGAAACTTAGCTAAAAAAATGCAGAAATTGAACTAGCTCCTAATTCATACTCTGTTCAGTTTGTGATAAGCTATAGTCAGACCATCCAATCTTATGAAAACATGTCTGACAGCCTGTTCATAAGCAAAATAATATAAAATATAAACAAATTTATCCTTTTGGTCCCAGCATGTGCGTGGCTCAAGACCACACCTCCCAATCTTATGGGAACCTGTCCAGTTCCTTACCTTAATTCCCCATAGAATAAAACAGAAATATGTTTAAAAACCTCGGAAACCCCAAATGAAACAAGGAGACTAGACCATCCAATCTTATGGAAGTCTGCTAGGTCTCTTAAAAAAAGTCAAACACAATCAACCCTTGCAAATCAAAGCAACGAGACCATCCAATCTTATGGAAATTTGGTTGGTCCTCCATGCAATAAAAAATAAACATAGCATTGGGCCGTCCAAACTTATGGAGACTTTCCCAGCATTTGGTTGACCCAATCAAACATAAGTAATACCACCTTTCCCCATATGCAAACTCTTTTCACAGTCTACCTTCACAAGTAATAGCACTAAGCTTGCACAAACGTGCCTTTACTTGAGTCTGGTTTGTGTCCTAAGAAGTCAAACTTAAAATCAAGGTAGGGACGCACATAATGTACTCAATCAAACTGTAGAAGGATGTACAAATATGGTTTATAACTAGGTTTATAGAAGGAAGACGAAATGTTTACCTCTCAGTTCCCTGCCTCCAGAACTCCTCCTGAGTTCCGGCAGAGTTCCCGCAATCGGTGGGCATACTCCCCACAGAGTCTTGATGCGGTCCTACGGGTTGCAATCCCGTCTGCTGTCTTCCTCGTGTAACAGGATTAGACTGAGATTAAGAACGGTAGAAGTAAGGGGTTTCAGACTCTCGAGATACAGGAGAGGGACAACTTCAACTCCCTGGAGAGGGTCTTGCTATCTTGATTCGCCTAAGGGCCCCGCAATGGTAGCCAAAGCCCGCAACAACTTGGTCAAACTAAAGTCAAACAGCTTATTGTTGACTCTCTTACAACCTTCCCATTCCCTATAGAGACCCCCTTTGCAACTTGATCATTTTCCCTTAGATGAATTGTCATTCCCAAAAATCAATAAGTTGTTAACACGCCCTCGTGCTCTATTCGAGTGACAGGCGAAAACACAGCAAACTCAGTAAAAGCGTGACGCGCTCAGCAACCCTGCGCGGCAACGAGGCAATGTAGGAATACGCAACGCCGAACACACAACAAACCGCGGCGGCTGTGTTCATCATACACAGTCGCTGCCTCCACTCACCCGGGCTATCAACAACAATGGCGTAGCCGAACCTGCAGTAATAGTAACAACGGAGCACACAACAGTGGCGCAATAAAAGCGCAACAACTAACTTCTCCAATCTCACAGCAACAGCAAAGCAGCTTCTCCGTTTGAATAGACCGGCAACAGGCTCACAATAAACTTCATGGTTTAATAGTAAGCAGTTCCTATAAGCCCCAACAGCCGAAACACCAAGTTGAACTCTCATCGAATTGAGGAAGAAGTCTCAATCTGTTAATCCTTGCTATGCCTGGACCTGGTGAGTCTCAGAGCGGCCATGAACCACTCTGAGGCAAGCCTGGCTGTCAACTTTTTTTACTTTCCTTTCCCCCCTCCTCTGATCTGGCCCTCGTGCTCTCTCCCAGTCTGCTCCGTAGGTCTTGTAAACTAACGTATCTGGCCACCGGCACAGCCAGATTCAGTTGGTCACCAAAGAAGAGCATCGGCTAGTTTTGTTGGGAGGGAACCTGCCATGGTGAGCCGCACCACCACGACAACGAAACGAAAGGGCCACTTGGGCAGGGAGAATTGTCAGGAACAAAACTAACGATTATGATGGCGTAGGAGACTACCGGGACGATGCAGCCGAAAACCAAAAATAGGGCAACCAGGGAGACGACCATGGGCACAGTGCAGCCTGGGTTGTGGGTTTGATCAGCAACAGCACACCGACTCACCGCATTTGCAAAATGAGAATGGACCTCCTGCTAGAACAGGGCTCGGTATGCTGCCGCAAACCGACACTAAGTCCGACACCGTAGCTCGACTTTCGGTTCACCCTGCAGGGCCTGCACTACTGATTCTCCAAGGTACGTCCACAATCTCTCTTACTTTTTCTGTGTCTCACCTTCTCTTCCTCCTATCGTATGCTGTTACTAACAGATGAAAGAATCTAGTTGTTCACATGACCGGGTTCAATCGAAGTCACGAGCCTCAAGTTGAAGTTCTTTGCCCGATAGAAGATTGCGGCGATGATCACAACCACTAGTTAAGTCGTGACTGTGACGGAAGCAAGCACTACCCTGATCCCAAAGTTGGCAAATGCCACAATGGTTACGAAGGGGTCGGCACAGTGGACCACGTCACAGCCACGAGGTAGTTGGAGGAACAGCCCGATCACGCCGAACAGTTAAATGAGCACCTATGATTACAGGGAATAAAGCGGCTTCAAAACTTGTGCCCAACCATCCTACTCCCTAAATATACAAAATAAGAGTTGGATCTTCCACTAGAACAGACGAGGAATCGTCGAGGATACATCGCTCTGTTTAGCTCTCTCTGGGCGCAGCTCCAAACCATCGTACTGAAAAAAACTGATGCTCAGATTGCAGATCAGACGTGCCCATCTGACTCGTTGTGGCCAAAGACCCCCGGTTCAAGTCTTAGATCGCTGAAAACGGTCAAACAATGACCGAGTTATGACAATTTTGCCGTCACCATGAACGTGACTGGTCAGTTATATGGCCCTGCGCCTGTGAACGGGCAGATTACGAAAGAGCGGTGCTTTTTTTTTGGGGGGGGGGGGGGGGGGGGGGGGCGCTCACCCATGTGTTACATGCCCAGTTGGGCGATGTACATATAAACTGAGGATCCACAAGGTGATAAAAAGGACTGAATGGACAATGCAGTGCAAGTGAAATAACAACAAGCAACATGCATTCCGATACATACAAAATGGTGCTTTATAGCGCAGGGAAAACTTTAGATACAAGTCCGGATCTGACCGGGACTGACGTCTACCACCGTACCACGTAGTGCAAGACAGCACAGCAGAATGCTAGAATACCAATGACTAGCCCAATCAATGTTACCATACATCATGCTCATCACAAGGTGTGAAGGGGCCTGGCGCTATACACAGGAAGGATGTGCCAGGTCCAGATATACACAGACAAAGAGGAGGGGATCAGACGAAGAAGAGGAAGGGGGGGATGGGAAAGTTGTCAACACCAAGTCTTGTTACAAGTACCAAATAATCCCTCTTCAAAATGTCTGAAGTCCAATGTCGAGTCTGGATCCAAACGTCGCCAAGCTCTCTCTCTCTCTCCCTTAGTCTGCTGATGCAGTGAAGTGAGATAGCGAGAGGGTGAGAAGGAGATGGTGGACTGAGAAGAGGAAGAAGAAGAACTCTCTCTCTCATGTGCCAGGTACTAACCTGTGAAGATGGCGCTGTGCTGCAGGTACCTCGAAGACGAAGCTGGAGCAATGGCGCTGCAGGTAAGTAAACCTGGCCTCCGCCCAATCTCTCTCTAGTATTACTCTAGCTCCTATGACACCTAGCTCTGAAGACTACTGCTAACGCTACTAGCACCCAGCGCTGAAGACTACTGCTAACGCTGCCACTACTACTGCAGCGCTCCTCCAGAGTGCTGCTGCCGAATCCTGAAGACTACCTCCTGATGAACTGCACATGAAGTGCCTGGGAAGTATCTAGGAACTACCTGCCGGCCTGCAGGGCGGGCCAGTCCTATATAGTGCTGGCCCGTCCAGGAGGCTGCTCTGCCAATGCCGAAACGTGCCAGACCCTGGTGTTGAGGCTCAACCAGGGGTTGTCTTGAAAACAGGCCCGAAATGGCCTGTCCTAAAACCCTGGTTTGTTGCCTGAGTTTCAGGGCGGGTCGAACTGATGAGGGCCTGAAAATGGCCCTCAGTTTCAGGCTGAAAACACTCAGGGCTGGAAAGGCCCTGATTTAGCCTGAAACGACAAAGGGCCTGTAGGCCCTGTTTTTCAGGCTTTTGGCCTGAAAACGTCACGGGGGGGCCGTGCAGCCTGTTGCAGGCGCAGCATGTAACACATGCCTCAAGCCCCACAACGTGATGACATTAAAAAAAAAAAAAATCGAAATAACCTACAAAACAACAAACAAAAATGCTTATTTTGCCTGGTTGCATTTCGTTTTCGTTCTTAATTCAAAACAATATTATTCGTGAAAAAACAATTAAAAAAATATGGGGGGTAACCCTCGGATGACCCCCACCCTCCTATAAAAAAAATAAACCAGGCCCCCCAGCCAAAAAAAAAAAAAAAACTGATCCCGCTCTCCGTGAACTCCTTGAGCTACCACCGGTCACCATTTTCGTGACCAGTGACGGCCCTCGTTCACCGACCCCGTGAACAGTGAAGGGGGGTACGGCACTGTCACACATAATGTTGTAGACACCAGTCAGTGTGTGCACAGTGATCACCTGGAAGTGTGAGCCGCGGGTGTCCTGGAATATGAGACCACCTCCCAACCCATCCTGACGTCAATACTCCTAGCGCACCCCCTATCCCATTATCCAACCTCAGTGTGGCCAGCACTCGGGACCATTGCCCTACGAACGGGCAGGCAACTGGGACCGATCAGCAGTGATAGGCACCAGGGCTGATAGGTCGCCCAGCCCTGGTGGAAGCGGAATCGGACGAACCTTGTCGAACTGGAACTTCGAACGCCAGGCCCAGACAATGAACTAGTACAGGCCCCATATATAGCCGCAGACAGTTCTATCCGAATGTCAGTAGGAACTGCACCCAATGGCACCCTATTCAACCTACCTGAACCTACTGCAGGCACTAGACCCCACCAGTGACTAGCTCCCCAGCCTGTTTTTTGTTTGTATATTCTGTGAATCTATGTAGACAGTATCATGTGTGGAAACTTATGTATGTAACCCATAGGCGATATATATAATTCGCAAGCTACGTGTGTATGCCCGAAAGCTATGTGTACTCTGTGAATCATGTGTGTGTATAGAGGAGAGAACGGGGCAAGCTGGACAAGGAACCCCCCCAAGGACCGAACCAAGCTCGAACCCGTACCCTTGTAACATGTTATCCAAGACTCTACCGTATGAGCAACTACTGGAATTGGAACGAATGTGTGATATGCCAGACTGGGGAGAACATCAGAACACCCGAGACCAACACCCCAAGCAAACCCTGTGAAACCCACAACCAACATACAACATTGTGGACTACCCTTGGGTGGTGCGCAGACAGTGTTTGTAATATTACCATGCGTCAATCAATCAATGAATCAATGAATCAATGAAATTGAATCAATCAATCAATCAATCAATCAATCAATCAATCAATCAATCAAGCAATTTTCAATCAATCTATCAATCAATCTTTTTTTTTTTCCCCMAAACCCCCCCCCCCCCCCCCGCCCCTCCCCACCCACCCCTTAAACGAACAATTTTTTTTTTCTTGGTTTTTACTTCAGGAGGGGCATGAACACCCCCCCCCACCCCCTCACGTGTCAAAACCCCCCAGGGAAGGCCGGCGAAACGGCTTGTACGGTCGTACGTACGGCTGTATGGGCCGTACGGGGTGTCGCACACGTTTGGCCGAACGTGTTTCCAACGGGGGCTGGACATCTGGTCGTTCGGGTTCTGGTGTTCGGCCTAAACGGAATGCGTACGGATATTAAAGAGGTTTTCCCTCTCCCTCTCTGCCTTTTCAATGTACTCACATAGCCATTGAAGAGACCTGTTGGGATGGGGTGTCTGATTGCTGATATGGGCTGGCCACGATAACCTTTGTTGCCATTGTTGTTCTCTTCATTCATAGCAGAATCTGTATGACAGTCTTGGATGAGTTCTTTTGTAGTCATGTCTGAGGACTGGCAGCATCACCATCGGCGGTGCTCGTTCCTCTGCTCTTTGAATGCGCTTGTCCTTCCTCTCGGTTGGGGTTGTTGTCTAAGAGTCGCTTGTTCTTAGTTTGTAGATTTGTCGTTTTCTGCCGGTTTTTCCTTTCCGTTTTCCTTTTCTTTAAGGTTAAAGATTTCATGAGCTTTCTTTTGAGTCTTTTTCAGTTCCTTGTTGTACTCTTATTCAGTCTGTTCCCTAACCGAATCTTGATCCCAGAGAAGATCCTCCCTCACTTCCTCCTCCTTTTATGACATGGGAGTTTTTGATGGGCATAGCATTAATCTTTGTGATATTACCTTCTTCTTTCATGATAGTCTTTGTTTGCTAGGGGAAAGATGTCTGGCTTTTTGGTTGTGGGCCAAGTAAGTCTGGTTCTTCTAAATTATTGTCAAAGACCCACCCATCATAGGTGGGATCCACTATGAAGTTAAGAACCAAGTTCTAGGGGCTTCTTCCACCTCCACCAACATGTTTGGAAAAAGCTTCCCTTCCTTCTGCTGCTTTGGGAATTTGGGCAGTTTGGATAGGTGCTGAGGTGGCCTTGTTCTATGCATCTGAAGCAGATCGTTGAGGTTGTTGTGGAGATTCAAATACTTCTCTATCTTGGATTTCAATTTTTTGTGTCCGGGAAAACCGGCGGGTCGTTAGTTTTGACCCCTAGAATTGTAGAATTGTCGTCATAGTACTGCAGTACCGAACTGATGTAACATGCTGTGGAGATTCATGCCCTTCTAAAGTGAGGGGTTCCCGGGTAAAAGGATAGAATTGGTTTAGTTTTCCGGAAAGGTATGTGTGGTCAAGCTTGACTTTTCGAGTGCAGTAATATACCCTTGAGTAGTTGTTTTGTAGACTATGCTGAGATTGATGTAACTGAATGCAGATTTATGTAGATAGGAGTTGGATCCTTCCAGCTGGAGCTTGAAGTAGAGCATATTTGTTCCCGGAAGGAACCCCTTTTTTTACCGAGCTTCATGTGCATTCTTTTTGCTAGTTCATTTGGACACTTAGAGAAAAGGGGACGCTGGACCCGGTTTCCAGCAGAGCCTAATCTGGGTAAGGGCCCAGGGTAACTCCGGGGAAAATTTTGGGTCCCCGGCCCCGATGTCTTTGCATTTTGAAATAAATGTGCAACAAATTAAAAAAAAAAAAAAAAAAAAGAATCACGTTTGATTTTTTTTTGTTACTTTGCACTCCGTTGGAGAAGAAACTCATCGTCTTTACGCTCGTCCTCCCCCGGGTGCAAAATTCTCATGCCCACCCTGGACCAAAATCCATCATTTCCTTTTCCCAGTCCCATGGCCTGTGCCACTGAATTTTCCGTACCAAATAATGCATTAATCTGATTATTTGTAAAGGAAGAAGGGGGGGGGNGGGGGGGGGGGGGGGGAGACAGAGTCCAATTCACACCACCTCTCTAAGGATTGACTGCTCCCCCTGTAGTTCCCTGAGGGAGAAGAGACCCCCTGAGGACGTGGTTGATGGTTCTCCGCTGTCCTATGCTATTCATGGGGAGCGCCTGGTGCGGGCATCCCATGCTATACAGAAGGCAGGCACCACGACTCAAACATTTTGAGCTACGCTATACACACAAGTCTGACTGACGGCAAGACCTCTCAAGAACTGTGAAGATCCACTGGCCCAGCCCACCCCCAGCGAGAACCCTGCCTGGCTTGCCCCCTGCGTTCTGCATCTTGACCCCTGTTCTAGGTGCAGAGCATAAGGTCCAGACAGTTGCAGGGCCTGATCTGCCTGATGCTTCCCTCGTGACTGCTGATCAGGCCAGGCCCCAGCTTGTAGACCGCTTGACTGCCTCAGCCCTGCGAGAAGGGCTGGGTTGCCCCGCCCAGGTGCATGGAGAAGACAGCCTTGGAGAAGAGAGCCTTATTGAGAAAATAACTTCACTTCCCGATGAATACAACTGGATTTGAACATCGGTCTCTATTTCGAGAGTTCATGGGCACACCCACTGAGCTTGGCCCGTCTGTCCATGGTTTGGTTTTGGTACGGCCTTGGTCCAGTAATAGCGGCGTTCTACGGTGGCTCGCCGATAATCCGCGCACTCTAGGATATTTCCGGAGTCATCCAACCGCAGATGCGGCTAGATTCGGCCAAACTCGCAGAAATTCCTAGGCTAAGGTGATGGCGCAGTAGTCGGCGATTGCGGGTTGTGCACCACGGCGGGCGAGTCCTCCACATCTGTACGGAAAGACAGGCGGGAAATGTTCAGCGGCAAAATTGGCAATTTTCAAATCTTCGACGGGGGCGGGGTGACGTTGTTACCGTTCGCAAATCGTAACAATGGGACTCGCTCCATTGCTCTCCACATGAACAGACGACAAATAATACCGCAATGTAGTTTTCCATGTTTTAACGGAGGATTCAGTCTCATTTTCCACATTTGGGGAGCAGGGCAGCAAGGCCCAATGTCTCCCTTGGAAGATTTGAAAAATGCCGCCCACGGGCAGTTCCCGCATGCCTTTCCTAACAGAAGTCAAAGACTCCCCCGCCAAGATCATCCCGACATCCAACGGCGGGCGAGTCTTCGTCTTCTGTAGCGAAAATCAGGCGGAAATTTCTCTGCCGCCGCATTTTCCAAATCTTTCACCGTTGCGGCGCTGCCCAAAGGATTTTTATTTTTTGTTACCGGAGCGGGGTGACATTTGTACATGTTTTTCGATCCAAATTCAAGCCGCAGGTAGCAGTTTTGCCGCGCACTGCGGTGTGCTTGTTTGGCGGGAAGAGTAGTGAAGGTGGATGATGGCCGGATCACAAGTCACTAGAGGCGGACAAATAGGCACGGCGGTCTTCACTCTGTCATCTCTAGCCCGTCTTATGCTGTGCCTTCGACTCGTTGTCCATATAAATAGAACGTTTCAATGTCATGTGTCCGTCCACAACACACTCCTCGTCGCCTTCGAGTCGTTTCACTGCTCGGATCAAGCATCGAATCATTCAAGCCTGTATTCGCGCTGCTCTCCATTACGACATTTTCCTTGGACTGCGCCCAGAGACCTCCTTTGTCGGTGTTCGTGAGCTTCGTGCCTTCGAGCAGCTATGTGACGGGGCGTACGAGGATTAGCTTGGTGAGCTGCTATAGTGTTCGGTCGGATGTTGAAGAGCCATTGGTTCACTACATCCGGCTGCTGTGACTCTGGCGTTACATAGCTGCTGTTTTTTGCAAACGAAATCCATCTCGCGGACACTTCTGCGGCCAACTCTGCTGTCCATCGAGCCTTCAATCGGTCCATTTGCGGTCTGTGCAGGCTATGCAATCGTCCCGGGGGCACAGCCCACGCAGTTTTGTTGCTGGAGGGGCGCAATCTGCCGTGATGGCGTGGTGAATCTCATCTTGTTGAACTCGCAGCCAGACGTGTCCAAGTCCTACAAGTGACATCAAGCTGGGCACACCTTCACGGGTTTGGATTGTCGTGTTGAGTGTATTTGTAACTATCGGCCCCTTCTCATCCTCAGTAGTACCTTTCTGCTCATACCCCTCCTCGATTCGCTCCCCCTCTTCTTGCTGTTCCTTCGTGAAGCGCACATTGAAGACTTCGCAGGTCGACGGAAAAGATTTCGACATCATCCGACGTTGATCGCGTCCACAATGGGGCTCCTGCTCATTGCTCCAGTAATCATGATCCTCGTGGCGTGCGGTCATCCCCTCGGAAATGGTGGCATGCTCGCCACGGCGTTGGATGCCCAAGCTTCCCAAGGCGCTGCTGCGGCTGCTTCATCCTCGTCGACTGTCGGAGCAGCTTCTTCATCTGATCTCAGCTTCTCGGGAAGGCTCTGGCATAGGCGGACTTCCGCCGGAGAAGAGGAACCTGGGCCCAATCGTTGGGACGGAAGCTTGGCGACCGTGGACGAGCAGGGAAAACTGCATCTTACGATCTCCAGGAACGCAAAGGGAGGGTGGTCATGCGCCGAGGTTCTCCTTCCATCGTCTTTGGGGTACGGCACTTATACGGTGCGGGTGTCATCTCCCATAAACGGCCTGCACGAGAACGTCGTCCTGGGGCTTTTCACCTATGCCGATGACGCACAAAGAGAGCTGTCCAACCCCCATCGCGAGTTCGATGTGGAGGTGGCCAAGTGGGGCGTTGCCAGCGACACCACCAACACCCAGTACGCAGTCCAGCCGTACCAGCTGCCGGGCCAACGCCTCCGCTTCACGGTCGCCGGGCAGGACTCCACGATCCATACAATGACTTGGTCGCCCAGCTCTGTGTCCTGGACCAGCACCTCCGCGTCTTCGGGGGCGGTTCTCCAAACCTGGTCCTTCGAAAGCTCGCCAGAGGTGGGCGCCGTGCCATCACCGGGCAGCGAGGTGTTCCACATAAACCTCTGGCTGTTCGAAGCCAGCCTGCCTCAACACCACGCGGATGTGGAGGTTGTTATCGACTCCTCCTTCACACCTCTCAAGGCACCGGGTCGGAAGCTTTTATCACTCCAACGGCTTCGCCGGCATCGTGGCCAGCGCTCAGCATCATCACCGTGATTCAGGATCATCTTGACGGGTTGAAACCGTTGAATTGGATATTTATTGCGCATGTGTTCATTTGAGGGCTGATAAAAACAGTCCACTTCGTTTATTCATTGCTCATGCGGGTGGGTCAAGTAGGCGTAGGTAAGTTTGGCGCCATGTGCCCTGCCTCTCGGTTCGGTAAGACCCACGGCAGGGTGATGATCTCCCAAGTTTATGCTGGGGATCAAGAGAGGAAAGCAATAAAGCCGAGCCATTTTAGGCTGGGGGGGCCGTGTTAAGCCCTTTGTTTGGGGGTGGGGGGTTTGCAATATCGGACATGACTTCCAGATTGGTGTACTGAAGGCATAATGATGCTCATATTTGACATCTGAGCAGGAGAATTCGGAGCAAACGACGACATCTTGACCCTAGACTGCATTGTACTATTGTAGTGGGCCTGCCTCTTTCTGACGCGTGGCTGCTCACCCTCTGCCCTGCACCTTCCCGCCAGAGGCTGGCGATGGCAACTCGAATACTACGCGGTCAGCTTCTGATATTGTAAGCGTTGGCCTGCAGCTCCGGACGTCAAGCCGATGATGTACGTGCACGTGATACATGCTTCACAAATAGGATGCCTTTGGCCCATTGGGGTCGTAGGAGGCAAAGACGGGGTTGACAGGGGTCTACAGGGGTATACTTCAGTTAATTACAGACTAAGTTATTGATAAATTTATTTTCATCTAATTCCAGCGACATCTTCCGTATTTTGCCTTTCCTTTTCTGCTGTGCTTTTTTTTTTTTTTTTTTTTTTTTTCAAGTTCAGTTTCTGTAGTATCGAATGAAATGCCTACGTCCGTGTGTCTCACCTTAGAATATCGGATGAGGTATCAGATCAGAATCGTCAAATCTTTCATCGCACCTGCTAGTATCCTCTCTCTTTGTCGAACGTGTGATTGTCCTGTCGAATTTGTCTCTATAAGTCAGGGCTAAACTTTGCAGCGCTTCTGTTTCGCTTTTGAACGAGAGCCCAATCGAATAATATCTGGATCAAGCACTGAACGAGCGATTCTCGTCTCTCTGGCCCAACCACGGGAACCGACGATCGCCGAAACTTAAATTTGAGCTAGGGATATCCACCTCAATCAGTTAAGAAAACATTCAGGTTAAGTTCTTACCCTACTCTGGGTTTTCGCAGAAAGGGTTCTAACTTAGATCCAGCAAAAGGTGTTCTTGCCTAGCTCAATGTGTCTCATATGTGTGCTCTTGGGAGTTAGTTCCCCACACGGTCTGTATTCAATGTATTGTGAAGGAGCGTATTTTCACATCCTCCTCAACGCGCAAGCACAGATTATCGGTCAGTCTGTAGCCATGATTTATAACTTCGCCGCAATTTGCTGCTGCTGTGATGGCTGGATCGGAACTTCGTTTTCCCATCACACTCCTGATCGGTTGATGAAAAGATTGTCCTTTTTTTTTTTTTCTTTTATTTTTTTTTTGTAATTATGATGATACAGAAGATGGGATGAGTGGCTCGCCTGAGATGAAGGATCCACAGCCCTCCCGTTCTATACGCAGACCTTTGAGGCTTTGCCTCGAAAAAGCGAGCTCAATAGAACATATCACTTGAGACAGGCTTGGCGAAAATGAAAAATTTCATGTCAACCGAATTAGCCATGTACCTGGAAAGCACCCATTGTAAAAACAGGCCCATGGAGATGTGGCCACGGCACGAAGGGGCCTTTCACCGAGGGGAAAGTTGTTTGGGCCCGTAGTACCAAACAGCCGAGTTTCGGGCGCCCAAAACCGAAAAGGTTTTGGAGTGGGCGCCTTCTACCAATTATCCTTTTTCGGTTTTGGAGTGGGCGCCTTCTACCAATTATCCTATCACGGTCATTGTGCGCCGAAAACGCTCTGCAAAAACCTCAGGCACCGGTTAGTGCAGCCCATATTGTCGTTATGAGTAACTAACTTAAAGGCTAAAATCACCATAACGGCTTCTTTTGGAAATACGAAATCATTCACATGTCTGGGCTCCATATATCCACTTACTAGTTCACCCAAACTGTCCATATACCAGGGTGACAACAGTCCACACTCTCTCTCTCTCTCTCTCTCTCTCTCTCTCTCTCTCTCTCTCTCTCTCTCTCTCTCTCTCTCTCTCTCTCTCNCACACACACACACACACACACACACACACACACGTGCTCTCTTTTTTTTCTTTCAATTGATTGATTGATTGGTGAAAGTGGGGTCAACCCCCCCAGCCCCACACACACTCTCGGCGCTTTTTTATTTTCAGTATTGTTTTTCAATTTTGTTTCAGTTTTGTTTTTTCCAATTGATTGATTGATTGATAGGTGGGACAGGGGTCCCCCCCCTCCTCCCCCCACGCGCGCACACACCCACACCCACACACAACCCAAAAAAATAAAATAAAAAAATCTTCGATTTGTTTTTTTTTTTCCTTTTCTCGCAGTTTTCGTTTTTTTTTTTTTTTTAATACCAAAAAATACGCAGTTTGGGAAAAAACAAATATGGGGTCGTAGTGTTCCAGAACCGTACAACTCCATATATATATATATTTTTTCGTCCCATTATTTCTGTGGGGAGAAATCCCCGAAGCCCGGCGGCCACCCCGGTTCCCCCCGCCCTCTGCCCCTGCTCCCGGCCTCCCCGCCAACACCGCGCTCTCCCCTCCTCCCCTCCCCTCCCCTCCCCCTCCCCCTTCCCCTTCTTCCGAAGGATCGGCTGGAACAACTGCAAGAGGCTACTGCACGCCAGGAACCTCATTAAATAACCAGCAACACAAAAAGATGATCACTATCCACGACGAAGAACATTATGACGGCTGACGCACACGAGGGATTCACATAAAATCGAGAAAAGCTTACGCGGAAACACTGGGATGATTTGCCAGGGGAGAAGTGTCGTTGTACCCTCGATAAAAGTGGTCAAGCGGGTCCCCAAGGGTAATCAACGCTGCCATGCTTTGTAGTAAATCAATAAATTAATGAAGACTTCTCCGCTGTAATGGCATGTTTTCTCAGATGGAGTCAAACTGTATAATTTAGAAGAATTTTGATAGCAGCTGAAAACCATTTGGAAGCTTGTAGCCGAAGCCGGGTAATGGTCCCGGTAACCATATCAACCTCGAATACCGGGCCTCCCGCACGAGACACTTCCCAAATACATTGGAGCAACAATCAGCAAGTTGATAAAAATAATAAGAATAATGATAATAATAAAAGACATGGTCATCACGACTCATCAGGGTTATAATAAGGAAAGAGCCCATGTTTGTCATTGTACCCTGGGGCCTGGCCCACACTCAAACAATGGCTGAGTGCTCTCTCTCTCTCTCTCTCTCTCTGTGTGTGTGTGTGTGTGTGTGTGTGTGTGTGTCTGCGTGTCTGTGTGTGTGTGTGTGTCTGCGTGTGTGTGTCTGCGGGTCTGTGTGTGCGTTGTTTTTTTTCTTTTCTTTTTGTGTGTGTGTGTGTGTGTGTGTG
>BFEA01000732.1:368866-379316 GCA_003427395.1 Chara braunii | reverse complement strand
CGCTTTCCGTTCTCGTTTTGGGCACTACGAGTTTACCGTCATGCCTTTCGGTCTCCGTAATGCCCCTGCCACCTTCCAGACGGCTATGAACACGATGTTCCAAGACCTTCTTGAGGACTCGGTTCTAGTCTACATCGACGACATTCTGGTCTACAGTCGTACCTTAGAGGAGCATCTGACCCACCTCCGCACTGTCCTCCAGCGATTATGCGACCATGGGTTTTATGCGAAGCTCTCCAAATGCCACTTCGCTCAACCCAAAATCGACTTTCTTGGGCATCAGGTCTCCGAGCACGGACTCCACATGGACGACTCGAAGATTCAGGCCATTGTCGACTGGCCCACTCCTACCTCTCTTCCTGCACTGCGTAGTTTCTTTGGGTTGACCAACTACTATGGTCATTTTCTTAAAAAATACGCGCAGTATTCTTCCCAGCTTACCCCCCTGACCCGCGAACGTCTACCTTTTCATTGGACCCCGGCTCACGAGGATGCTTTCCGCTCTCTCAAGCGGCTTGTCACGTCAGCTCCTGTCTTACACTTACCCGACTACTCGCGCCCATTCATCGTCACCACCAGCACATTTGACTTCGCTATTGGGGCTGTTCTCTCCCAGATCTATCCAGCGCCCTCTACTTCTCTCGATTCCACAGAGTCTCGCCTCCCTCACATTCCTCGCTTCCCTCCTCCACCTCCAGCGACTGCGGCTCATCTTGCACCCATCGAGCCCACCCCCCCGGGGGGCCCACCCCCTTATATTCCTGACGTCGCTGATGACGGTACAGTCGAGTCTCGCGATGGAGAGTATCCGGTTGCTTATCTATCTCGACAACTACTTCCCGCTGAGCGTAACTACACTGCCGATGAGCGTGAGGTCCTTGCGCTGGTCTACGCTGTTAAGAAGTGGCGTCATCATTTGCATGGTCATACTTTCACCGTTTTGACGGACAACTCTGTCCTCGCCGCCTTCCAGACGAAGCCTAAGCTCACTTCTCGCCAGGCTCGTTGGTGGTGTGACCTCTCGGAGTTCGACTTCACCATCAAGAAGATTTCTGGCGAAAGCAATCGTGTTGCAGATGCCTTATCCCGTCGCCCCGACCTTCAGTGCGAGGATCGTCAGCTATCTGCTATCTTTGCTCCCACCATCCACCCCGCCTCTCTGGATGAGTATCGCCGCGCATATACCCAGTGCCCTGAGTTTCAGTCCATCTACGCTGACCTACAGGCTGGCAAGTCTGTCCCTAACTTCCAGCTTGATCCCTCTGGACTTTTATACTGGCTTGGTCGCCAAGGTACCCGTACTCCTCGCTTGTGTGTGCCTTCTACTAGCCAGCTCCGCGTTCGGGCTATCGCTGAGTGTCACGACCAGCGCGCCGCATGTCATCTCGGTGTCTTCAAGACACTTGACCGCCTCTACCGCCATTACTACTGGGAGCACCGTCGTCCTTTCACTAAGGAGTACGTTCGCACCTGCAGGATTTGCTAGGAGGCCAACATTCCCAACCACCCCCCCTAAAGTCTTCTTCAGCCCTTACCCATCCCTACTCAGCGTTGGACTTCTGTCTCCATGGACTTCATTGGTCCTCTTCGTCCCCCTACCCCACGAGGCCACGATGCCATCTTCATCGTTGTCTGTTGGTTGACTAAGCATGCTCACTTTCTCCTTTGTAAGTATGCTAGTTCAGCCAAAGACATCGCCTCCCTATACTTCAACCGTATTGCCATCCATCACGGTCTCCCCACTAGCATCGTCTCTGATCGCGATCCCCGATCACTTCTCATTTCTGGCGTGGACTTCATGAGATCTATGGCTCCGAGCTCCGCCTCTCCTCCTCCTATCACCCCCAGTCAAATGGACAGACCGAGGTCACAAAAAAATTCTTGGGAGTATCCTTAAGAAGTTTGTGAAGAATGACTCTGATTGGTGATTGCATCTTGCTCACGCAGAGATTGCTTATAACCATGCTATTTCTCCTGCTACTGGCATGTCTCCCTACTACTATGACTTGGGATATCATCCCCGTGTCCCATCTGACCTTCTTCGTCCATCTTAGATCCATCCTGACACCAAATGCCTTGCCCTCGATGACTGGGTAAAGGAGATGGATACGGTCCTTAGCAAGGCTCGCGAGAGCATTGCTAACGCCCAGACTCGCATGGCCACTCGCGCTAACCGCTCTCGCATCGACCATCCCTTCAAAGTTGGCGACGAGGTTCTTGTCGACGCACGTCACTTCCAGACCGAAGCTGACACACTTCGGAAATTCAGACGTCGATACATTGGACCATGCACCATTCTTGCACCTGCCGGACCCAATCATGACTGTCCGGTAAGCTTCAAATTGAAGCTCCCCGATTCCATGTACCGCGCTAACTTACATGATGTGTTCCATGTATCTCTTTTGCGCCCCTTCAGACGGTCTCCCCCTGAGTTCCATGGTCGACCTTACCCTCGCCCCTCTCCCATCATCATTGAGGGTCACGAGGAGTTTGTCGTTTCTGATATTGCATCCCGGCGTGTGACTGATGGTGACCCTCCCTGCCTCGAGTATCTCGTTCGATGGAAGGGTTATCCTGACGAGGAGTCTACTTGGGAGCCTCTTGAGCACCTGAAGCATGCTATGACTTTCGTACGTGCTTACGATCGTGCTCATCCTTTCCCTCCATCATCTTCCTCTCCTACTTCTCATCCTCCTACTACTGACCCTTCTACCTCTGCGACCACTAACATTCCCCCCCCTCCATCGATGGGTCCTCCTGCTCCACCAGTACCCGCCTCGGGCCCTCTTTCCCATGTGGATGTGGTTCTGCCTGTTGTTGCAGTTCATTCCTCTCGCCCTCAGCGTACCCATCGACTTCCTTCTCGTTTTCGTGACTGATCTATATCCCCCATACGCTCTTTATCTTTTACCATTCCTAGACACTTATGCAGCAGCTCCAAGGTTCGGCTTCTACATTCGGCTTCTACGTTTGGCTTCTACATTCGGCTTCTACATTCGACTTTTGACCTCAGTGCTGCTCCTCAGTACCAGAGTACCTGTCGCATTGCTCCGGACTTTTATTCGGTTTTTGCAGTACTCCTACTTCATCCAGGCTACTTCGGTTTGACTTCAGCCTCGAGACTCATCACTGGACTACTTCACTTTTTCGTCTACAGAGTTCCCATCATTCCTACCTATCTACCACCCTCGAGCTTACCCTTCAGTCGCATGATGACCCCTATTTTCCCTGTCTATGCGGGTGTGTCCGCTTGCCGCCCTTCTGCCTTACCTTATGTTGCGTGCCCTCCTTTGGAGTGTACGTTTTCCTTGCTCGCGGCTTCTGGCTATATGTCTATGCCGGCATAACCCTCTCTCCTTCCGGGCTCACCTTATGTGTGCTCCCTTGTATGAGTGCCCTTCCACCCTCTCAGCTCGTGGTACCCGTTTAATGGTTTCCATTGAGCCCGGTGTCGTGCTGTTACTCCCCCTCTGAGCCTGATGACCCCTTACCTGGTTGTGTGGGTGCCCCCTTGGAGTTTACTCTGAAAGCTGTACCTGCCGCCTTCCCACCCATTCCTATTTCTGCCATGCGACTGAGTCCCTTTCTCTTTTCTTCAGGTATTGTGCATTGTGTACAGGGCACGTGAGACTGTGCCACATTCGTTTTCGACTTAGGACATCGGTTTAGTTATTCTTTGGCCTTTAGGGCCCTGGTGTTGATGTATATTCAGCCCCTTTGGCTGAGGAGACATTTTTCTCTTTCTTGGTCGACACAGGTCAGACATTTTTCACTTTCTTAGCCGACACAGGTCAGACATCTTTCTACTTTTTGGGTCGACACAGACGAGACATTATGGTATAGATTAGGCTTGAGGCTTAGTCTGCATTGCATCCCTTTTCATGCATGGAGCCTGCTCCGCATTTAGGATTGGTCCTTTTGCCGTTCCTTTTGGGTTTCCGCTATTTCAGCGGATAGCGTGTTTGGTCCGGTACCACGTTTTCCCGTACCTGGACCTAAGCCGGTATATCACTTCGGCCTAGGCCCAGGGCGGGGGGGTCATTCATTCAGTTGTTCATTCGTTCATTGAGCCGGACCAGACCTTCACTAAGCTGCTGCTTCCTGTGTGTGTCCATCTCTCTCTCTCTCTCTCTCTCTCTCTCTCTCTCTCTCTCTCTCTCTCTCTCTCTCTCTCTTCTCTCACCATCTCTGCACGTGCCACTACACGTGCGTCACATTTTCGCATAAGATAGGAATTTTGGAATTTTGGAATTTTGGAATTAAGGAATTCGGGATTACTTTTGTCGCGCAACGCCTTCTGCTTGCGCGCTTCTTTTTGCGGCTGCAAGGGAGCTCTGATTAGTGAGCACCCTTAATGTTGCAAGTAACTGTAACTTTTGGGCGGGTGCCATTGTAACTGTATTTTTCTTCTTGAGCTTCGTCTTTCCCGCTCTCTCTTTCCCTTTTTGTTGTGCCTAGTTAGCCCGCGGCCGGCATGATCGAATCGATGCGTGGAGAGTGGCCACGTCCCCCACGTCGTGGTCTGGCCATGCAGAACGTAGGCGCTCCCTCTCCTAATCTCCTTTCTATGTCCTTGCAATTTTGTGTTCTTCGCGCATACATGAACGCTATAAATTCCAACTGCACGATAAAATAGCTCTCTTAACTAGTTGTTGGAAGCTCGGGGTAGCGCGATCAGTGAAGGTCGGCTCACGAGCGAAGTAAGAGGTGAGTTGAAGTGGGAGTCGGGCGACCCGACGAGCTGGTGCCGAATGCGCGGGGTTGACGCGTGGGACTACGACGGACTGTAGTGCGCGGGCGAACCCGACGGGTGCAGGAGGACTAAGTGGGGTGACGACTTCGTGGGTTGGTGTGTGACGACAGACTGTCCACATCGGGGAGAGAGAGAGAGATGAAGAGAGAGTTGAGGTTGATGAGCGTGGATTTGCAATTTGCTTTGACTTGTCTCCCTCTTTACTTTTGTATATAAATTTTGATCTCGGTTTCGGGTGATTCGCCCGTCTTTTGTCTTCAGCATTTTTGTCTCGGCGTACTTGTAATTAGTGGTAGTCCTTCCTACTGATTGTTTTTGTTGTTTTGCGATGAATGAGTGATATGTTTGTCGTTTTTGCCTAGCTATTACCATTGCTTGTCACTTTGATCCATTGATGATTGCTGAGATGACTAATGTGTAATAAAACCTTGCATGCTCGGGAATGATTGCTTGCGGGATCATTGAGTGGTTAAATGATTGGGTAGTTGTCCATGGCACGTCGAGATTTGCATTGGACTCTCATTTTTCCGGAACAAGCGAATACCTCGCGGGGCTACATGTAAGCTCGATCTGGCGGAAATTTTCCTTCCTTCACGCACCTAAACGGATAGGAATTCCCGATATCGCATCGAGAAACCCCCTCGCCAATTAGATGCGTGCGAAAGCCTTTCACTACGCCGCAATGACAAGATGTCGGACTCATGGGACTCAGAGTACTTCGAACCTTGGGTGAGAGAAGAACTTACGCAGAGACGACCAGAATTCCCCTGCCTAACCGAGAACCGATTGTGCCCCAGGGAGTTTCGTTGTGCCTTAACCAGCGATCCGAGGTGCCCCGATTACCCAACTACATATAACACGCAATACTTCATATCCCCTGGCTTTGTCGTTATCACTACCAACTTCCCTCCCTTCCGTCTTCTCCTCCTGTATCACCATCTCAGTGTGGTACCGTGGAATTCCCCCGCCTCGTATTGGCCCCACACGCCGTGCAGAAACTGCAGACGACGCAGCTACCACTGGACCCCGGGGACTAAGGAGCGTAACTATAACACGCGGCGACAAATGCCACATGTCTGCTCCCGAAGATCCGATTTCTAAGAACTGCAGCCCTCACGAGCCTCTTCGGAACCGCCATCACCGAAACCGACAGATCGGACGACCTCTGACGCACCGCGCATGCCATCTGCCTTGAGCTGCACGACATCGACCGTCATCAGACCGGAAGTAACCCGCCGCTTAGTTCTATTGCATCTATGCCTCTGAATCCTTGCCACAGGAGATCTCAGTTCCGACCTGAGACTCCACCCCCACTTTCCCCAAAATCCTTGGCACACCCCTTTTCGCACGTCCAGGCCCACATCCCACTCTGATCAGAAACTCGTGTCGGGCGTGAGGTTGGGCATCACAACTACTCCAAAGCCAAGAGGAACGTGCTCGGGACACATGACATTGAAGCTTTCTATTTATACCCACAGCAAGTCGAAGGCAGAGCATCGGACGGGCTAGAAATGACGAAGTGAAGACCATGATGGATGTGCGTCCGCCTCTCGTGACTTGTGATCTGGCCGTCATCGGCCTTCAGTTCCGCCCTGCCAAACACACCACACATCGCGCGGCAACACAGCTATTTGTGGCTTCAGCTCGGTTCGATAAACATGTCAAAATGGCACCCCGCTTCCGTCGAAGATTTCAAAAGTGTGGCCGGAGAGCAATTCCCGCCTGCTTTGCGATACAGAAGACGAACACTCGGCCGCTGTAAGGCGGGTTGTGCACCAGGGCGAGTCTTCGTCTTTTGTAACGAAAGGCTGGCGGGAGTTGCCCTGCGGTCGCATTTTCAAATAATATTCAAGGGGAGCGGGGTGAAATTTTAATTGTCTTTCCAACCGTAAAATGTCTACCCGCTCTCGTTGAAGATTTGAAAAATGCTGAGCCAATCCCGCCGTCCTTTGGTTACACACGACGAAGAGTCGCCCGCCGTGGTGCGCAAACTGTCATCATGGACTACTGGGGCATCTCCTGACCCTAGGAGTTTCTTCGAGTTCGAAAGAATCTAGCCACAGCTATGGTAAGATCACTTCCGAGATATCTGGTGTGTGTGTGACGTACTAGTTTCCGGACCTGCGCCATCTTCCGGACCCCTTCTTTTTCTCGTGTTTCCGCGCATCCAGATGTGTACAGTTCGACCCCGAGACCCCCCCCCCCTCCCCTTGCTATCTATGCCCAATAAAAGGTACCTTGCAGAAATCTGTCTGCTCCTTGTCCTTTTTTTTTCTGATTGAAAATGCATGGGAATTTCGTGCGCCTTAGCGAGTGCGCTTGGAATTTGGCTCGGCAGTTAGAAATCCCGGAACTATCGGAATACCGCGCGGCCTTCCGCGCACGAATATTCTCGGCCTCGACCTTGAAGACTCTAGGAAATTCTTGTACGAATATGGATCGACGGAAGATTTTTCTTTCCCGCGCTTGTTTTGCGCGCGGATATGGTACTTTCAATTTCGAATTAGCATAGGATTGGGAAAAACTGCAACTGTTTTGGTGCCCATTTTCCTCTTGCCGACCGGCGCCATGCGAGCAAGCTCCCTCCTCCTTCCTCCCTCGCGTCCCTCTCACCATCCTTCTTCGTGCGCATACGCTTTCTCGCACCCGCCCCTTGTAATTGTTTTTCCCTCCCCTTTCTTCGCGCGCGCCTTTTTTCCTTCTTTCTTCTTGATCATCTGAATTTTGGACTTGTTTCGTGCTATCCTTCGCGCTCCTCTTCTTCCCGCTCTAAGAATCCGTGCTCGAAAACCCAGTCGATCCTCCCTCCCAATCTAACCAAGGAGAAGCGCCGTGTAAGTCCGTACTGCACAGCGATTCTGATTGGCTGAGGTCGAGTTAGGAGGATCAACATGGCTTTCGATGGGCGGCTACTTACAAACTTTCCTATGCCCTCCTCTACCTCACCATTCACCCTTTTCCGCATCTCTCTCCCTTCTCGCAACTATAAATTCCGCCGGCGCCCCCGCAAAGCCGTCTCTCAACTCATCGGCCAGCCTTCAGGAAGTAGTGGCTAGGTGATGTGTACGTTGCGAGTCGGAAAGTCCCGACGAGCCGACTGTAGACTGGCTGGCGGTGCGCTAGATCGCCACGACGGACTGTGGGATCCGGGCAAGCCACGTCGAGATTAAGTTGGCGGGGTGACGATCGCAGTGGTGGAAAATGATGCGCGACGGCCGGGATCGTCGGCGTCAGAATGCAGACAAGTAATCTGAGTTGAGTGTATGAATGGCCCGGGGCTGCGTTGGAATTTAATGGCAAGTACGCCCCCTTGGTTGCGACTCTATTCTTTGGTGTGACTTTGCGGCGGTAAAGCCGGACTTTCTTCCATCCCTCGATCTCTGTGTAATTCCTCTTCTGATCTTTATTCATCCGTCTCTCTCTCTCTCTCTTTCTCTTTCTTCGATTGTGAATGGTTCTATGTAATAAGGCAGAGATTGCCGAGTGATGAAATGGGTGTGATTACTGTATTCAAATGGATTCTTCCGGAACTCTTCCATTAGTTTCCTGGGTAGTCCCCCGAGCTATTGGATTTTGTCTTGTGAACGGTGGATGCGCGTGTATCGATCACCAAGGATTCTTCCCTTGACGTCAACCTTATCGGGTAAATTGCATGATTGTCCTTTTTCACACCTTCCACAGTGAATGCATGCGCGAGAGATGGGAGTGAACGGGTACGAAACCCATCTTGATTAGGGCGAGTCGATAGTAGGGGCAATGTTGTTGGGATTTGGAAATGCAGGAATGCTCTCAGTTGTGATTGACGAAGGAATATTGCGAGTACGTATACAACGCACAATTTAATCACAAAATAGCGACCACGTCTCGCCGCGCACGAGCTCTCTTTTCTCTTTCTTCACACCCTCTATTTCTCCTGTCTCGCCTTTCCGATTGGATTACTAGGATTGCATGCACGTGATGAATGGTTAAGATATTCCTGATTATTTGCCATGTGGACTGACGGGCTGAATCCGACTAGGCGACAGCCTTCCGTATCTCCTCTTCGTCCCTTCCCGTATAACGAGGATAGGACGTGTATCTGTGAGTGGGACATACGAGAAGCCGTCGCAAAGTTCGGTGGGCAGTACTATTTCCCTCCTGTGGATACGCACTTTCCGCCATATTTGCCACTACTACCCTTCAACGAGTTGATCATCATCCCGTGTTCGGCGGTGGCATCCCATTGGCCTAACACCTTGTGTAGTGATTGCCAACGTCTCGATCACTACCAATCGAAGGGGTTCCATTACCGAACGCGGAACGAGGGCGAGCACAAGGAAAGGGCCACGCGATTGAGACCGTCCACGTCGGATTCAGAATTGTGTAACGTGAGGCGTCGAGAGACAGTGCGAAAACCGGATACTAAACACGTGCCCGCTCCCTTTCACTCCAAGCGACGAGGCGTGGCCCGGTGGGAAGTCCGACAGTACTTTTTAGATTGAATTCAAAACTTCCCCGCGTCGCGAATTCCGCGCGCACCGAAACCCTCCAAATCGGTCACTTCATCAGACCAACACGGGGGATTTCAGTTTTGTCTGTGTCCCCACACTCAGTTTTCCAAAAATCCTTGGCACACCCCATCTTGCTGTTTTTCGGGGCCTCCTTTCCGCACCTTTAGCACTCCGAACGGAAAGCAGCGCAGGGCATGAGGTTAGCGCGTCACATCAGTTCCCGCCCTGCCAAACACACCATATCACGTGGCAACACAGCTGTTTGTGGCTTCAGCTCGGTTCGATAAACATGTCAAAATGGCACCCCGCTTCCGTCGAAGGTTTCAAAAGTGTGGTCGGAGAACAATTCCCACCTACTTTGCGATACAGAAGACGAACACTCGGCCGCTGTAAGGCGGGTTGTGCACCAGTCTCCAGGGCGCGGATACTCGGGAAGCCACCGCTGAGTGCCGCTATTACTTGGCCAGCTCATGGGCTGGGACCCCACTGGCTGACGGTACGTGGCGGCAAGGAAAGCATCCGCCAGCACAAATAGTAGCCGATGGGAATGGGCAAGCGAAATGGGACTCCACTGCCACAGCAATTTTTCGGCACTTCGCGAGGTTTCTGTTACCCGATAAGGAAGACCTGCCTTTTCAGGCAAGTTTGCCTCGGCTTTTGAAGCACACCAAGCAATCCTCGTGCCTCCTTTCCGCACGGGTGGGGATTGGTTTTGTGCTATCAAAGCGGGGGTAGCCTTAGGTAGGCAGAGTGGAAACAAAAGTGCTTGTGTTCTTCCCCAGCAGTGGAGTCTAAAAACATTTCTTTCAATGGCTGGTGGCCTGCGATGGCCAGCTACTGCCAGCCAGTGGGGTCCTAGCCTTGGCCGACCGGTATGCCAAGCCGTGCCGAGGCTCGGACTACCGGGTGGCAGGTGCTGCCTTCCCCGACCTGTGCGGAAAGAGGGGGGACAAAAAAGAGAAGAAAATGAACCGAACGCCATTCTTTTTTTTTTTTTCAAAGTTTGTTTTTCTTTTGGAAGTTCTTTTCATCATCCCCTCGCGGTACGTCTTTGCTATCGGTCCCTCGCACATACTTCTAATAACAATAAGCCAAAAAAGAAAAGGAAAGAAAAAAAAAAAAAAAAAGAGAAATCTCTCTCTCTCTCTCTCTCTCTCTCTCTCTCTCTCTCTCTCTCTCTCTCTCTCTCTCTCTCTCTCTCTCTCTC
>BFEA01000732.1:279184-316411 GCA_003427395.1 Chara braunii | reverse complement strand
ATTCTCTCTCTCTCTCTCTCTCTCTCTCTCTCTCTCTCTCTCTCTCTCACACACACACACACACACACACACACACACACACACACATCTGCCCTCTCTTCCGCCCGGGATGAAGAGTTTAAATGGAAGAACCATCGCCACTGTTTGGTTACAAGCAAAGGAGGCACACTGATATTCATGAATAAGGCATGCGTCCCTTCGCAAGAGAGCGTGAGAGAGAGCGAGTGAGAGTGAGAGAGAGAGAGAGTTAGAGGGAGAGGGAGAGAGAGGGAGGCAGAGTCAGAGAGAGAGAGAGAGAGAGTGTGGGAGCGGGGAATGCTGAACTTCGAATGTATACGTGTGTGCGTGTACGCATGGGAAGGAAGGCACAGAAAGACAAACAGACGATGCTATAACTGGGTGCCTCGGGGTGCTGGCGAAGCAACGGCGACGCATCCCAGGCTCGAGCCGACGTCCTCAGATTGGATGTAATTGAACTGCCTCTGCCAGACCTGACAGCCGCTAGTCGGGATGCAGGATGGATTCCTGGGAGGCCGCCGATGTGTCCTCAGGAGACAATTCGATGCCGTCATTCATTTGCCTGCAGCTCCAGCGACGCTCGCGCTTGTTTATATTTCTCGCCTCATTGACTTTTTTTCCGCTTTTTCAAGAAAACAAAAATGAAAAATTTGACTCGTTATCCTCTTCAGTAGACGGCACTCTTTGTTCAAAACGGCGAAAAATGAAAAAAAAATCAAGTCAAACGGCAACACTCCTATCTTTCGCTCTCCTTCTCACACTTTTTCCTGCATTCCTTTAACGGGAAAGTCTATTTAACAAAAAAAATCGGGAACAACGTTCTGGTGAGCGAGAGACATCATCCCATTACACGTTCTTTCTCAAGACAGGCAAGAGAGAAAGAGAGAGAGAGAGAGAGAGAGAGACTAACGGTGTGATTTCGAGTTAACCGACGAGAGCGCTCGAGGCAGACAGGAGGAGAACAGCGAGGCTGAAAGGGAGAAGAAAAATGCTAATGGTGAGATGCTGTTTGAAACGGTAAGAGAGAGAGAGAGAGAGAGAGAGAGAGAGAGAGAGAGAGAGAGAGAGAGAGAGAGACGTTGTGATGCTGCGTCAAAACGGTGAGAGCGCTCGAGAAGAATGCTAATGGTTTGATGCTGTTTGAAACGGTCACACAGAGAGAGAGAGAGAGAGAGAGAGAGAGAGAGAGAGAGAGAGAGAGAGAGAGAGAGAGAGAGAGGCTGACGGTATGATGCTGCGTCAAAAGGATGAGAGCGCTCGAGACAGACAGGGAGAAGAGAGCGAGGCTCAGAGAGAGAGACGGAGGTCAACAGTGAGATGATGCCTGAAAGGCGAGAGCGAGTGAGAGAGAGGGAGAGAGAGAGCGTGAGACTGACGGACAGAGAGAGACGGAGGCTGAGGGTGTGACACTGCCGTAAGCGGTGACAGTTTTAAACCTCTACGTAACCATCGCATGACGCGAATTCCTCGAATTTTGTCGAAGAAGCGAGTTTCTCATTTTCTGCTTTTGAAAAGCGAAGTAAAGAAATCATCGACCTTCGGTGAAAGCGTACAAATACATTGACATGGCCTTTGTCATGTCGAGCTGATAGAGACGCGGGCAGTCGGCTTGTGCAATGACTACCGTCTTTACCCGAATAGAACGCCCGGTCAGTACAGCCGTACTTGGTGCAATTTTCAGTCCAGATACAGTTATAATGACCGGGCGTTCTATTCGGGTGAGAAGACGGGTAGTATACTGCCAGAAGCGACGAGCCTAACTTCGATGATACTTCAATTGCGAGCCATCGGTCGCCTTGGGGAAAATTCTTACGCCTGGTGTCAAATTCCCTCCATCTTCGTTCTCTCTATTCCTAATCTTGCCCTCCTCCCATCAGTTGCCTATCGTAGGTCTTGCTCAGATCTCTTCTTTGCCTCCATCATCATCATCATCATCTGAGAGAGAGAGCGAGAGAGAGAGAGAGAGAGCACTCCGGGAAAATTCTTATGCCTGGTGTCAAATTCCTTCCATCTTCGTTCTCTCTATTTCTAACCATGCCCTCCTCTCATCAGTTGTCTATCGTAGGTTTGCTCAGATCTCTTCTTTGCCTCCATCATCATCATCAGACAGAGAGAGAGAGAGAATGCCCTCCTCCCTCTACTTGTATGCATCTGACCGCAATTCCGTCCAGAAACAAGTAAAGAAACTCCTAGTGTGAAAATGCCCCGAGTTCCGACGCGCAAGAGAGTCCAGATATACAACAACACGAGTCGTGAACCTCGTCGCGCGAGTCCAAAACATAGTCCCGACACGAAAAGCCACGTCTTGATGATTTCCCGCCAAGATTGATTATCACATCCGGCAGGATTTTGAGAAAAAGGACCAAAATAATGAAAATCTAGCACGCCGAAATGATAATCGATAATCGACACGCTCAGGAGGGGTCACGTCGAACTACGGCTACGTTAAATAACGAGAAGAGTAGCAGCAGGACTTTCTTATCTTGACTGAATGTTGACTGTGATTACAGTAGGATACATGCAGGCAGGATTTAGAAAAAAAAAGGGGGAACAACAAAAAAAAAACACCAGAAAAATCTGGCACGAGCGAAATGATCATCGCCACCCTCAGAGGTGACGTCAACCACTGGTACTGTCAATAAAAGAGAATACTCGCACCAGGCAGGACTTTCTCGTCTCGACTGACTGAATCTTGACGGTGATTACAGTAAGATACATGCAATAAATTACAGGAGTGAATTCGTCGAGCGCCAACTCCCACCAGCTGTCAACTGAATCCGTCCGTATTTGCAATCCGATCCAAGAGAGAAAATACAGTAGAGGTGTGAAAGGGCATGCACTCAAACTAGCACTTTCGAAAATGCATCTGAGTCCAATTATAGGGCCAGACATGGATGCACCTGGCCGCAATCTTGTCCGTAAATAAATAGAAAATCCCTCGCATGAGTATGCCCTCAGTACACCCTACACCACCCCCTAAGGGCGTCCTCGCACCAACTGTTTCTTAAGAGTATCTGACCTTATTTACGGCCAGACGTGGATGCATCTGACCCGAATTACGTCCATAAATAAGTAAAAAAGTCCTAGTGTGAGTACACCACCCCTCTAAGTACGCTCGTGACCCCTCCAAACAAAATTTAAAAAAAACAAAAAAAAAGTACGCTCGCGACTACATCGCAGTGCCACAAAAGCTGTAGCATGAGGGAAACGGAGGAGAGGTCCAAAAAAAAAAAAAAAAAAAAAAAAAAAAAAAAAAAAAAAAAAGAGAGAACACCGAAAGAAGTTCTACGACCTAGGGTTTTCTTCCTATGTGTATATATATATATACTGTCACAAGAGTACAGAAACCAACAAAATATACTACCTAGGGTGAAAATATGCGTTCTACTTTCCTCGTAAGACTCAGAAACGTCGTACCGAACTTGGACTTCCGCTTTGCCTCCATCATCAGATTTCTCAGTCTGTACACAGCGTCGCTCATCCGGATCCCCGCGCATCCTTCACCTTCGACACAATCTCTGGCCACACGGAAAGCTCCCGCCGCCAGTTTCCACGTGGCAGATCCTTCTGCGCCCACGTCATCCACCAGACTGGGGTCTAGGATCTCCGTCGGTAGTTTTCCCGCGTTCATCGCCGGATCTCGCAGCGCAGGTCCTGCCCATTCCACCAGCGTCTGGCATCCCGATCCCGACGCATCCGTTTTTTTCACTGGCAGCTCGCCCGTCAGCAGCTCCAGCAGGACCACGCCGAACGCGTACACGTCAGACTTCGTTGTTAATCTCCCGCTCCTCTCTAGTTCCGGGGAGACGTACCCGTGCTCGCCTGCCTCGCGCGCCGCCTCCACGCGGCGAATCCGCGGCATACTAAACACGCTCTCCTCGATCTTGGCCACGCCCACGTCAGCAAGAACGGCGCGCAGCTCTGTGGCGAACCCCTCAGCCGCTAGGATGACGCTACGACTTGCGATGCTTCCATGAACAATCTTCGGCTTCACATAGTCGTGAAGGAAGGAGAGACAGCCAGCAACCTGGAGTGCAATCGACATGCGCTCGAACAGCGTGAGAGGAGGAAGAGCAGGGTATGGAGGGGAAGCAGGAGGAGGAGGAGGAGGAGCAGTAGAATGAAATGAAGGACGAGGAGCAGACTGCGAATAAGAGGGAGGAGGAAGGGGAGATGAAGGTAAGAAAGCTACGTGCGGAGAAGGATACTGCGTATTGGTAGGAGAATGAGAGGAGTCGGGAGGAAGAGGAAGAGGAAGCGACGAGTTCGAGGGAGGAGGAGGAGGAGACGGAGGAGAAGGAGACGGTAAGTCGCCGGAAAGAGGCGGCGAAGCGGAAAAAGAGACGCGCGAAAAAGGAAGAGAAAGAGGTCCGGTCACCAGGGCTACTGGAGCTGTACGGCCGCGTTTCCCGCCAAAATTGCAGTCCATGCTGCCTCGAGGATGCAATCGATCGTATAAACTGATTCCCCCCATATATGGATACACTAGGATTGCTCGGTCTCCCTCCCTACAATACCCCTTGAGAGGAACTAGGTTACTCAAACGATGCTGACGAAGCACTTCCAACTTCTTAACCTCGACTAGGAAGCGCGTACGATTGTCCGACGTCAGCTTTCCCGCCATTTCCTTGATTACCACCTCCTTATCGTTAATTACTGCCCTAAACGCATCCGCGAACGGACCTCTCCACCCTACAACGCGGTGCGCGTCGCTAAAGTTGTTCGTACATCGCGACAGCGTGGCCATCGTGTACACCTCCGCCCCGATCCCGACGCCCTCGTCCATGGAGGGATCGTCAGATCGCATTAGCTCGGGAATCAATGCCGAGGCGTAGGAGTCTGCTGTCGTCTCATCGAGGAACGGGTCCTTACCACTAGAAAAAGGTTGCTTTACTGACTTCACACGGAAGAAGAAAACAAGGCCAATCACACACAGAGCGCCCGCTACTGCCAATATACTGAAGGCAACCAACAGATGAAACCCCTTCTTTTGTTGCTGTGATGGGGGAGGGCTTTGGTGATTACCAAGCGCCCCCGCCGACGTCGGAGTCTTACCCCCCGGGGATGAGGAGGACGTGCAGTCCGGCAATGCGTCTTTGACAAGGCTAAGCTTGAACAGCTGCCCATCCATGGCTCCGACGTATAGGAACAGCTCATTCTCGTGCTCGTCGAGGGAGATTCCCCAGATCCCGGTCTGCACAACGATCGCGACCTCGACGACTTGGCGCGCTTTGCCGCAGATTGAGTCCAGCTGGATCCACCGAAGGACACCCGACTGCTGCCCGTTGGAGCTGACAAACAGATGACAACCATCCGACGTGGCTGCCAACGACTTCCAGTCCTCAGACGGCGTCGCCGGCGACTCACCACCGTCCCGACCTCCCTCCCACTCTACAGACTTGGCATCAGTTGTGTTGCTCATGTTCACCGCCCATACTCTACCATCGCCTCGATCTAGCAGGTACATGCATCTACCCAAACTATCGAAGCTCTGCTGACCCAAGAAGAGTTCTTTCCGCTGCGGCGGCGGCGAGTTTCCACCTCCGCCGCCGCCGCCGCCGCCGCCGAGGGCTACTCCCTCGAGATTGCCGACACCCTGGAAGTTCGCACTTGATGGCATCTCGTCGCCCGCCACGTCAGCCGTCAGCATCCCCTCCACTTCCCAGTTGGAAAGGAGAACGTATAACTTCGTTTTCGTCGGATTGAACGCCAACGAAGACAAGGAGTACCCTGGGAATGCCGTTGAAGATCGACGGCTGTCGATTGTCGACAGGTACGTGATCGCTGAGTTGTTCCCGCCATCGTTCGTGCTAAGTACCAGATTCGCATTTCCCGCCGAAATGCCCAAGCCTAACAGCCTCGCCATCTTCGGTTGGCCATCGTCTGATTGATTAGGGATGACAACCGTACGATTCTGTTCAGCAAGCCCACCATTATCGTTGGCCGCCGGCCACCAATAGCTCACCAGCTCCGGATTGCCTGAGACTCTATCGGCCTTGCGAACGGACATGACGGTGCTCGTCAGCTGGCCGTTGGACTCGCACGACTCTTCAAGAACGTAGTAGAAGACAGAGGAGTTTCTCTCAAAGACCAGATCTCGAATACCGTGGCTGCAGCTCGTCGCTGTCTCGTTAGCGAAATGGAAGGACGCCTCCGGTGTGTCCGTGAGTAACACGCTCCAACCAGTAATGAGAGACTTATCGATGACCTCTACCTCCGGAGACGACGAGTCCAAACTCATCAGCAGTCTCGCTACGCCTACCTCTACACCCGCCTCCGCCGCCTCACGACGCTCAGTCAAAATAGGAGGGTGGGGACCACCACCGGCATTATTAGTATCACGCCGCCCATCCGGAGGACTCAGGATGACAGACGACGACGGCTGTCCGGCCGCCAACGATCTCTCGCCATCGCCAGAGGCTGCGCAAGCCATCGCAGATCCCAGCATTATCATCGTCAGCATCCCGGTCATCATCTGCGACACCATCATCTTCCTCTTCTTCTTCTTTCTCACACCCTTCATGAGAGCAATGTCCCCGGCGCTGCGTAAGACAGATCCGACGAGGAAGAGAGAGGACGATTCTATACACTCGAGAAGAACCCCGAGGGGACGAATCGAATGCTCCAGGACGAGGAGCATGACATTACCTTCTTGCTTGTGATCGAGCCTGTCGAGGCAAGTGACCGGGGGGCTACGCTTCTACGGTCTCAGAATTTGCCAGCATGATCCGACCCACGCAAGCCAAAATGACGCAACTATCTGTCTCTAGCCTAACAGGCACTCCAGGTACTCAAGGTGCTCAAGGTGCTCAACTCTGTGTCTCTAATCAAGGGCACTCTAGGTACTCAAGGTGCTCAACTCTCTGTCTCTACTCTAAGGCACTCCAGGTACTCAAGGTGCTCAAGCGCGGTCAAGCTACTCAAGATGCTCAGGAAACCAACCACTCGCTTTCGCTGCTCAATATGTGCTCCGGAAAGCCAGTAGCTTTTGGACAGAGAGACGCGCAACTCACCAGACTGTCGGCCGCTGTCACCTTCTACTCCTAGACACACTGGGCACTGAAGGTGCTCAAGGTGCTCAACTGGGTCAAGCTACTCGAGATGCTCAGGAAAAGCAACTGCGGCAGCTATTGCCGCTGAAAACGAATGCTCGGATTGCCTCGGAAAGCCACACGCTTTCGGCGAGATCGAGACGCGCTACTCACGAGCCTATGCCGCTCCTGCTACCCCCYCCCCCCCCCCCCTCCTGGACGAGGGACCTAATCGCGAATGGAAACAAGCTATAACCGCTCCGTCCGATACCGTCATAATGACGTGGAAGAGGAGAGGGGGGGGAGAGGAGGGGGGAGGGGAGGAAGGGGATCGTTGTGCTCGGGCGAAGATGGCAGAGAGATGAACACACCTTGCCACGGTAGGTGGGCTCACATCACCTGCGGGACGAGTACCTTGTCAGATATGGCGTCATGTCCACAAATTGCGGCCATCGCGGCGTGTAATGCTGAGCATGTTCTCGTTGCATCAGCACACCCACGCCATACTCGACGTACTCAAAGCCCTCAACGTGCTCAAAGAGCTAAGGACTCAAGTACCTGACGTACACATAGCGGGACGGCGCCCTACCACGGCAGACTACACGACGACATAGCCTAATGATCAGAATAACGCATCACGAGCGCCTCTACCAGGAGAGATCGACGGGCGGGCAAAGAGGCAAGCGTAGCCAAGGGCGACGATGCCAGTGGTCGGGGAGAAGCCGATGCTGAAGACGGTGATGGTACAGAAGACAGTGAAGATGTGCCAATGCCAACCGCCAAAAAGGCGAAGACGACGGCTATGGTAACCTTTTTGGTGGGACGTTCCATTAATTAACGATGGAGGAAGGCCCCCTACCACTTTCCGTTCCCTTGCAATTGTCCAGGGAACGCAAAACGACAACTAAAAAGAAATGTCCCTGTGAGGCCGTACTGTGAGCATCTTATGACCAACGTCCCACTGCGAAAGGCTGGCCTCCCCACACCACTGTGGAAATGTCAAAAAGACAAAAATATGGCGGGCGCATCTGGCCATGTTCTAGCGGGAAGTTCATTCTCGTTTTGTACGTTTCGAGAGTGGTGTGGCGATGCCCTTAGCTTTGGCCACAGGATCATGGGGCCTCGCTCCACTGCTCACGAAATATGAAAAATGAGAATGAATCTTCCGCTAGAATATGAGAACATGCGCCGCCATTTGTTTTTTGTCTTTTGTGCATGTCCTTAGTAGTGGAGCGAGGCCCATAAAAGACGAGAAAAATTGGAGACGTATCTTCCCATGTTTTCGAGGACCGTTCATACTCGTTTTGAACATTTTCGTTGAGCAGTGGAGCGAGGCCCTACGCGCGGAAAATGACGAGCGCTACTCAACCAATGCATAAAAGACAAAAACCAATGGCGGTGTATCTTCCCAGGTTCTGTGGCAGGATTCATTCTCGTTTTGCACATTTTTCGTGAGTAGCAGAGCTCCCCGTGCATCGGCGGGGCTGCAGACGACGATCACAAGGGCGGTTTTGCAATATAATTTCAAGCTTTCCCAAAAAACAAAAAGAAAAAAAAACAATGCCGCGCGCGAACACATGTGATCGCGGAAAATGACGCCCGCGAAAACGGACAGGGTCGTGTCGCGCGCGTGAGAACATGATCGTATAGGACTGGAAGGTTAGCTCCCATACGCCCACAACGGGCCTCGCTGCACTACTCTCCAAATGTGCAAAATGAGAATGAATCTTGTGCTGGAACATGGAAAGATGCACCGCCATAACTTTTGTCTTTTGTGCATGTGGAGAGTAGTGCAGCGAGGCCCAAGGAGTCCACAATGAGGGTGCGTTCTATTCGGTTGAGAGCGGTTGACAATAGGCAGCCGCCCGAGGGGCCCGCCAACACATCCGCACACATGTCGTGCATGGCGTCATGATGGTAATTTCGGAAAGAAAACGGCCCCCGCATCAACATGTCCGTTGTTTGTTTGTTTTTTACAAAAGCAAGGATCACTTTTATACTGCAAAAAACAGAGGGAATTGAGGAACCAATTGCTACCGTAGTCGGGCGAAGGTGGTAACGGTCCAAGGCGCTTCGACCGGCGCGGTAGCGCTCGGGGCTAGCACCGCCTTTGGCTTTCAGCAGGCCTGACCGGCGACGACGTTTCCGGCGCGGAACAGTAGGCGTAGGTAGCTCAGTGTTTTCGCGTTTACGAAGACCAATGGCCATAGCCATTGTGGACGCTATCAGCGGTTACAGCATGCCGCCCGCCAGACTGTTATCAAGTGGAGAGAGAGATTTGAACCTGTCTTTTTCCTTCGAGTTAGAAGAGCTGTTGACGAAGTTTGCTAAGATGGAAGTTGAACCAGTCATGCAAGGTGAAGGAGAAGGAACGGCCCAGGTTCGGGGTGACTGTCGATTAGAAGAGGAGAGGGCGAGGGAAATGATAAGAGCGTGTTACGAGGAAGGCATTTTGCCAACGGACATAGACCCGGGGGAAATGAAAGTGACAGGGAGAACTCCATTTTATCTTGAACTCCACTCTGGATGAGATCAAGATAAAGTGGTTAAAGGAAAGAACGGTCACCGTTATCTTCCGAGATGGAGCTCGCTTCTTACCAAAAAAAGTGAAGGAGGATGTGATAAGGGCATACGAAGATGTATGGCTGCAGGATGAGGTCTTCGGACAAGAGTTCAAACGAGGAAGGATCAAGGTGGAGAGCCCTAACGTGGTTTCATATGTTCCAAGGGCATGTAACAAACCACTTCCCGACCCCGTGCCATCTTTCGTACCCTTTCTTTTGCTTGTATCATACCAACCCCATGAAAGCCCCGTTTTGAGTTCTTGCTTTCGGGTGCCGCATTTTCCTTTTTGAGAGCTTTTTCAACTGCTGAGTTCTGTTTTTCTTCTTGCAAAGTCGGGAAATACATGGGAATTTACGTGCACCTTAGCGAGCGCACTGGGAATCGGGCTCGGTAGTTGGGAATTCCGGGATAAGCGGAACTTCGACGTGTCCTTTTTGGGTGTGTGAATGTTCTTGGGCGCGTCGAAGAAACCTCTCGGAATTTTGAGTGAATACGAATAGGCGTAGGATTTTATTTTCCCACGTCGCTTTTTCGCGCGCGGATATGGTGATTTCAATTTTGAATTAGGATAGAAGCAAGCTGTAACTGTTTCGGTGCCTTTGTCTTTTTTTGTTGACGGCGCCGTGCATGCAAAAGCTTCCTCCTCTTTGTCCCCCGCATCGCTCCCTCCCGCGCCTCCCTTCCCTTCTCCCTCCTTTTTCTCTCTCCCCGTAACTGTTTTTCCTTCTCCCTCTCTCTATCTCCCGCCTTGCTTTCGCGCGCCCATTTCTCTTTCTTGATCATCTGAATCTTGGACCCGTCTTGCGCCACCTCTCGCGCCTTTTCTCTTCTAACCCTCTAAGCCTGGCGTACGACGCCTGATCGATCCTCCGATAGGGCCCGCTCGCCAATCAGGTGCGTGGATCGATAGGACCTTCCTATCGCGCGACGAATCTGATTGGTTGAACCTTGAGTTCCGAGGGATCAGCATGGCGTTCGTAGAGCACTGTTCTCAAAGTCTTCTCCTCCTGCTTCTACTCTTACACCTCAGCTTTCCTGTCGCCTTCTCCCCCTTCTATCTCCCCTGTCGCAACTATAAACCACACAAGCGCGTCCGAAAAACCTCTCTTACGTTCTCAACTCCTAAGCCAGCTTTCGTGAAGCAGTGGCTAGGCAGAGTGGATTGATGCGAGTCGGAAAGTCCTGTCGGGCAGACGATAGGCTGGCCGGTTGCGCGCTTGATCGCCACGACGTACTGTGGGATCCGGGCGAACCGTGTCGAGTTTACGACAGCGGGGTGACGATCGCAGTGGGGGGAGTAAACACGCGACGGTCGGGATCGTCGGTGCGGGTATAAGGGTCGATGATTGGAGTTGAGTGAGTGATTGGTCAGGGGCCATATTGGAATTAACGACGAATGCGCGTTTGTTGTTGCGGATCTTTATCTTTGGCTTGAGTGCATGGCGGTCATGTCGAATGCCTCTCTTCCAAGATTTGGTCATCACCTATATCGACTCTCTCTCTCTCTCTCTCTCTCTCTCTCTCTCTCTCTCTCTCTCTCTCTCTCTCTCTCTCCCCCCTCTTTTCTCGACTTTTGAATAATGATGTGTCTCGATTGATCGTCTCTCGCTTTCTCTCCCGAGTAGGAGCGAATCGATGCGCTTTCCTTGTGTAAAAGAACTTCTTCCGGAACTCTTCCACTAGTTTCCTGGGTAATCCTCCTATGCAAGGACCCTGTCTTCTTACCTTGTGAACGGTGAATGCGTGTGTACTGGGCAATGCGACCCATCTTTTCCGGTGCATGTCTCATTTTCGCACCTTCCACAGTGAATGCATGTATGGAAATTTGTGTCTCTTTCTTTTTTCATGTTGATTAAACGATCGTCGTTGGGATTTTGTTCGAGAATGCAAGAGTGTTTAGATCTGTAGCTCTGAATGTGCTGCGAATGCCTTCTGCCTTCTGCTGCACGACATCAGCAGCTGAACCACACGCCGCGTTGGCTCACTAACTGGAGCCACGAATAGAGCTCGCGGTTATATGCATGCTTCAAGCTGAGGACGCATTTTCTTTTCACTCTCTCTCCCTCTCGAATCGAAAGGAATTGAGTGTAAGTTGCGTGAGCATTTTCTTCCCTTGGTGACCTCTCAAGGTCTTTACAATTGATTGATATGTGGATTGACCAGTACCCTTCGATCAGGCGCCAGCCTCCCGTATCCCCCATTCCGACGCGGCCTTTTCCCTATAACGAGGAAAGGACACGTGTATGCGAGTGGGATGTACGAGAAGCCGTCGCACGAATCGACGGACAGTACTTCTTCCCTCCCGAAAATCGTTGTTATAGATTTGTAGATGAGGGCTTTGTCATTATTGATACCCACTTCCCACCCTACTCAATATTGCTCCCCTTTAACGAATTGATCGTCATTCCGTGGACGACAGTGGCGCCTCATTGGCCTAGAACCTTATGCACTGAGTGTCAGCGTTTCGATCGCTACGAATCGAAAGGCTTCCACTACCAGATACGGAGTGAAAACGATCACAATGAGAGAGTCACACGACTGAGACCGTCCACGTCGGACTCGGAACTAACCAGCAAACGACGACGAGACTTGATACGGAAACGGGACACGCGAATCGTGCCAAAGCCTTTCCGCTCTAAACGACGGGTTGTAGCCCGGTGGGAAGCCCGACAATACTTTTTGGATTGAATTTGGATCTTTCTGTTTTCGCGCCATGTCCTCGTGCGCATTCCACGACGCGCGAAATTAATCGACTCGCTTCATCGGACCAACACGGGGGATTTCAGTTTCGTCCGTATCCCCACACTCAATTTCAAAAAATCCTTGGCACACTCAATCTTGCTGTTTTTCTGGGCCTCTTTTCCACACAGCGAACACTCCGAACGGAAGATAGCACAGGGCGTGAGGTTGGTATCTGAGCCGACACGTGTCGGTTCTAATGATAGTAAGTCGAACTGGCGAGAGGTAGGAGAGACCCTCAATTAGCTCGTCGAGATCGCCCCGTAACCAGGTCTCAGTCTAGTGCGGCTGCGTCAGCAATACCAATGGTGGACGGTACAAGGGTGATCGTTTGCATCCTTGCCCCCTTCCCCTTCTTCCCCAACCATACCCATCCCGAGGCTTGGCTGGAAGCTGTCGAAGCTCAAAACTATATCGCAGTCGATTTTCCCCGTGTTCTGACATTACTACTCCGAAATACATCGCACGACTGGTTCAGAAAGCATACATGGGTAGATTGGGAGACTTTTAAGAATGCATTCTTGGCTCGATTTGATATGGTTAGTGAGGATGCCGCATGGTACGTGCTAAAAAATCGGCCACAGGGACCAGGGGAGTTGTTGCCCGATTTTGTCGATCAATTTCAAACCACATAGGACAAATCCGGGCGAGACGAGAAATCCGCTCGAGATTTGTTCATCGATCACCTACAAAGTCCGACATTAAAAGGGAAGCTGCAGAAAAAGGTTCTGTCGAAAACACACCCGTTATCGGATATCATAACTAAAGCTTTGGAACTGGATCTGGCTGGCACAAAAAAGTATATCAGCCAGGGAGACGAAGACATTACGGATACCATACGGGATGTAACGGCTAAAAGGCGATCATGGTTGCAGGCGGTAGAACGATTTTATCCCCGCCAAGACCATGATCTTCCTGACGGAATCGTTTTCGATATCCCGACTGCTTCTCCTCCATCTCCCCCAAAGAATCAATTGATCGCAGCCATTAGAAGCGGAACTTCCTCTGAACCGCTCTTGCCGGCCGTAACCAATCTACACCTTACCCAGATGATCCATACGACTATTATCAAGCAGTCCGAATGGATGAGTAACTTCATCCAAATGCAGGCCGCTCATATGGAACGGATGAAACAGATAATGAGCAGGGTCCTTAAGCCTAGCCCAGCTCTTGCTGGGCCTGCCCCTGCATCATTTCCACTCTTGCCTGCTCCGCCTGCTCCAGGATTTGCACCTCAGTTTCCTCATCTAGCTAATCCGGCTGGAAAGATCGAGTGTTTTAACTGCAAACAGCCTGCGCATTTCGCCCGAGACTCTCCGCAGCCGAAACGTAATCAGCCTCCCTCTGCTGCGGCCCCCGTTGCCCTTAATCAAGGACGAGTGGCCGCTTTGATGGATACGGATCAAGGAAGAGAACTCGTGGCATATGCCATAAAGCACCCCCCCCCTTCGATGACAACGATATCGACATCGGGAGTTTCTTCCCCCGACGCTGCTGACGTGGTCGATCCTCTCAAGTATCTCCATCTCGCAGGCATGATCGGAGCAATCCGATCTCGAGTGGGTCGATCGTGAATCCAATCCTTGATCGCAGGTTTGGACAGGGGACATTGATGTACTGAAAACACTCAAGCATCTAGATATTCGTGTGCCCATCCCATTGGGGCATCTGCTCACCATATCTGAAGCGGCGAACGATAAACTTTTACAACACTGCCAGAAAAATCAAAAGTGTTTCACCTATCAACGCATACAACGGATGTTGAAGAAGAAGGAAGAAGGTGAGGAAGTGGTATCCCCTGAGTCGGATACTAAAGAACCTGAAGCCGCACACATAACCGCCATCTCTTTAGCAGAAAAGGTTTACTTCGTACGAGCTCGGCCAGTACTATAGAAAAGTGCGGAATGTGACTGTGAAGTTTGGAGCAAGTCGTTTAATGCCCTTATCGACACAGGGTCTTCTGCAGTGGCCATATCATTAGAGACTGTTAAAAAGACGGGACGACTTAGATCCATTCTTCCTCAATCTGGCAAAGACAACTATGTCTCTGCCGACGAGGAAGCCATGAACATTGTAGGCATTATTGAGAACGTGGCGGTAAAGGTCAGGCGAGTACACTCCTTGTTAACGCACTCGTAATAGATGTACGTTCCTACTCTGTGTTGTTGGGATTACCTTGGGCAATGGCGGTGGGCGCACGTCTCCATTTCGATTCGAAACAATTGGTGCTCACACAAACAGGGGGAAAGCCTCAGACTGTCCCTTTGCGGGTTTCCACCCGAACGATAAAACGGGTTTCTGACTCGCCCCAAATAAGGATGATCCGAGGCATTGATCCCGAGGAGTGTTCCCCCTCGCGCCTCGGGGATGGAATCAGGGAGCGAGAATACGAAGAAGAGATGCCCAGTAAAGAGGAATGGAAGCATCTGGTTGAACTTTTCGAACATGAAACCCCCGAAGAATTTCGAGTCTGCCCCGACACCGCTCGAAGCTTCCATGTGGATTCTGAAGACAGTGCATTCACGCCTCTAAGAACCCAGGTCAGTCCTTCAGTCCTCCTCGGGGAACCCATATTACAAGTCTCTGATCTGGCTGATGATTTGGAACCCCCTCGCACCTTGTACGAGGGAGCTCTTTCCTTACGAGTGAAGTATCAACAACCGGAACAGTATTTGGACGTTTCTGTTTTTCCACCCCGATCATTACTAACGACAGGAGCCACCATTGCCGTGATTAAACAAGAAGCGGAAGGACCGGTATGCGACGTGCCGAATTTAATGCAAGAATTGACGGATCTAACAGGGCTAACTTTGAAACCGACTTCGGTTGGTTCAGAGACTGACGCTGAAACTAAAGAAACGGAGATGATCAGCCCTGCCGAGTCCCAGATGATAGAAACTATCTTTTCTATTCGCACCAGTGGTTTCGTTTTCTCTAGTGTTCATGAGTGGCGGGAACGGCCGGTTGATTGGATCGATATGCCCCTTAATATGTCCGGGGAATCGACGATCCCCCTCCTGAGTCACGTTCCCGCGGAACTTCGGAAGTCGTTAATCTGTATATTGAATGGTTACGCAGAAGTGCTCAGCGTGCATGACAATGATATTAGGTTAACTAATGTAATTGAACATGCCATTCTCATGGGAGATCATCCGCCCATTAGCTGCGCTCCCTACCGATACTCGCCAGCTCAACGAGCGGCCGCCTTTTAGCGGATTAAGGAGTTCGAAGCTAATGGATGGATTGAACCTGCTATAGGTCCATGGTCTTTTCCCGTAGTAATCGTACCTAAAAAGGCCAGAGGGATTCGTATTTGTATTGATTATCGAAAATTGAATGATATCACGATTAAAGATGTGTACCCTCTCCCCCGGATTGATGAATTGTTGGATGCGATTGGAAGTGCTCGATTTTTCAGCAAGTTTGATGTTCGCCATGGATTCCGTCATCTTCTTGTCCGAGAAGAAGATCGTCCGAAAACAGCGTTGGTGCTTTTCGAAGGCACATGGCAATGGATTCGATTTCTGATGGGTATTTGCAATGCCCCTGCAACTTTTCAGCAGGCCATGAACATGGGTTTTCAGAATTTCGTACGAAAAACTCGTTTGGCACAGAGCATCATCAACTACTGCGTAATTGTGTACATGGATGACATCCTGGTGTATTCGAGTTCCTACGAGGGACACGTGCAGCACATCGGATGGGCACTGCATGCGTTACGAGATGCAGGTTTCAAGGTGGAGCTTGAGAAGTGTCAGTTTTTTCTCACCACCATTTCTTTGCTGGGGCACGTGGTGACAGACAAGGGACTCCAACCGGAGGCGCAGAAGGTGGCAGCTGTTAGGGACGCGCCAGTGGCTACCACTATCACGCAAGTTCTCGCTTTCCTGGGCCTAGCCTCATATTACCGAAGATTTATCAAGGGCTTCGCGACGATTGCGGGACCCCTCACAAATCTCCTGCGCAAGGATCAGCCGTTGATCTAGACGCCGGAGTGCGATCAAGCGTTTTCCAAACTCAAGGCTGCTCCTATTTCGGCTCCTGTCCTTATAAGACCGGATCCCGAAAAACCTTTTGTTCTCATCACCGAATGGCAGCCAGAGGCGATTTCGGCAATCCTTGCTTATGTGGGACCAAGCAGACTCGAGAGTGTGAAGGAGTATGCGTCCAAATCAATACCCACCTGCAAGCGCAACTACGCTGCTCCGACAGGAGAATGCTATGCGGCTCTCTGGGGAATCAGTCACTTTCGTGCTTACCTATATGGGCGAAAGTTCACCCTGGTGACTGATCATGAGCCCCTGTTGGCTCTGAAGAAGTCGAAGGATTACTCGGGTATGATTGGGCGATGGGCAACGGTGCTGCAGAGCATGGACTTTGGCATCCGTCATCGGAAGCACGAGAGACATAGGAATGCGGATGGATTGACACGACTACACCGGCCTGAGAAAGTTTCGAGGAATGAGGAGGTGATTCCGTGGAACGAACCCGAGTATAAGATTGGACCTCGGTACGACCAAGTGGAGATTTTGTCGAAGCAGTAAGTGACACGAGGACTAATTTGCCTGCTCTACTCTCTCCACAATTCAGTCCCGTCTCTTCCCCTCTGTCATCATGACTACCCCGCCTACCTTCACAAACCCTTCTTCTCCTACTAATTATGCCCCTCTTACTCCCTCAACTTTCTTTGACACCCTCCCCGATAAATTCTGCTATTTTTGCACCTGTATTGCACGGGTTTACTGGGTCGACTGTCATCCCGTCAAAACTGGGTTTGTCGATTGGATAGAATGTGCCACGTGTGTCAATCGTGCGCACGGGGCTTGCGTACGATATCGGACGAGTAGCAAGGAATGGAGGTGCCCCCTATGTAGAACGAACAAACTCCCCACGGAGGTTCGATTCGAGGCCGCCCGTACGGACGAACCTGAATACGACGAAAAATACCGACGAGTGGAGGTTTGGACAAATAAAATTTTATTGGCAAAATTAGCGGGGTTATCATTGGGCCACCTCACCAAACACGACAAACGTAGGGCAACCGAGAGATCTCGGGACTATCGATGGATCAACGGTAATTTGGAAAAGCGTAAAACTGATGGATCGGGTTCGTGGCTGACAGTTCCCCATCCCTTCCAGAGATACGATTGGATCCGATCTGCTCACGAGGAACAGGCCGCTCATTTCGCGATACGTGTCACGGAGGTAACTGTAGACCAGAATCGATGGTTCTGGTCCAATAAACGATATGATGTCAAATACATTGTCGCTAACTGTCTGGTTTGTGCCGCTGATCGCGCCCCTATACGTGGACCAAACACGATCGTACCAACGGAAGTAGAGTGTCCTTTCCAGCGAGTCAATATGGACACGACAGATATTGACGTGCCACCTGGCCCAAACCGCTGTGAATATTCTATTTTATTAGTATTAATTGACCACTTTTCCAAGTACATCGACGTCTATCCCTGTAAGACCCGAAAGGCCGCAGAGATAGCCACGTACATCGAACGGTTCCTCTATACCCATCTAGATACGGAAGAAATTCTAACCGACAATGAATATGAATTTAAAGGTGAGGTAGAAGAACTACTTGCACGAAGGGGCGTCATGCTCCGACATACGGCACCCCACGTATCCCAGTCGAACGGGTTGGCCGAGAATGCCAACCGTATGATTAAAACCGCCCTTCGCAGAAACTTAGCGGCACACGACACGCGTCCTTGGCCCGAGATCGTATATCAGATCGTCGGCATCCACCGGGCCACCCCTCACGAGTCTACGGGGTTCACCCCCTTTCAACTTCGAACTAATAGCCTCCCCTGTGTCGATTACCGGGGTAACTCGGAAAATGCCGAAGCAGGGGGTAGAGACACGCGTGCAGCCCTGAAGGCCAAGGCCAAAAGGTACACCGATTTGATGGAACGGGCCGTCCCGAAGCTAGCCCGAAAAAGGCAAAGGAGGACCGAGCTGGCCCACGGTAGACAGGTCCGTAGCTACAAAGCCCGGAATGGAAATGCTGGACCCCAGTACCAGTATAAATTGGGGGACCTAGTGCAGGTACGTAAATGTGCACGCGACCGGAAACTTGCTCCCAAGTTCTCTGGCCGTTTTCTCGTTGTCGAACTAGGACCCAACGACGCTAACACGGTGCGCATCACGCCAGAGGCTAGCGCCAGTCATATCTCCGTCCCTATCGTCTGACATACCTCCAACCTCCGTCTCCTTCCTCCTTCCGATTTTCCTCCCTCTTCTTCCTCGGAAAGCGAGAAAAACGACGACGATCTAACCCTCTCTCCTCTTTCTCCTGTCCCTCGTCCTCCTCTCTGACCTTGCCATGAGTTTCATCACGGAGCGGGTTCTTGACGCACAGCTGCGGCAGCCACGTGGCAACATCTCAGAGATTCGGCAAGTTTGTCACCCTCATCTCAATACAGATCACCGCCATTTGATGCGATTCTTCTGCGACAAGGGTATTTGTGCCACCGCCGCGTTTCTGATAGAAGGAAGCCCTCACGTGATAGTGTTCGCGGAGGTTACTGCAGTTCATCGGCGAGCGGGTCCCAGAACGAGCCACGTCACCACAGTGGCGGGATTTACCGGCGACATCAGCTCGGTCAATCCGCTGCGGGATACCACGATCTTGGCCTCGCTGCGCAAGTGGACGGAGCAAGTGTCCAACGCGTGGCAACACGTCCTCGCCCGGGAGGAGTATAACATCATCCCGATCTTTGCATCGGACCTTGACGACATTCACCGATCACCGTGCGAGCGGCCAGTTGCGATCCCGACCATCGTCCCCTTCCCCCATCCCCAATGAACCACGCTGCTCTTCTTGCTCCTCTCTCCATCTTTGGTCTCCCCTCTCTCTTCCCCATTTTCTGGCAATCCGATCTTCACCCTTCTCTTTCCTTCTCGTTTGAGCCTCTTTCAGTCCCGCTTATCAATCCTGGACATTGGCGATTGTGGCGCGAAACTTTTGAGGAGTTGTCCTTCTGCCTGACCCGAGCATAAGTGGAGTGGACGGGCACTATCGAGCACCCCACGTGGATTGAGAAGTCGGAGCTGCTGATCATACAGGGTTGGAGGACTAATGCGGAAGGAGATCTTATTGGATTCCTCTTTGGATCAGTACGACAGGGTCGCCGTCAGTTGATTGCACAGGAGTTCATCACACCGATTGTGCAATTGGTGGACGATCTCTCGCCCAACATCTACTTTTAGAGCGACAACAGTCCTGCTCCGTACATTTTCGAGCGATTCTTGGATCCGTACCTTCAGTGGACTTCGTGCCTGGAGGAACCTAGGGAGGAGGATACGCTACCATCGCGGCAGGAGTACCTGAAGCCGTACGATATCATCCCTTACGCCTTCTACCCGAGGGCAGAAGAAGTGGTGATAGACGACGACGACGACGAAGAAGACAACGACGAGAGACATCGGAGGAGGGAAGTTATAGTGAACATAGCGAGGGCGAGCTGAGTGAGGAGGAAGAGGAAGAAGAAGGAACCGGGTCCAAGTGGGAAGCCCCGCCGGAGGAAGCGACGCGTACGGGAACGGAGGTGGAAGATTCGGAAGCGGCACGAAAGCGCGAAGAGATTGCCTCCAGGAAGCGCCAACTGGAGTTTGCTAGCGAGGCTAGCCTGCGCATCAGTAGCGATCCGACCAGAGATCCAGAGCCGCCGAGGCCCGAAGATGGCGACCCAGTAGCCGCCACCTCAAGTACCGCGTGACGGAGACGGTGTCGATCCCCCTCCTCCTGCAGCCCCACCCGTCCCCCAATTCGCCCACGTACCAATGCGGGCGATAGGCCTTCGACCTCAGACGCTGTCCCGCCGGCCCCTTCATTTCCTCACCCTCGAGCAGATCCGTACCTCCGTCACCTTCCCTTCCCATCCTTTCCATCTCCATCTCTTCCACGACTTCTACTCTACCCGTCTACTCGCCACCGTCCACCCCCACGCCTCCCTTCGGTCCGCTGCTCCCACGTTCAGTTGGCATCTCCTGCTGTTCAGCGCTGCATGGGAGCGATCCAACGTGACAGAAGTTTACTGCGTCGCCACGGGGACAATCCCCGCTTGCCGCCACTTCGAGATCTTCGAGCGGCGCTTTTCCATACCCTCTCCTCCTTCTATCGTGACTACGTCGCCTCCCTCCCCCGCAGTGGCGATCATTTCCCCCGCTTCCACCTGATCATCCGATATGAGGAGCTCCCGGTGACGATGGAAGGGATGAATCGCTTCCTACCCCCACTCCCTCCCCGTCATCCCCGCGAGATCCCCGGCATGTACCGCCTCTAATAGCCTATTCCAACTAGGCAATAGATCCCATTCACTTGAACCCCCCCCTTTTTTCTCCCTTCATCGACACGAATCGGTAAGCTTCGCGAAGATCACGCCATCAACGATGACGTCAACCTACGCGCTGATTCGACAGACGGCAACGAGCAAGGGTGCAGAGCACACGGAGATCAGGTGGACCATGATGGCGTCACCTGGACGATCTCCACGAGGCGGAGGGTTGCATATGACAGGGCTACATAGATCTTGCCACGGATGTTGTTGCCATCTCATCTACGGCCCAGTTATCGTTCCTTGTACTTCTTTCTGCTCTATTGGTACGCTTGGTTCCTCATGCATCACTCTGTTCTCCTCTCTTATTTTTCGCCATGACATGCAATCAGGCGATCGCATAATTTTGGAACCCCCTGCGCGTCACATATGTGACCAACCACTTCCCGACCCCGTGCCATCTTTCGTACCCTTTCTTTTGCTTGTATCATACCAACCCCAGGAAAGCCCCGTTTTGAGTTCTTGCTTTCCGGTGCCACATTTTCCTTTTTGAGAACTTTTTCGACTGCTGAGTTCTGTTTTTCTTCTTGCAAAGTCGGGAAATACATGGGAATTTACGTGCGCCTTAGCGAGCGCACTGGGAATTGGGCTCGGTAGTTTGGAATTCCGGGATAAGCGAAACTTCGTTGTGTCCTTTTTGGGTGTGTGAATGTTCTTGGGCGCGTCGGGTAAAACTCTCGGAATTTTGMGTGAATACGAATAGGCGTAGGATTTTCTTTTCCCGCGTCGCTTTTTCGCGCGCGGCTATGGTGATTTCAATTTTGAATTAGGATAGAAGCAAGCTGTAACTGTTTCGGTGCCTTTGTCTTTTTTTGTTGACGACGCCGTGCATGCAAAAGCTTCCTCCTCTCTGTCCCCTGCATCGCAACCTCCCACGCCTCTCTTCCCTTCTCCCTCCTTTTTCTCTCTCCACATAACTGTTTTTCCTTCTCCATCTCTCTCTCTCTCCCGCCTTGCTTTCGGGCGCCCGTTTCTCTTTCTTGATCATCTGAATCTTGGACCCGTCTTGCGCCACCTCTCGCACCTTTTCTCTTCTCACCCTCTAAGTCTGGTGTACGACGCCCGATCGACCCTTCGATAGCACCCGCTCGCCAATCAGGTGCGTGGATGGATAGGACCTACCTATCGCGCGACGAATCTGATTGGTTGAACCTTGAGTTCCGAGGGATCAGCATGGCGTTCGTAGAACACTCTTTTCAAAGTCTTCTCCTCCTGCTTCTCCTCTTACACCTCAGCTTTCCTGTCGCCTTCTCCCCCTTCTGTCTCCCCTGTCGCAACTATAAAACCCGCAAGCGCGTCCGAAAAACCTCTCTTACGTTCTCGACTCCTAAGCCAGCTTCCGTGAAGCAGTGGCTAGGCAGAGTGGATTGATGCGAGTCGGAAAGTCATGTTGGGCTGACAATAGGCTGGCCGGTTGCACGCTTGATCGCCACGACGGACTGTGGGATCCGGGCGAACCGTGTCGAGTTTACGACAGAGGGATGACGATTGCAGTGGTGGGAGTTAGCACGCGATGACCGGGATCGTCGGTGCGGGTATGAGGATCGGTGATTGGAGTTGAGTGAGTGATTGGCCCGGGGCCATATTGGAATTAACGGCGAATGCGCCTTTGTTGTTGCGGATCTTTATCTTTGGCGTGAGTGCATGGCGGTCATGTCGAATGTCTCTCTTCCAAGATCTGGTCATCACTTATCTCGACTCTCTCTCAGACTCTCTGTCTCTCTCTGTCTCTCCCCCCTCCTCTTTTTTCTACTTTTGACTAATGATCTATCTCGATTGATTGTCTCTCGCTTTCTCTCCTGAGTCGGAGCGAATCGGTGCGCTTCCCTTTTGTAAAAGAACTTCTTCCGAAACTCTTCCATTAGTTTCCTAGGTAATCCTCCTACGCAAGGACCCCGTCTTCTTGCCTTGTGAACGGTGAATGCATGTGTACTGGGCAATGCGACCCATCTTTTGCGGTGCCTGCAACCATCTGCATACTGCAACTGCCAGGGGTTGGCGTGGAGGACCCAAAAGCTTATATCCAAGTCGAGCCTGATACTTGGTTAGAGGTAAGTTTTCTCCATTCTTTCCCCTTGCTCTCCAAGTCCATAGTGCTGGGTCTAATCTCAGTGCCGAGATCGGTAGTCCATCTAAAAGGACTGAGTACGTCAGATTACCATTTCCGTCTTGTTCTTCCATCACTCTCACCTGCTCAACCTCTCCCCCAATTCCGGTTGTCTGTTTTCCGCTGGTCTCAGGGGATGGGACTCTGTTTCGCAGTCCTGTGGTTTCCAATATTGGAAAACTCTCTTAAGGAGAGAGCCACACGGCCGAGACCGTCCACGTCGGACTCGGAACTAACCAGCGAACGACGATGAGACTTGATACGGAAACGGGACACGCTAAGCGTGCCAAAGCCTTTCCGCTCTAAACGACGGGCTGTAGCCCGGTGGGAAGCCCGACAATACTTTTTGGATTGAATTTGGATCTTTCTGTTTTCGCGCCATGTCCGCGCGCGCATTCTGCGACGCGCGAAATTAATCGACTCGCTTCATCGGACCAACACGGGGGATTTCAGTTCCGTCCGTGTCCCCATACTCAATTTCAAAAAATCCTTGGCACACCCCATCTTGTTGTTTTTCTGGGCCTCTTTTCCGCACAGCGAACACTCCGAACGGAAGACAACACAGGGCGTGAGGTTTGCGCATTACAGGCACAGGCGATTACAGTCTGAATGATTGGGAAGAAGTCAGATTATATCGACCTTGCCAGCACAACGTATGAAAGGAAATTTAAACCGTGGTTGACACGTGCTGAGATTCGAGATTGGAGGCAATTGATTGATCAGGACACCTTCTGGGTCGTAGCGGTTAGTGTACCTTTGGATGAAATGCCCTTCCTCCATGTTCACATGGAGAAGGCCATTGGCAAAGTGGTGAAGCAACATAAGCCAGAAGTTGACGAATCAGATCCGAAGTTGGTGAATCTCAGGTTTGATATTGATCCAACACACCGAACGAATATGAAGGACAAGATTTCAGTTCAAACCTGTCAAGGGTATGTGTTGGAGGTCAAACTCGCAAACGCAGATTCAGAATGGTGTAAAAGATGCAGAACTTTCTTTCACACAGAGCTTACCTGTAGAAGAACTGATCGGCGTAATCAAGGAGGAAATCGCTCGAGTCAACCGCAAGCTTCAGCCTCACCAAGGGTAGCGGTACCACGATCGGGATATACATGTCCACTCAGGGCACCAGGAACCTCGACGGCCCAGGCCCCACTGGGGAGTCAGCAGGCGACTGGCGGTTCGAACCTTCCAGGTAGGTACTTCACTGCGGATGAATCCGGCGTTTTCTCCGAGAGGTAATCCTTCATTTTTTCAGGTTGGATCTGTACCGTCTCAGGGCCAACCGGGGCTTTCGACATCTTCTATGGAAGCTGCTTGGGCGGCATATTTGCAGAACTTGCTATCGCACCCCTTTGTTTCGATGCCCTATGGCACGTAGACGCTGAACGCACAGCTAGGGATGAGCCCCTCGCTTGCTAACTTACATGCCTTTGCTCCGTGGACTCAGGGTACCTTTAGTTTGCCTCAGGGCAATACATCAAACGTGCCCTTGCAACATGCTTTAGCGTTAAGTGACCAACAACAAGGGAGGCAACCAGCATACCAAGCTTCAGCCGGTAATTTGACTCCAAGACAGAGCGGGTTTTGCCAACGTGGTGAATCCCCAGGTAAGCAGCGAAGATTAAGTGACGCAGGCATCGACATGTGTGTTAACGAATTACATGCTGAATCGGGTAGCTCGGACTGCTCTCAACTACCGAACTCATCCACAGGTAAGCGAAAATCATCTCGCCTTCGTATGGAGGCCCTATCAAAGGGCCAATCGACGGTAGAATCCAGGTTACTTCCGTTAATGTTCACCGCCGCTCGGAATTCGTTTTGGGTTGTGGCATGGTTAGGTATGGATGGTTCTTTTTAGTTTTGTAATGCTCCTTGTCCAGAGTCCCCCATGCCACAAGCTACGGAAACTCTGGCAAGGTCAATTTTTCAAAATAGGCTCTCCATTCGTCTTATTGAAATTTCTATATCGAGATTTCTGGTCGACATAGAGGGGAAAAAAGTCCGCCTTTATACCCCCCTATTCGATGTTCGTTTCCCTCTCGGTCAGTTAGGAAGTTTGGAAGGCGAAGGCCTCAGATTGATCCCTCTTGCTTGGTTGTTGGAAGGTCGGAAACCTGAATTGAGATGCATTAAAATTGCGGACTCACTTACTGCCGAATGTCTCTGTGAGTTGAACAACAGACTAGGTAAGGAAAAGAAACTGGACTCGCTGTTTGTGAAACGAACCCTGACCGATGTATGGCCGACGCCTAACTCGACAGCGGAGGCAACTTCCCAGATCCAACAGACTGGGTCGTCTGCCTTGAATGTGCAGGCTTAGGGTTGCTACCTGGAATGTGCGGGGACTGGGGGACTCCACGGGGAGGAATAAGACAGGGCGATTGAAAAGTTGGATGCATGAAAAGAAAGTTGATATCCTCTGTCTTCAAGAAAGTAAATTATCTAAACATAGGATTTTGGAGTTTGGTACTTGGTGGGATGGGCCGCAATTGTGGGCGTCTGCGAAAGGGACAAAAGGGGGGGTTGCGATCCTTATTGATAGGAATTTAAATGTTGTAATTATCAATTTTTGGGCTGACTTGTGGGGAAAATGGTCCTGGGTTAAGATTGTGATCGAAGGTCAAGAATGGGTAATAACCTCAATCTATGCCCTGACGGACCGCTTTGAGCGGGCGATTTTTTTTGACGATATCCCCTTATTTATCCCCGGTTGTGGTAACTTGATTATTGTCAGGGATTGGAATACCTCCCTAGATAACATTGAGGAAGTCCGGGGAAACCGAGACACTAAAGGCTAAAGCTCTTTCGGATCTTATGTCTGATTTAGACCTGACGGAGCCTTATGCACTTCTGCATCCAGGTAACCCAGGTTATACTTGGTGCTCAAATATTCAAGAAGGTAAAGGTGCAATTCAAAGGAGGTTAGATTTTTTTCTCTTGTCGGTCGAAGTATGGAGCGCAACTGTGCACATTTGAGGAAGTTGACAACCCAATTTCGGATCACAAACCGGTCATGGCCATGTTAAACTCGGCTAAACTTGAAAGGGGCACCGGGTACTTATGAGTTAACACTCATATTCTTCAGGACCCAGGGGTGGTAGAATGGATGAAACGGTTTTGGGATGAGTGGAAATTGAATTTGGACTTCTTCCCAACTAAGGAGGCATGGTGGGATTCGGGCTCACGCATTTTTTCGAACCACCTGAGTATTTTCTCTCGTATATTAGCAGCTGGCAGGAGGGACAAAGAAGAGGAAATAATTAGGAAAATGAAATATGCAGAGTTTCGGATGAGTCAGCACCCTATCTCAAACCTGGTTGGAGTTCAGTAAGGGAGAAACTGTTAGCCGAATGGGACACTCTCCAGCAAGAGGAGTCAGACTTGTGGTTTAAGCGACTGAAGATTAAAGAAATCGAGGTAGATGATCGTATGACACGAGAAACCTTCCAAAGACTGACACCTAAAAGGTTGAAGCACTCAATGGCCGAATTAATGCACCCTTTTGATCACGAGTTCCCTGTCGCCAGAGAACAAAACCTACTGTGTGACTATGCAGCCATGTACTACTAGGACATTTTGACCTCCAGAAGACCGAACGAGGATCTGACCGTCGACCTGTCAGAAGACTCGAACCACTGGATCACTTTGAGAAAAGGCTATCGGTTCAGGGGAGACTAGATATGGATCATCCAATCTCTACGGTAGAGGCTTGGGAGGCCTTGTGCTCCATGGCAAGGGGCAAAGCCCCGGGGGATGATGAATTACCTGTCGAAGTCCATGCTATCATATGGGATACGATTAAAGACCAACTGGTGGATATTTATAACCAGGTGTTGGTTGGTGGAAACTTGTCGGTTGGAATGCGAAACAGGGTCATTTCATTATTGTATAAGAAATGAGATAGATCGGAGATAAGGAATTGGCGTCCTATTTCTGTTTTGAATGTATCCTACAAACTGCTGGCAAAAATTCTAGCCAGACGTCTGGGTAGGCACCTCCTGACCTTAATTGCCAAGGACCAGGCGGCCTTTGTTTAGGGTCGCTCAATTTTTGAAAACATAGTCACGACCATTGAGACCTTGGAAGTTATAGAGAATACACAGACCAACCTTTCAATCCTCATGTTGGACTTAGAAAAGGCATACGACTGGGTGAACTGGACGTATGTCTTGATTACTTTGCGTCATGTGGGTTTTGGTGATAACTTATGTAACTGGGTTGTTGCTCTCTACTCCTTGTCCACAGCGGTTGACAGTTGTCATAGTTAATGGTTTCGTTTCCTCTCCCTTTCCACTTACCAGGTCACTTTGAGAGGGTTCCCCTTTGGCACCCTTTTTGTTTGTCATCCAAATGGAGAATCTGTTATGCAATGTTCGATCCAACCCACTTATTAAAGGCTTAGATATAGGCATCTCTCAATGCAAAGTTAAGGCATTGGCAGATGACCAGTTTGTTATTTATGAGAACTCTCCGATTTCGATGAATGCATTGAAGAGGTGCTTGGATGAGTATTTTGAATTGTCTGAGGCCTCTGTCAATTGGGCCAAATCTGTATTCTTCCTACCTAGGGCCCACTCGCCGGTCAGTAATTGGGGCATGAAACGCATCGAGTCAGATCAGTCCGAAAGATTTTTTGGTGTTCAAGTGTTCCTGTTATCTTGTACGGTGGATCAGGAGGGGATTCTTTTGCAGCGCTCGTTACAGAGAGCTGCTACGTGGGGTAGAGCCCCCCACCTCTCGCTGTATGGTAGAGTTTTGGTAATCAATAGTGCGCTCTTCTCCTTTCTCTGGTTCGTTGCCGCAGTCAGACCGCTGGGTAGGCACTTGTGTTCTTTAATTCGTAGAAGGGCGGCTAAATTTATTTGGAAGCCATACGCTGCTGACGAGGAGGGTTTCATGTCAAAAGTTGCATGAGACCTGCTTTGTCTTCTCAAAGAGGAAGGTGGTCTAGGTTTGATATACCCTCTACGTAAGAGCACAACGATGCTTGTAAGATAGGCAGTCCATGGTATCTGCACACCTGATGAGTCGCATTGGATTTTGTTAGCTGAAATTATTCTGGCTAGTGAGTGGAACCTTCCCCTCTCATCAGATGTCTGGACGTGTTTCCTGTTGGTATCATACCAGAATCGCTGGATTGAATCCGGCTTTTAGAAAATTGTCATGTAGGCTTGGAAGCGGATTAAACCAAACTCCTGGACCAACCCGTCAACTAAAGCAGAGATCCTCCTTCAACCTCTGTTCGAGAATCCTCAAATTCGGAAATCGAACGATAACTGGTTTTCTGCAGACTCCTCCCGCAGTAACTTCGGAAGGAGTTGGATTAAAAAACAGGTGCTAAGAATCGGGGACATTTGGAATAGTGTGGAAGGATGGTGGATGTCTCCTGTGGAGCTGAGGAACCAGCTGGGTCCGGTGTGGTATGTAGAGGAGAGACTAACAAAGCTAATCGAAACCATTCCACTCCAATGGAGGTTTGTTCAGAGTCCAGAGGGAGTTGATCCCCCCAGCACATGGTATGTATCTCGTTTTATTGACTCAGGTTCTTCTTTTTGGAAACTGATGGGGATTGGTCCAGAAGGGAAAAGGGAATTCCAACAATGGTAAGGGCTCAACCAAGATAACCCAAAGAGTCCGTGCCAATTAGAAGAGATAACCCATCCACCACTGGGCTGTATGCTAACTCAGATTCGAGTGTGGGAAACATGCGACGACAATGGGAACTGGGAATGTCAGGTGTTTGCAGGAGGAACAACATTACATGATTTAAAATTGGATCCCAAAATGTGTGGGTGGAAAGGAGAAGGAAAGGGAGGGGAAGACCTCCCACTCCCTTTCTATTCTGTACATTTGGGGTATGCATCTCAAACTCCGACCCGCAAACCCTTACATGTTGCAACTGCCAGGTGGAGTCAAGTTTTAGATAAAGATTGCGAAGCCATAGAGAAGGTTGTGACTCACTGTTGGCAACAATTGGTGGAGACCCCCAACCCTCGACTAGCTGTAAATCTGTGGTTGTTGTCCTTGTTGGCCACCCCTTCAGCAGTCCATCTAGCCCAATGGGGTCTAAAGGTTGACTTGGCTTGTAAGAGGTGTAACAGGGCTTTTGAATCAACCACTCACCTGTGGTATGACTGCCCAGCGGCGTATAAAATTTGGAAGTGGTGGGAGGCCTTTTGGGATGGGATTTCAGGTAATCGTTTGCCGTGGAGTCGAGACAGGGGTCTTGCTGGGTGGTTTGCTCGACAATGTTGATCTGGACAAAGGGTGGGGCTACATCGCCCAAACTGCTCGTGCTGTAGGTTGTGACATTATATGGAAAGGCAAAAACAAACAAGTGTTTGATGGCATTGAAATGTCGAACAAGGAAATTAGGGCCTCTTTCAAAAGCTCTCTTCGACGTATTATTCAGGCAGATTGGAGAAGGAAAGGCAGGAGCAATAAGGGGGCTTGGTTTGGAGCAACCTGGGGTCTGGATGGCAAGTTAGCGACCCTGAAGGATGGTAAGCTGGTTCTATCTGACTGATTCGGGGCAAAGTAGGTAACATAGGGGTTAGTTGGCTTTCGAACCTGGGGTACTCGGTTTCTTTGTCCACAAGAGGATGGCGGGGGGACTTGGGGTATGCGGAGGGAGTGCCCAACTAGCTTTTCGATCCAATTGGTCCGGGTTGTCGCCTTTAGACAACCATTTTCATGACTGGTTGCGAAGTAGTGTGCTTTGTGATGGGAGTTGCGGCTTGTTGCTCAAGTTTATTTGAGGTTCCTGGTTTGTGTGGCTTTATTGGCCTGGGGCAGTTTTTGTTGGTTTTGAGGAAGGAATTTCAAGGCAACGGTTTAGATTTGGCCACTCTGTTCCCAGATTTTTTCCGTCCTCTTGGGTTTCAACGAAGAATTGTCAACTCTGCTTGGAGTCCACACTCGAACGGCTGTAAGCGAAACCGGCTGATGCTGCCGGGATAACTCGGGGTTGAATTGTGAGGTCCCCGACCTCTGTTTCATTGGAATTAAGAAAGGATATCTCTTTGTCAAAAAAAAAAAAAAAAAAAAAAAAAAAAAAAAAAGGAAATTATAAAAACAAAAACAAACAAAGGGAGCAGGTGATCACATATAAGCAAGTAGTCGAGGCGACGTGTAGTTACTCGTTGTCTGTTATGATGCAAATGGGAGAACCAAGTAAAGCCCGGATCTTCCGGGTTCAACAACCGAAAAGGGTCCGTAAGGGACAAAGCTGTGATCAGGTGTAACAGGCTCTCCACATCCTTGTTGTTGGCAGTCACCGAGTCTGGGCGGAGAGCGTCATCTAAGGACCTGTTCCAGTCACCCGCTAGTATGATATTGTCTACTTTCGGGACATTGGAGAGCAGGGTTCCAAAAAACCTTTCTCTTTCCCTCAACTCAGTTGGTGCGTACACTGTCATTAGAAGCCATTTATCAGTTCCCACTTCCACTTGCATCCACGTCCAACGACCCCAGATGTCCGCCTCTTTGTCAATAACTCGAACTTGAAGATCTCTGTGCAAAAGATCGCAGACTCCCCCCCTCGTTCCGTGAGCAGGGGACCATACCTGGGGGCCATCCCAACATGGTCCCAGGTTCTTAATCTTCTCCTCGTTCAACTTCGTCTCCTGAAGCATTACATAATTTCTGTTCCACTCGTGTACCCAGGACTTCAAGCCCCTCCTCTTACATCTACCGTTCGGTAACAACTGTGAAGCATGCAAGCAGTCCACTTTTGGATCATAAGATAGTTATAAGTTATAACCTATATTAGACTTCAGGAGGGGTGCGAGAGGGGTAGAGGTTTCTTTAGATTGAATAGGCAGGTTCTAGAAAATCTGGGGATTGGTGAATGGGTAGTGGACCATTAGAACAGATGAGAGTCTGCAAGAGATTACTTTGCTGATTCAGCAGAGTGGTTGGACGGGGGACTGACGATTGTCTCTGGGATCTTGGACGTATGTTCTAGAATTCTAGCAAAAGAAAGAAATGTGAAGGAAGCGGATTGTAGGAGAAGTGGAGGAAGCGGAAGCACGCATAGAGGGGCACCCTATATTAGTAATGGTGTGGGCTGCAGAAAGGGAACGCAGAATGGGGGAATGGGACAAAATCCAGCAAGACAAGCAGAAGAGATGGTCCGAACTACTCAAAGAAAAAGGGATTGAGTGCCACAATCAAATGACGAAGGAAACGTTTCAAAAGTTGCAGCCGCGATGGACCCAGTAACAGACAGTAGAACTCCGAAACCCCTTTGGCTGCAATGCCCCAAACGTTGCCATTGCGGCAGGCATGCTACACTCCGCAAAACTCTACTATGAGAATATCTCAAGACGCCCACAAGAGGACCCAACAACAGACCTCTCGTCCGACTCGGACATGTGGGAGGACACGAACGTGACATTGTCAGATACAGCCAGACTGGATCTAAACCGACCAGTCTCCCTGGAGGAATTGACACAGACAGTTAAGTCTATGGCCAAGGGGAAATCCCCAGGCATTGATGGCTTATCTGTTGAATTCTACACCGCCATGTGGGGCACGTTGGGACCGAAGTTGGTTGAACTGTACAATCAAGTGTTAGTAGGGGGTCGTCTGGGTAGAGGGATGACACAAGGGGTGACCAGTATGCTGTTTAAAAAGGGGGATAAGACAAAAGTCAGGAATTGGCGGCCAATTTCGTTATTGAACGTGTCTTATAAGATCCTAGCCAAAACACTAGCGCGAAGGTTGGGATGCCATCTACCGGATTTGGTAGAAGGAGACCGGGGAGCGTTTGTTTGAGGGCGTTCGATATTTAATAACATAGTTACAGCGTTGGAAGTGCTGGAATGGGTGCAATCAGAGAACAAGAATACGACTATTCTTTTGGTAGATCTAGAAAAGGCGTATGACAAATTCAGATGACCCTTCGTGTTCACGACGCTGAGGGGAATGGGGTTTGGCACATCATTTTGCAAGTGGACGGTGACAATGTATACGTTGTCGACGTCCACTATAATGATGAACGGACATCCGTCAGCGCCCTTCAAACTTACGTGTTCGTTGCGGCAAGGCTGCCCGCTGGCACCACTACTCTTTGTGTTGCAGATGGAAGTGCTGCTTAATAGACTGCGGAGAAACCAAAGACTCAAAGGACTGACGTTGCACAGTGGTGCACAGTGCAAAATCAAGGCCCTTGTAGATGACGTTTTCGTCCTTAGCGAGAACTCCAACGAATCCTTATTTTCTCTGAAAGATACCCTCACAGAATATTCAGCTTTGTTTGAAGCATCGGTCAACTGGGACAAATCGGTGTTCCCGCTACCAGCACAGTTTGAACTTTCGGTGCAATCGGGGATGAAGAGGATACTAGAAGGAGAAAAGGAAAGGTTTCTAGGGGTTTTGGTCACCCTCCATATCGATGTTTCCACTCAAGGCTTGTTGTTGCAACAAAGACTTGCAACACGACTGAGATCATGGGGTGTGGTGTGGCATTTGTCGATTATCAGGAGAGCGTAAGTAGCAAGTGCGGCCCTCTTTTCAATAATGTGGTTCGTGAGTGCAGTTAGGGAAGTGTCAAACAATGTTTGGAAGACCATCAAACGGCTGGTAGCACGCTTTATCAAGAAGCCAAGGGCCAAAGACGGGGAGGGTTGTCTGATAAAGGTAGTCGGGGAAGTATTAACATTCCCGAGACGTGAAGGAGGATTGAATTCGGTAGACCCGGTGAGTACAAACCAGACACAACTCAGTATGTGGTTGGCGAGAGTAGCTAAAACTGCGGTGAAGGAACACTGGATGGAGCTAGCATAACAGATTTTAATGAAGGAGTGAAACTTATGTCGACCGCAAGACGTTTGGTCTTGTATGTTCATTTAGTCCTTCCAAAGAAAACGAGTGAAATCACGGTTCTAGCACGAAGTTCTTAAAGCCTGGGGCAAACTACCGCCGGATGGGCGTATTCAGCCGGTAACGAAAGAGGAAGTCCAGGGTAGCTGGTTCAAAGCGGATGGCTCAACAACCTCCTTTGGCCTAACATGGATACGGAAAGGTGTGCTTACAGTTGGTGATTTATGGGATTCGCTGCGGGGTACATGGAGGCTTTGTGCAAAGTTGCTGGAAAAACTATCTCCACTGAGAAATGTGGAACCTCACTGGTTACAATTACTGAAAGCCATCCCGGAGAAATGGTGCAGAATATTGGGCCCGGAAGGAATTGACCCCGAAGGGACCTGGTACTGCCCAGAAAGTGAAGACTCGGAAGAAGTGTGAGAGTTGGTAGAAGTCCTCCCGAGCGGCTTCAGGAAAGTCTAGAAATGGCAGTGTCAGAGGCATTCGAACGAACTCTCTTATATCTGTGAATCGATGATCCAAGTTTGGGACAACCCCCCACAAGCAAGGGTGGTAGATCGTAGAGGGACACAACGAGCAAGGGTCAGGTGGGTGTGGGTCGGCCATGTCCCTCTTAAGAAATTGCGAATTGATCCGGCGGCTTCAAGTTGAAGTTGGAAGTCGTGTGATGCAAGGAGTCCTCAACTATGACTGGCGGAATTCTCAGTGGCGAAAAGCTACAGTTTGAGATGGAAGAAAAACAATACAAGGTCCCTCGCAGAAGTGGCCACTATCAGATGGCAGGTTGTCTTCTCTGAAGACTTATCAAAGGAAAAGTCCTCCTTCCATGATCTGTGGAAAATGCTCTCCTTCCTGCCAAATGGCAAACAAGTCTCGATTTTATGGCAGATATCCATGATGGTGACGCCTTCAGCAGCTTGGTTTACAAGTAGAGGGATGCAAGTGGAACTCAAATGCTCCCATTGCAGCTGGCCATTTGAGTCTACGAAGCACCTTTGGTGGGAATGTCCAACCTCTCGAAGAATTTGAAGATGGTGGAAGCACCATTGGCAGCGCTTTGGAGACCAAACGGTTGATTGGGAGGAAAAGTGAGTGTTGTTCGGTTTCCTTCCGGAAGGTACTTGCAACGAGCGTGGTTGGGCCTACATTGCCTAAGTGGTTAAATCATGTCGAAGGATAAAAACAGGGCAAGATTTGGGAAAAGGCCGTTCCCAGATTTGGAAGTTAAGAGGACGGTGAGACAGGGTCTGAGAGAAGCAATCAAGGTTGATTGGAGGAAGAGGGAAAAAGCAGGGAAAGGCAGGCAAACTTGAAGACAACTACAGTGGTTTTTTGGATACATGGGCAAACAAACATCAGTTAGCAGGCGTTCACAAGACAAAAGGGTTGGTTCTCTCTCCCTGGATAATGGAGTTGCCTTTAGGTCGAGGAGTGTAAGAAGTTGTTAACTTGTAGGTGGTGTTTGGAGCTAGTATTAGTTTCTTGTATAGGAGGGGAACCAGGGCACTCGGTTCCCCACAGAGTACATACTATGGCCGCAGGAGGCAACAATGGGGAAGGTGGGTGGTAGAGTGGCACTGGTGATAGAGAACGCGAGTTCCATCCGACCGAGGATAGGCCGGTGAGGGCCGTAAGTAGGCTCCGCCTGATAGACAAAAGTAAGCCATCAGCAAGTAGTCAGAGAAAATAAGACAAGTTTTTAAACAATCGTAGTAAGCAGCAAATTCAATAGCTACAGTTGCAGATATCAAGGTTGAACTGACAGACAATTGAGTGAAAAAAGGCACTATGCAGAACAGAACGCAGGGCCGGAATACATAGGAAACTGGAAGGATACAACAACTGTCTTGGTGCCCTGGTTATTTCTGCTCCTTTTCCTTTCCTATATTTGAGTGGATTATAGATTGGCTTGATTTACTCTTGCTCTTCCTTAGAATTGGATTGGTAGGGTGACAATGACAACCTATAAGCTAGACCGACTGATGTTGCCGGGATAACTCCGGGTTGAATTGTGAGGTCCACGGCCTCATTATGATTGATTCTTAATACAGAAGGTTAAAAAAAAAAAAAAAAAAAAAAAAAAAAAAAAAAGGTCGGGAACCCTCTACAAACAACCCGGGGCTAGGTCACACTTACACGAATTAAGAGATATTGACCGTAGATAGCACAGATCAACGGTCAGAATCTCGTAATCCGTGCAAGTGGGACCTTGCCCCCGGAAAAGGAAATCTCGGACCTTTACCTAGCTTCGGTTCAGGCGTTCGGAAGACGTCCAGAGCAGAAAAAGGGTCAAAACCAGACCGCTGCTCTGACTGATCCACAACCCCGTAAAAAAGGGAAAATAACAAACAAAAGGAACCAAAGGACCCATCATGGCAGAAAATCTCACAAACCCAAAACTGGGGACCTTCCTACTAAGGTGCCTACCTTGGCCTTAATCGCAAGTCCCGCGCTCCTGCCTAACTATCTAGGTGACCCAAATTTTCCTTTCCTCACCTATCCACAGGGGTAGAGTCTCCACATGACTCTTGAAGCACCTAGACACTCCATCCGCCCTGATCCACCTGCCGGGAGTTATTCCCCCTGCCTGCCTCCTGCGACAGAATAACTGAGTGCCCTGGTGCAAGGAGAAACTACCCTACCTCTGCACTACTTTTCGAAGAACCATTAATCCGATTCTAGCTTTCCAGCTGTCGTTATCCGAGCTAATCTATCCCCAATGCACCAAGTGCGAACAAACCACCTCTTCCCTTCCTTGCCTGTTGCACATTTCTTTCTTCTCCAGTCCACTTGGATGACTCTACGTAGTAGAGTGCGGAATGAAAACCGAATTTCCTTGTTGGTGAGTTCTCTGTTGTTGAAAGTTCTGCACTTCCTCTCCTTCCAAATCACTTTCATGCCTGCTTCTTTAGCCATCCGAGCAACATAACCCCAGCCCACTACTTTCTGCAGGGAGTCAGGGATACCTCCTAGCAGTACCCATTCTCTGGACCACGGCAGAACCCTTCCTGTTATCTTGGACCAGTGCCTGTTCCATCATTGCGAAATACAGTCCCACCATAGGTGGGGGGTGGATTCAAACACCCATTGACACTTGTGGCATGTGAGTTCAACCTGGATCCCTCTCTGTGTCAGCCATACCGCTGACAGAGTCGCAAGAAAGGATATGAGCCATAGCAGCGCTACTTGTCGATGGTTGGGGATAAGTTTGAGTTGTTCTCAACACTTTGAAATGGCGACTCTCTGCAACCATCTGCATACTGCAACTGCCAGGGGTTGGCGTGGAGGACCCAAGAGCTTATATCCAAGTCGAGCCTGATACTTGGTTAGAGGCAAGATTTCTCCATTCTTTCCCCTTGCTCTCCAAGTCCATAGTGCCGGGTCTAATCTCAGTGCCGAGATCGGTAGTCCAACCCGAGTGAGATAGGAGTTTCCAGAACTCCGTTGCAGGCTGTGCAGCGGAGGTCTGATACCAAGTGCCGGAGGGATCTAGTCCCGTTGGATCAATTAAGTTCTTCTAGGCTTCCTGAATTGCAGTGATAACAATTGCTGACTTTTCCTCTAGATTCCTGGCAGCTCCCAATGATTCTTGCAGTTCTGACTTAGTCTTCCAACAATTAAGCGTGTGGTTCCACAGGTCATTAATGGTGACAACTCGTCGTTCCATCCATGTTCTGCTGAAGCTGCCTGGGGCTGTGTCTGCCTTCAGCAAGTTCCCTGTGTTGTTGTAGACGTGGGGGTTTTTGAAAATTGGATCGTTGAAGACCTCCTATTTTGTGACAGGCTGTCCCCAAACGTTTGACTTTAGTTTGCGCCATGCCTTGATAATAGGTGTCCAGAAAGGAGAGTGAATAGGCCTCCTTTGATACGCGTAAAGTAGAAGAGCAATCCAAACATCCTGAGGTCGGCTTAGGTGCCACTCCCCAATAAGAATTATTTCGCCTAGCAACACCCAGTGTTCCACTTCCTTCGAGGAGGATGCAACAGTAATCCATCTCACCAGCATCACTACATTCTGTCTGTTTGGGTCTGTCATACCAGGACCTCCTTCTTGCCGGGAGTTGCAGATTAAGTCCCACGCAATCTTGGAAATGAAGGATTCGTTATCACCCGCATAAGGTTTCCAAAGGAACTTTGCTGCTCGCCAGAGCCTCCAATCGGGTGGCCGTGACCGCACCCAACCCGGCCCAGCCGTACCCGACGGGCTTGGAGCAGGGACAGTTTTTAAATGGTGACCACAGCCGGGTACGACCAGATTGCAAAATGGGTCGGCTGCGTGCCACAGCCAGGTGGGATTTTCGCTTAGGTCACCCGAAATTGGACCCTAGTAAAATATATATACATATGTATAGGTTATTACATCAACGCTTCTTTTTTTTTCAGACCCTTACCTATTTGGTCCCTTAGCCTTGGCAGGGGAGCTAAGGGGACCACAAAGCCAGTAGGGTTCCACAAAATATCCGTTGTAACATAAGAGTAGCGGCGGCTACTTGTTTCCAAAATGGCCGGCGGCGGTGCCAATTTTTTTTGTAGGTCCACCATTTACGATATGTGCAAAATGAGAATGAATCTCCCGCTGGAACAC
>BFEA01000732.1:264470-277204 GCA_003427395.1 Chara braunii | reverse complement strand
TTTTGAAAGCTATATTCTTCTCTCATCTATCTCATTTTTCTTGCTAGTACTCATATATCTTATCCTTTTTTCTGTAATTATTCACAAAAACTAGATGGTGATTTGTTTCAAAAATGAATGCCGAACGTCATTTTTTTCTGACGTGGCACTATGTCGACGTCAGCCGTTAGATGATAGTTGACGAGATGAGATGAGATGAAATGAGATGAGATGAGATGATGGTTGTGACTATGTGATGTTTTCTCATCTCATCATCTCATCAATCAACGGCTTGACTGTTGCTGTTTTCTGTGATTATTCACGAAAACTAGATGGTGATTTGTTTCAAAAATAAATGTCGAACGTCATTTTTTTGTGAATGCTGACAAACTCAATTCGACCTCCATGACAGATATGTCTCAATTGAAGAGACACATCGAGAGAGCGTTGAGGAAAGGTGGCGCTCATGTTGAGTACCTTCTTAAGGAGGAGAAAGGCAGAAAGACACATTGCTGGCAGAGATTCGCTCATGTTTGTGCACCAGACGGTTCGACCATGAAGGTGCACAATACGGGGTATATCGCCTGTAAGAAATGTTTTGCTGTGTACGCTTTCACAACAGCCAATAAGACAAGCTCATTGAACAACCATAAGTGCAAGGTGGAGGACAAAGACGCAGGAGCCATGCGTGTTTTCGCAACATGTATGGAGCCGATGACTGCTATGAAAAGGAAAGTTGCAAAAGTTGTTGCCATGATGTGTTGCCTAGATCTCCGACCTTTCTCCATCGTTTCTGACCAGGGTTTTCAGAATGTGTCTGAAATTCTTCTTGATATTGGTATAGCTATTTATAGGGGAATGAAGGCGGAGGATTTGTTGCCGGTACCAAACACTGTGAAAAACAAAGTGATGGTTGCTGCAACAGAACTCAAGACACGTTTCAGAGCTTTAGTGATGGACCATGTTTTGGATAAGATATGGGTTGGCTTTACTGTTGACTTGTGGACAGACTCAGTCAAAAAAATTCCTTCATGTCAGTCACCATTCATTTCATCGATAAGAACTTCATATTGCACGACAGAACCCTTGAAGTCAAAGTTTTTCATGGTGAGTCTTACACAACATCCCTTGTCAAGAAAGGTTTTCAGGACTGCCTTAGTACTGAATTCGGTTGCAGTGACTTTGAATTGTGTCATGTTTGTTCAGACAACGGTTCRAACATRTCCGRTAGYGAGGAAATTCGAAGTTTGTACCYATGRCACCCTTGYGATGATYACAAGATTGYCACCATTCTCACAACGGTGCTCTCRAAAACYACGTCTGCGAACAACGGGRTGAAGTCTGCACCTTTCTATAGGTTCCATGACAAAGCTTCAGAAGTATATGATGTCATAGACTGTTGCAAGGATGTTGTTCGTTTTTTTAAACAAGCAAATCTCCAAAACAGTTTGAAGACAACCTTCAAACAAGAGAATGCTACCAGGTGGAACTCCCTTCTACGGTTGTTGAAAAGTATCATTGATAATTATGATGAAGTCAATGCTATTCTTGCAAAAAGGACGGGAAACAGATAGATCGCCGTTCAATTTGCGCAGATTGACCGTGAACTTGTGGTAGAGCTAGCACGTTTTCTTGCCCGATTTCAGGAAGCCACACTGAAATAGAAGAAATTTAAGGAACCAACGCTTCATTTGGTTGCCTTTGAGCGGCATGCTTTGTTGAAGCATTGTGAAATCCACACCGAGGCTTGCACTGCTCTTGACAAGAATGGGAGAGAGAGAGGTATTTCAGCTGATTCAGAGCAAATGAAAGAAATAAAGATATTGGTGAAAGCAGTGCTTGTTGAAAAATAGCAATTAGAGGACTTACATGTCGTGGCCGCACTTCTGGATCCTCGACAGAAAGACCGACTTGAGCTGTTTGAAGTGCCTTTTGTCCAAGTCAAAATGGGCAAGGCTCGTCTGAGAGAGGTTATGCAGCAAGTGGGCAATGAGATTCTGAAAGAGGAAGATGCGTGTGAAGGTGGAGAACATGAGATTCAATCTCAACGCCCACAAAAARGGCARAAACGCATGACRGGGATTACAACCTTGTGCAGTTCTGATGAAGAGGACGATGACGATGTTCCTRCTCCTCACAACASTKCTACACTGAGTGAGCTAATYRGGAAAKAAATGGAGGTATATTTTAGCTTGAAGTTAACAAAGGAGGAAAAAAAGACATTCAATATATTGTCTTGGTGGAAGGCAAAGGGCTCAACAGTCAAAAGTGCAGGAAAACAGCTATCGCTGCCTCCTTTGCCAATTATGGCCCGTGCAGCACAATTACGAAGAAAAGAAACGGGCTCAATGCTTCGATGGTCAATGATGTTCTTTTTGTTCGGTCAAACAAAGATCTGATCGATTTTGATGGGCTAGTGCGATCAATATTTGATCATTAGAAGTTAGATTGACAACAATTCTTGTTGCCAGTTACTAGTTTGGTCATCGGTTTGTAAGCAAGCTTGTGTGAGGATCTTTGGATCTTTGAGAGCTTAGAACACTGTTTTTGAATTTGAGACTACTATAATTCGGATGCGATGGATTAACTTTGAAACTTGTTTCTCAAAGTTATAGCAATGTCAGACTGTGGTTTATGACTCATCCTCTTTGGCCTATTGTGATCCGCTTGCTTCCTTTTTTTGTCCTTGAGTGAAGGAAAACTAGCTGTTTCTAAAGAGAGATGAGCGTGTGTAAAATGTGGGTGCGTTCAAGTAGGCAATGGTGGGGCACGTGYGAGTTTGGTGGGCAAATGTAGGGCACGGGTGGTTTCAGGCGGGCAAATGTGGGRCATGGGTGCTTCAGGGTGGACATAGTCAGGTTATAGGTCGCATTGGGCGGGCCACGGTTGGGTCCACTATGGAACCTGGGCGGATTGGGTGCAGTTGCTAATTTTTTGGGTCCCCAGGCGGGCCGGACGCGGGTTGGAAAATCAGGGAAGGCCCGGGTACGGGTAGGATACAGTTTGGATTTTTTTTCCAAAGTCGATCCGGATTGGGTACGGATGAAGAATGCTTTTAAGAGCAGGTCCGAGTCAGGTTTGGGTGACATATAAGGTTACGTTTGGGAGCTCTGCTGCTCGCCGTCTCAGCATGGGAATCAGTTGTTGGTCAAGTCTTCGTATTGTTCCAACGAACCAGAAAAGAGCGAACAACGAGGAGTTTAGGATCATAGCTCTGTCAAAGATCGACAGATGAGGGTCTTTCCCCCATGTAGCTAATCTGTGCAGTACCTTCTGGAGGAGTAATTCATCCCGATCCGCGGAGCAATCCATTAATGCTATTTGTACACCCAAAAACCACTCTGATTCGTTCAAGCCTACTTGTTTCATTCCCCACCTCGCACTTGGGGTGTAGCGTTACGGAAGCAGAAAGACAGAGTTGTGCCAGTTAACTGCTCTCCACAAATGGTTAACGGGAACCCCCATTTTCAGGCCCTGGGTAACGAGTCCAAAACTTAAATTAGGGTTTCGGGGTCAAATTTTATGTTTTTTTTTTTTTTTTTTTTTTGCCTGTTCTTGTTTTGGTTCAAGGCTGGTGTGTGCCAAATTTTGTGTCATTCAAGTTTGGAGAATTGAAATTTCCTGTGTTAAGATTTATGAAATTTCTCAAGATTTATGAAATTGAGGTGTTGGCGAAATTTCATGAAAATGCACATTTGCCTTGTTGTTTTATATATTTTTTATTTTTTATTTTTTGATTTTTTTGCAACTAGTTAGTAAGGTCTCCACTCTACGAATTGGTGACAAGTTTGATTAAAATTACCCTTTGGTTTTCATATAATGGCATGGCAAGTGGTCTGAAAATTAGGATCTCTGTTAACCTTCTCTCGTTAACCGATGCTTCGGAGAGATAGGAATAGTCTTCTAAGCAGACTTTGAGTGCACCTAGTGACTCCAGGGTGTTTTTGGAGATGGCCAACAGATCATCTGCCAGTTCTTTGGTACAACAGTCCAGGTTTCCAAGCGGGAGTCCCTGGATATGTGGGTGCGCTCCAATATTATTTAGTAATACTTCCAATTGGGTTACAAACAGCAGGGGCGTGGGTGGGCATCCCTGTCTAAGCGAGCGGGTTAGAGGGAACTGATTCGAAATTTTTCCGTTCACCATTACAACTGCTAATGAGAAAACATACAGAGTTGTTACTCAGGCACAAAAGTTATCACCGAAATTTAACCATTTGAGCGGGGATAAGACATACGACCAATTCACTCGGTCGTATGCTTTCTCCAAATCAAGAAGCAACACCATCACGTCGAAGTCTTAGTCTGCAATGACTTCCAAGGCTTGGACAACTGTCACTATGTTTGTGAAGATAAATCTGCCTTGTACGAAGGCTGCTCGGTCCTCTTTGACCAGAGATGGGAGAACAATGCTCAATCTACGTGCGAGGGTCTTGGCCATAAGTTTATACGACACGTTCAGCAGAGCTATGGGCCTGTAGTTCCTAATATCTGCTTTATCTCCTTGTTTATAAAGGACATATATAATGTTATTGCGCATGTTCCTTGAAAGTGTTCCCCCTGTCAGTATTGAGTTATATATTTCCACTAGGTTGTCTCCTATCTCTTCCCGGATTACTAGGTACAGTTCAACTGGCATTCCATCGTCCCCTGGGGCTTTCCTGTGAGCCATTGATTTCAGTGTCTGGAGAGCTTCTTCGTTTGCCATGGCTCTGTCTAAGAGAAGGCGAGAGGACTGTGACAGTTTGACTGATGAGTTTTCCAAGTGAGATGAATCAGGAAAAGATTTGTGTTAACATCACTACCCTGTAGTCTGGAAGTGAGAATGTCCCTGTAATACAGGGCAACATATTCACTCAGATTGATTACTAGGTCTTTCGCACGGGGGGCCTGGGGGTCGGAAGGGTGAACCAGTTCGACGATTGGCAGGGCTGTTTGCCTCGGTACCAGTTTTTGGAAAGGTTCCTTACTCATTCTGTCGTAGACAACAATTCCCCTAACTCTTAATCGATCTGCCCAGACTTCTGACTTCTTTTGCTGGAGAGCATCCCATTCTGCCACCAGTTTAATTCTCTCTCTACCCCAAACTGCCTAAGAAATCGGGTGACCGTTCATTCTTCTCTCTACCGTTTCAATCTTCTTTTCAATGCACTCTTCTCCTTGTTCCTTCTTACTGCCAAAATCCGAGAATAGACATTAAGTGATTGGAGAACATCACTGAGCTCGCATGCCACCATTCATCTTAAGAAGAGTACTCTTGCTTCGTCTGCGCCCAGTCCTTCCAAAACCTCTTCATCCAAGCTACGAGGCATGGATCCTCCTAGTTCTGCACGTTAAATTTGAAGTAGCTTTTCCCTTCAGCTGCTCTAGTTGTGTGCAGTTGTAATAAGACGGCTTTATGATCAGAGCACGGTTGGACTTCCTCCTTGACTGCTTCAGTCCGTTCCCAAAGACGTTCAGATATAAGGAAATAATCTAGGCTTTTCCTTGTAATTCCAACTCCCTCACAGAAGTTGGAGTGCCAGGTGTAACATTCTTCATGAGGATTAACAAGTCTGTAGGGATCAATCAGGGCTAGGCTATCCATTAGGCTGAGGAGGGGTAGGACATCCATTGGATTCTGCCTACCTGGTTTAGCAGTCGCTAAGTCCCGGGAATTGTTTCAGTCACGTACGATAATCGAGTTAGTACAGTCCGGTATAATAGTCAATAGCCCTCTATTTCCTATCCCTCGGTGCATAGATGCAGGTGATTAGCCATTCCTCGTTATCTAACCATAGGAGACAGGCTATGTGAATTCGCTTCTCGTGTATCCACGATTTTAGCCTAACTTTTTTGAACTTACCTCCCGAATCTCCCAGGTCTCTCATATTCCACGTGGCTAAACGAAGTCTACCCATTCAAGGTGGCTCGCCCAGATCCCTGGATTGGGGTCGACGTGCTCATGTATGCGGGCTGGATCTCCCACGACTTCATGAGGAATTCGCGGAGGAACTTGGAGTCAAACTTCTTGTCTCTCGTTAGCTTGCTATCCAGTGGAGTTAAGAATTCACCAGAGCGAAGCGGTGGTACTCTGATTCTGCATAACTCCTGCCTGCGGCCTTCTGCAAACCAAGCCATCGGGACTAACCTCAGACCTTCTTGTTCCAGTTGAGCTAATTGTGCGTCGTGGATGTGAACATCCAAGATAGGGGCGAAGAACTTGAGCTTCCTCCCATCTGGGAGGTCATGTACAAATCTCGCCATTGGTTCATTTGGGATTAGACGAATGATGAATTTCTCTCTGACTGTCGTCTGAACGAGCTGAGTGACGGCCGTTGGCATATGTTGCTCCGGGGCAGGAGTACAGAACATTTTAGGTTCCCCATCTGGTCCGCTCTATGCAATAATCCAGAAATTGTCTTTTGCCGCCGTACACATGATCGGAAGGATCTTCTTCTCAACGTTGTCGAGTTGCCCTCGAGGCAATGAGGCCGGCACTCTTTGTCTTGTGGTCTTCATGCCTGGAGTTCCAATATTGTTGCTCCATCGCCCGAGTTCTCAGACTTAGGCGTTGAGGTCATGGAGTCCTCTCGTAGCAAGTCTGATCCGCCACTCTCACCTCTTCGATGCTTCCTCGGGGTGCTACCCCGGAGTCTTCCGCTTGACGCTGTCGAGCCTGGTCTGAACTCCCCTCCTCTTATGCAACCACTACTAGGGCCACCTGGCCCACCCTGGTTATATGGTGTACTGGCTGTCTGATCGATATTCCGACCGCTTCCTCCGAATAAACACGTGGGTTGTAGTCTGGTCCCTCGCGTTGGCAGGTAGGGTTGAAAACCCGCAACAACGCCTAGATTGAAGAGGGTTTGGGCAAACCCTGACTGTTGAGGCATCCGGGGCTGTTGCAGCAGCGGGTGGCCTCCCGCTTGCGGCATCTCCTAGAGACGTTGTGATAGGAGCACGTTTGCTTGTACTAGTTGTGGCGTCGACATGAAGGATGGATTCTGGTACACGTTGGCATAACCTGCTGCTGCAGCCAGGCCAGCTTGACTTGATTGACCTGCTTGGCTATGAGACGTTGTAGTTGTTGGGTGTTCCCCTCCTCCTCCCAACGGACCTTGATAACTTGGTCTTGGGTTGGCGTCCTGTCTAGTCGGCAACCCTTCTGTTTGCGAGGAAAAACCTGTTTGCTGTCTAGGGCGGTTGCTGTTTCGCTAGCACTGCTCCACTGTGTGAAAGAAAGCTCGGCACCGTCGACATCGAGGAGTGTCTGACGAGGCTAGTTTGACTGGGAGTTCATAGCCCTCGAACGTCTCCACCGGAATAGAATCCTTCATGTTTGGCCTAGCTTCTGGAGCTAAGTCAAACTTGGTATTGACGAGTGAGGGTTTGAGTCTGTCCTGCTCCGGAGGATGTGCGAGAGTGACTGGGCCAATTGCTCTCCTGATATGCGTCTCCAAATAGAACATGGTGTCGAGTGGAACTTGGACCGTGATGACCCAAAACGTAGCAAGATCTTCTAATATTCTCTGTTTTCTCACCTGGGCGGTTGTGAGCCAAGACTTGAATTCCAGCTTGTAGGTGGAATTCCCAAGTAACAGTTCTATCTCTGCATGTCCCTTCTCGATCAGCCATGCACAGATGATAGTATTCTTTGCAACATATGATGCGATGTTGAGGCTCTCGATTTTGACTCTTCCACGCCGAAAGCCCGCTTCGAAGTCTCCTGCCTGAGGTCTCTCATCCTCATACGCTCTGATGAGGTCTTCCTTGACGTTCCGGGCAAGGAACCGAGCTGCCTCACCAGAGCTCGCAAACCTAACCTTATCTGTCACCCAAACCTGACCCGGACCTGCTCTTAAAAGCATTCTTCATCCGTACCCAATCCGGATCGACTTTGAAAAAAAAATCCAAACTGTATCCTACCCGTACCCGGGCCTTCCCTGATTTTCCAACCCGCGTCCGGCCCGCCTGGGGACCCAAAAAATTAGCAACTGCACCCAATCCGCCCAGGTTCCATAGTGGACCCAACCGTGGCCCGCCCAATGCGACCTATAACCTGACTATGTCCACCCTGAAGCACCCATGYCCCACATTTGCCCGCCTGAAACCACCCGTGCCCTACATTTGCCCACCAAACTCRCACGTGCCCCACCATTGCCTACTTGAACGCACCCACATTTTACACACGCTCATCTCTCTTTAGAAACAGCTAGTTTTCCTTCACTCAAGGACAAAAAAAGGAAGCAAGCGGATCACAATAGGCCAAAGAGGATGAGTCATAAACCACAGTCTGACATTGCTATAACTTTGAGAAACAAGTTTCAAAGTTAATCCATCGCATCCGAATTATAGTAGTCTCAAATTCAAAAACAGTGTTCTAAGCTCTCAAAGATCCAAAGATCCTCACACAAGCTTGCTTACAAACCGATGACCAAACTAGTAACTGGCAACAAGAATTGTTGTCAATCTAACTTCTAATGATCAAATATTGATCGCACTAGCCCATCAAAATCGATCAGATCTTTGTTTGACCGAACAAAAAAAACATCATTGACCATCGAAGGATTGAGCCCGTTTCTTTTCTTCGTAATCGTGTTGCCAGCGTCAGAGAAGCTACACTCACTCTTCGAACTGGAGGCTGGCACACACAGAACTGAGCGGGTTGCACGGGCCATAATTGGCAAAGGAGGCAGCGATAGCTGTTTTCCTRCACTTTTGACTGTTGAGCCCTTTGCCTTCCACCAAGACAATATATTGAATGTCTTTTTTTCCTCCTTTGTTAACTTCAAGCTAAAATATACCTCCATTTMTTTCCYRATTAGCTCACTCAGTGTAGMASTGTTGTGAGGAGYAGGAACATCGTCATCGTCCTCTTCATCAGAACTGCACAAGGTTGTAATCCCYGTCATGCGTTTYTGCCYTTTTTGTGGGCGTTGAGATTGAATCTCATGTTCTCCACCTTCACACGCATCTTCCTTTTTCAGAATCTCATTGCCCACTTGCTGCATAACCTCTCTCAGACGAGCCTTGCCCATTTTGACTTGGACAAAAGGCACTTCAAACAGCTCAAGTCGGTCTTTCTGTCGAGGATCCAGAAGTGCGGCCACGACATGTAAGTCCTCTAATTGCTATTTTTCGACAAGCACTGCTTTCACCAATATCTTTATTTCTTTCATTTGCTCTGAATCAGCTGAAATACCTCTCTCTCTCCCATTCTTGTCAGGAGCAGTGCAAGCCTCGGTGTGGATTTCACGATGCTTCAACAAAGCATGCCGCTCAAAGGCAACCAAATGAAGCGTTGGTTCCTTAAATTTCTCCAATTTAAGTGTGGTTTCCTGAAATCGGGCAAGAAAACGTGCTATCTCTACCACAACTTCACGGTTAATCTGCGCAAATTGAACGACGATCTGTCTGTTTCCCGTCCTTTTTGCAAGAATAGCATTGACTTCATCATAATTATCAATGATACTGTTCAACAACCGTAGAATGGAGTTCCACCTGGTAGCATTCTCTTGTTTGAAGGTTGTCTTCAAACTGTTTTGGAGATTTGCTTGTTTAAAAAAACGAACAACATCCTTGCAACAGTCTATGACATCATATACTTCTGAAGCTTTGTCATGGAACCTATAGAAAGGTGCAGACTTCAYCCCGTTGTTCGCAGACGTRGTTTTYGAGAGCACCGTTGTGAGAATGGTGRCAATCTTGTRATCATCRCAAGGGTGYCATRGGTACAAACTTCGAATTTCCTCRCTAYCGGAYATGTTYGAACCGTTGTCTGAACAAACATGACACAATTCAAAGTCACTGCAACCGAATTCAGTACTAAGGCAGTCCTGAAAACCTTTCTTGACAAGGGATGTTGTGTAAGACTCACCATGAAAAACTTTGACTTCAAGCGTTCTGTCGTGCAATATGAAGTTCTTATCGATGAAATGAATGGTGACTGACATGAAGGAATTTTTTTTGACTGAGTCTGTCCACAAGTCAACAGTAAAGCCAGCCTATATCTTATCCAAAACATGGTCCATCACTAAAGCTCTGACACGTGTCTTGAGTTCTGCTGCAGCAACCATCACTTGGTTTTTCACAGTGTTTGGTACCGGCAACAAATCCTCCGCCTTCATTCCCCTATAAATAGCTATACCAATATCAAGAAGAATTTCAAACACATTATGAAAACCCTGGTCATAAACTATGGAGAAAGGTCGGAACTCTACGCAACACATCATGACAACAACTTTTGCAACTTTCCTTTTCATAGCAGTCGTCGGCTCCATACATGTTGCGAAAACACGCATGGCTCCTGCGTCTTTGTCCTCCACTTTGCACTTATGGTTGTTCAATGAGCTTGTCCCATTGGCTGTTGTGAAAGCGTACACAGCAGAACATTTCTTACAGGCAACATACCCCGTGTTGTGCACCTTCACGGTCGAACCGTCTGGTGCACAAACATGAGCGAATCTCTGCCAGCAATGTGCCTTAATGCCTTTCTCCTCCTTAAGAAGGTACTCAACATGAGCGCCACCTTTCCTCAACGCTCTCTCGATGTGTCTCTTCAATTGAGACATATCTGTCACAGAGGACGAGCTGAGTTTGTTAGCATTTTCTGAAACAGGCACAGTGTGCTCATCCGGGTCATCCACCTTTCCAGAAGCGTACCCACGACTCAAGTCCATCGGACTAGATTCACTGGAGCAGGCTTCTTTCTGCATGCTCTAGCCTTGAATAGGGCTCAACTATTCACAACCCTGCAAGTTGCAGCGAATGAAAGTTCATTCTATTCAGTTGCAGTTTTTTCACAGAGAGAAAGGGATATTTTTTTTTTTTCAATCACTTTAAGAACTACAGTCAAGAAGACATAGAACACAGTGCACAGTGCACAGTACACAATGCACATCAGGATATTCGAAATCACTCACACAGCAGTTGGTCACACCCCAACCCCAGTCACCCCATTGATTAGCCAGTTGGTCACGAGCTGTGCCTTTCTGGAAAAAAAAAAAAAAAAAAGTTAGGGTGAGCTCCTATTAGCAAAGAGGACTGAAAAAAATAAAAATAAATATAGAGGACCATCTTTATATGTAAACTCGATTCTGAGAGAAAAAAAAATAAAAAAATAAATAGAGGACCATCTTTTTTTTGTTTTTTTTTAAAATGGCAACCAGAGCAAGATTAATTGACGAACGAATGACTGCAATATACGTAAAGATGCATGGAATCTGGCAGCAAGGCGACGAGCAGCCAAAAAGGCAAGCAGGGGGGTTTGGCAGCAAGCCAGCAGCAATGCAGGACAAAGGGGGAGGGGGAGCTGCTAGCCAAGGAATAAGGTAACAACGCAATGGACAGGCTGTGGCGGTAGCAAGGCTATGCATCACGCTGTACCAGATTTCCTGAATGCAAAAGCTCATAAAAGAACAAGAGAGAGAGAGAGAGAGAGAGAGAGAGAGAGAGAGAGAGAGAGAGAGAGAGAGAGAGAGAGAGAGAGAGAGAGATCCCTTCTGCGACTGTATGCCTTGGTGCAGCAAATTCTTCCCGCTCTGTGGACACCACCTGCACTATGGTCTGCTCCCGAACATAACGCACCCTCATTTTGTCTGCACCTGACCCGGAAGATGGCTTGTATACACTCATTTCCAGGGTGCGTTATGCTCGGGGGAAGACCGTAGCCCCACTCCGCACTGCACACACACACAGACAGATCTCTCTCTCTCTCTCCAGTAGGGCTATGGTCTTGCATCAAAGGAGAGACCGACAGACTTCCAGATCATACTGTATGATTCTTAAAAAAAAAAAAAAAAAAAGCATTGCGTGACACTATCATCTAACGGCTGACGTCGACATAGTGCCATGTCACAAAAAAATGACATTCGACATTCATTTTTGAAACAAATCACCATCTAGTTTTCGTGAATAATCACAGAAAACAGCAACAGTCAAGCCGTTGATTGATGAGATGATGAGATGAGAAAACATCATAGAGTCACAACCATCATCTCATCTCATCTCATCAACTATCATCTAACAGCTGACGTCGACATAGTGCCACGTCAGAAAAAAATGACGTTCGGCATTCATTTTTGAAACAAATCACCATCTAGTTTTGTGAATAATTACAGAAAAAAGGATGAGATAAATGAGTACTAGCAAGAAAAATGAGATAGATGAGAGAAGAATATAGCTTTCAAAAAAAAAAAAAAAAAAAAAAAAAAAGCAACAGGCAAGTCGTTGATTGGCCAGTTGGTTACAAGCCGTTCCCTTCTGAAAAATAGTAATAATAATTAAAAAAAGGCGCAAAGTTAGGGCAAGGTCCCCCTAGCAAATCGGACTTAGATTGGATGCCTGTATTTGGACGTGATTGCGGAAAGGTGCGGAAAATCGAGATAGAACTGCTTGCTTTATCTGGGCTAAAAACACGTCCACATTCAGGGTCTCACCCCCATCCTCTTTAGCAGTGGGACCTTGCCCATACTCTTCTTTTCACTGCACACCCTCAACACTCAGTATCTCATCATCTGCACATGGAAAATCGACTTGGGACTCAAAAAAAAAAAGGAAAAAAAGGACTGTTCGTATGAAAAGCAACGGGATCTAAAACACCTACCTAAAATGTCAGACCACGCTGTTAGAGTTAGTAAGATGACTCTCTCTCTCTCTCTCTCTCTCTCTCTCTCTCTCTCTCTCTCTCTCTCTCTCTCTCTCTCTCTCTCTCTCTCCCCCCAGTGTCCGTTGCTTCGATACTGCTGCAACGGCCGGTCGGTGATGCTCCTACA
>BFEA01000732.1:209694-221647 GCA_003427395.1 Chara braunii | reverse complement strand
AAAAACACCACTCTTTAGTGGTCGGCCCGTTCACAAAAAAAACACCAAATGAACGGCCGGTCACGTTCAAGTGACCGGTGCCGGTCACGTTCACGGGTCCGGCACTGGCGGGCGCACATGTAGATGGGACGTCTGCGAACGGCCGCTGTCTTGCACGTGCATGCGCAAGGGCCAGCGGACCAGATCCTGATCTGCGCAAATAACCAGGGGAGTGATCTGTCAGCATACCGGCTCAGTCATGCAGCTAATTCCCTCAGGCTATCAATCTCATTCCGTTTTGGTCTTGCACAAAGCCTATACACTCAGCGATCCCCATATGTCTGAGGGCGTCGGCACCTTAATTCGTCCTGGCCCGCATCGTAGATAGGGATTTCATCATTCACGTCGAGATCTATCGTGCTAAGTCCATTTGGGGTTGCGGGCCGTGCTCGTGGGTGCGCGTGTAAGTCGTGCTCGTCATATCGCACTTACACGGGGACTCGCGGGGTTGGTCCACTGTGGGTCGATCCATTAGCCAATCACCTGTGCAGAAGAAGGTTCATGCAACAATCCCTCAGACAGTTTTGTTCGAGCAGAAAGCAGTTATGTGGCCATCAGGGGGATATCTCATCACCATCAGACATACATCGAAGCACCGTAACAGTATCAAACTCCTTTCACCTACCAAACATCCGGGTGAGAATAGATTGGCGCTGCGAGCGCTGGATGATTCAGAATTACACGCAAAGCATCAGGTATTCAAGCATTACAAGATCATCAGACCCATCTCATAAAGCGGGTGAAAAAACGAAATAGGGAGGACAGAGATTGAGCCGCACATCACACAAAGCCGAAAGAAATGTCAAAAATGTAAAACAAGGGTGCCTCGCCCAGAGCCAAGATTTCATACACAAGGACTGAGAAAAGACAAAGAAGATTGGAATCCAACATCCGTTTGTTTCCTCTCTCTCTCTCTCCGATGCGGAGAATCCGTCGTCTCGCACCTAGCAACGAAGTTGTCACCCCGCCTAGTCCGCATGCGCCCGTCAAGTTTGCCCGTGCGCCACAGTCCGTCGAGGCCTACATGTCAACCCCGCCACAGTCCGTCGAGGCCTACATGTCAACCCCGCGCACTTGGCACTAGCTCGTCGGGTCACCCAACTCCCACGTCAGCTCACCTCTTACTTCGCTCATTAGCCGACCCTCATTGATCGCGCTAACCTCGAACTTCCGAAATTTTTAGAGAGCTATCTAATCGTGCCAACGAAATTTATAGTATGCATGCGTGCGTGAAGATGCGAGATTGCAGGGATTTAAAAAGAGGAGCAGAGAAGGAAGTGCCTACGCTTGGCGTGGCCGGATCGTGGCGTGCTCCACGTAGCCATTTAGGCATGCAGCGCTCAGGCCAATCAGATGCAGCAAAAAGAAGGGAAAAAGGGCAAGAAGAAGGCGAGGGAACAAGAAGAAAGACACAGTTACAATGGCGTCCGCCCATCGATTAGAGTTGCATGCAAGATTAAGGGCGCCACTTAGTCAGAACTTCGTTCCCGCCGCAGGAATATGCGCGCAAGAAAGAGGTGCCGCTCGGCAAGAAATTCAAAAAGTCCTAAATTCCTATCTGAACTCAAAATTGCAACAGAAAAATTCCGACGAGACAAAGAAATTAAAAAATTCCGTGAGCCCTCGGGGCTCGTTCTTAGTTGAAAGGAAAATTTTAAAAGGAAACCCGAAAAGCTCCAGCGCGATCATCGCGCTAAAATCTTTGTTCCCTCCTTCTAATCTCAGCACAACAAGAAAGAACCATCGCCAACAGTTATTGATCGCGCCCAACGGGGCGCGCACACTCAACCGTCTGTCCCGGGCCCGTTCCATCACCGTCGAAGGGGAAGGAGCGAAGCGAAGGAAAAGAAAGAAGCGAGGACATTGACGCAATTTACCTGCCGACCCCACCTTCCGCAATTATCCAAACCTTCCCATCTTAGGACCCCTCATTGTCATCGCGCACAAAGTCGCGCGACACAGAAAGTGGTTCGGCACATATGTTTGCTCGATGTTGCGACACGTGTCCATCTCTCTAATCGATCGACGACGCGAAACTCTCTACGTGCTACTTACCGTGCGATAAGAGTGTGGAAGTCATCCAACGTGGCATACGTGGGCTCTATCCTTCGAGTTCCCTGGGAAGGGCAATCTGACCATGGCCGGAGGAGGTGGCGGGGGGGGGGGTCTTGCCAATTTACACGTGTCATTCCCGTAGGATATGATCGTGGGAATCCTCCTGTTGGCACGTCATCAGATCCAATGGTGCGCTAATGACCCGCAGGGAGAGGATAAGGGAGTCGGTACGTGGGGGCATGGCGAGGCGGAGGATCACTTGGGAGTGTGGGTAAGAAAGTCTCCATCCCTGCTACCGTTTTCGGCAGTTCTTGATATCTGACAATGCGATGTATGCGGGGGAATTGGCGACCACTATGGGGGAGAGAAGCGAGATAGTCAGAATAGAGGGTCGGGAAGGTGCGGAGCAGGGCCGTGCGGAACTGATCATAGTCCGCGCACGCGGGGATAGTTCCCGTGGTCATGCAGTAGACTTCGACCATATTATGTCCCGCCATGCGACACTGAAGAGGAAAACGTGGACGGAGAAGGAGGAGGCGGTGCATCTCGTGGTGGAATGCGGATACACCATGGCAGCGAGGTGAGTGGCGTACAAAGTGATGGAAGGTGGAAGTCGGGAAGGGGTTACGAGGGAAGGAGAGCGGGGTATCGATCTGTCGGAGGGTCAAGAAATCAAGGGGACGATGGGATAACGACCGGGGACGTAGCCCGATGCCCCGCATCGCCACGTGTTCGAACTGAGGGACGGGGGGAAGGGGAGGGGGATCGGCTTCATCCCCTCTGCGCCGGCGCACTCGAAGTCTCTGCAGGAGGGAGCTCATCCTCAATTGCGGGCGGCTCAGGATCTCTGGTCGGGTCGTCCGGGATTGGCAAATTAGTGCCGCTGGAATGTCCCAACGGCCGCTTCCCCGCCGCTATCTCTTCCCTCCTTGCAGCTGCTGCATGATCCTCTTCCTCGGACAGTCGGAATTCCTCCTGATCGACCTCTCCTCCCAAACTTTCCCACTTAGACTCCTCTTCTTCGTCTTCTTCTTCCTCTTCTTCTTCTTCTTCACTCACCACCCCCGGTTCTTCTTCGCTGTACTCGCTATAGCTTCCCTCTTTCTCAGAGGTCTCTTCTTACTCGTCCTTCTTTGCCTCTACTGCTTCCTTCTCTGACGTCGTTCGGGGCTGAAAGAAAAGAACATCAATTATCCACCGGGGATTCAGATGTTCCGCGCATGATGGGTAGCTAGCTTCTCCCGCGCGATCCTCCAGACAGGCCGACCATTGCAAATACGGTGTTAAACTCCACGAAAGAACGTGCGGCGCCGGATTCTCGTCACAATGCACGACGATGTCGATTGGAAGATCGTCGAGCAGTTGTATAAAGGGGACCAAGAGTTCCCACACGATCGTCTGCCGATGTCCCTGATTTACGGTTCCGAAGATGAATCCGAGAAGGTCTCCTTCCACGTCTGTCCTCCAAGCTTGGATGATAAGCAGCTCCACACTCTCACTCACGACACGGTGCTCACTGTCCTGAGCCCACGTCAGCTCGATCCCAACTAGGCACAAAGAAAGGGTGGAGTACACTTCACACCATATTTCCCACTACCATGGTTTGATGAGTGGAACTGCAAGCGGCCGTATGCAGAAAGAGAGGCGGGGATGGAGAGCTGACTGCCAGAAGGTAGGGAAGACAGAGGGGAGCCTGAAGTTAGAGAATTGGGAGCGGTTCATTGAGGACGTGAAAAGGGCATGAGCGCAGGGAGAGCAACTGCTGGTTTGTGCCGGAGGATGTGGATGCTGCCAGTGTCAATATTGTCAGTATGGATGATGTTCTCCCCTCGCCACGCAAGTAACTGGCTCCAAGCCTGCGCCAATTCCTCGCCCCACTCCCTCAACGAGGTTCAAATGGTCGTATATGCTCTGGGATCCACCGTACTAAGATCCCCGCTGAAGAAGACAACTGTCGAAATGTGACTGATTCCTGGCGCCAATAGTCGCCGATAAGCCGATCTGCGCCCGACTGTTGGGGACCACAAAGCGAAACTCCGCCGCCACGAGCACACCCGCAGTGTTGAAGAATTGTGCGAATCTGAGAACGTTGGGGCTGATGCGTGGATGATGGACTTGCGGGATCGTCGAGATGTTCCCTCGTGGGGCCAGCATACGTTCACTGAGGACCTGCTCCGTGGAAAAACTCATGGCGACGAGGAGGTAGAAGATGAGTGGGGAGAAGAAGGGGAATGGGGATTGTCACTTTCCCACTCGGGTTATGAGATCGACCCGGTTGGGAAAGGGGGAGAAGAAGCTGAGAGATGGCGGAGGTAGGACACGTGGCAGACGATCGAGCAAGCCGCTCGGCTGCCTGAGGCTTCGGGCACCAATCGCACCGTGTTCACCCCGTTCGGACCAAGCTCAATCACGCGAAATCGCCCGAAGAATCGTGGCGCAAGCTTACCCTGGCGAGCACATTTCCTCACCTGCACCATGTCCCCTAATTTGTACTGGGGCCGTGGTCCCGTGTTTCCATTTTGGGCCTCATAGCTACGGATTTGTCGTTTGTGGGCCAATTCAGTCATCTGCTGTCGTTTCCAGGCCAACCTAGGGAGGGACCGTTCCATTAGTTCCAAGTGTCGCTTGGCCTTGTGGGTTGTCGACCCAAGGCAGATTCATCGTTAAGGCTTGGTATCGAGACACATGTCACGCTATTGGTGCGGAGTTGGAAGGGGCTCAGGCATGTGGATTCGCGGGGCGTTCCTCGATGGACCGCCAGAATGTGGTCCACAATATCGAGCCAAGGCCTTGTGTCCCTGGCCGCGATATTCCGTCGAAGGGCGGTCTTAATTACCCGATTCGCGTTTTCTACTAGTCCGTTCAATTGCAACATGGTAGGTGCGGTGTTACGAATGGCGACCCCATGTATGACCAGATTCCTGACAACTTCTCCCCTAAACTCCACCCCGTTATCCGTCAGAATTTCTTCGGTGTCTTGATGCATCCCGAGGAAACGGTTGACATACCGCGCGATTTCAGCCGCCTGTCGCGTTCGGTATGGATACGCCTCGATCCATTTGGAAAAATGATCCACGAATACCAATAAAATTGAATATTCGCAGCTATTCGGTCTAGGGGGCACCATTATATCGGTCGTGTCCATACTAACTCTTTCAAAAGGCCGTTCGAGTACTGTGGGCACTATCGATCTTGGTGGCTGAATCGGCGCCTTGTCAGCGGCACAGACCTGACAGTTTCGGACGATGAATTTGACATCGTCACGAATATTGGACCAATACCATTCGTTTTTGTCGATCACCGTTTCTGTGATCCGGACGGCGAAGTGAGCTGCGGTATCTTCGTGGGATGACTTAACCTAGTCATACCTCATGAACGGGTCCGGTACAGTCATGCAAATCCCACTACCGTCCATCTTCCGTTTTTTCAACCTTCCCTCGTTCCATCGATAATCCCTAGCCCTTTCATTGGCCCTCCTCCTGTCCTCCCTAGTGAAGTCTCGGAAGGAGTTCCCTACTACGGTCGCTATCAGAGCGACGTCGGTCCAAACCTCAACCCTTCTAAACCTTTTGAGTCTTTTCCAACCCTTCTAACGTGGCGTCGAGGAATCGAGCCGCGGTCGGGATTTTATCGGTCCGACAAGAGGGCACAACCAAGGCTTATTGCCACTTCGGTATTGGATACAAGAGTCATGGGCTCTGAACACACACTCCCGACAATCTACCCATTCGACATACCCATCCCGACTAGGATGCATAGGGACTGAGTAGACCCGTGCGATCGCTTCACAAAAATAACAAAATTTGTCGGGTAAAGAACGAAAAGACGAAGACGAGAGGGGAGAGAGAGGAGCGTTGGAGTTACCTCCGTCACCCATCGCCACTTTCTTGTCCCACGGTGCGTGGGAGAACTGCCATGTGTCCGTACCGTGCTCCTCTGGCTGGCTCCGGTTCCTTCCACGGGATGATGTCTTCGCCCTTGGCGACCTTCGTTGGACGATGCAGTCACGTCAACCCGTCCGCGTTTCCGTGCCTTTCTGTCTTTCGATGGATGATGTTGAAATCGTATTCCTGTAGCCGCACCGCCGACCGTCCAATCATGCCCGTGTAATTTGTGAGCCTTTTGAGGGCCAATAGCGGCTCATGATCTGTAACAAGGAGAAACTTCTATCCATACAGATACAGATGGAAGCGCTAGATTCTCCAAACCACCGCGTAGCACTCTCCTTGCGGGGCCGAATCGTTCCTTCGTTCGTCTGGTACAGTACGGGAAGTGTACTCGATGACGTGCTCGCGTCCGTCGTTCCCTTTCTGTGCTAGAATAGCGGAGATTGCCTCGGGTTGCCTGTCTGTAATAAGGATGCACTGCTTTGTTGGGTTCGGCCGGATCAAAATAGGTGTTGTGGCCAGGGCCTCCTTGAAAGTGAGAAAGGCCTGTTCGCACTCCGCGTCCCAACTGAGGGGTTGGTCCTTCCGTAGCAGGTTCGTTAAACGTCGTGCGGTAGGGGCGAACCCCTTGATAAATCGCCGATAGTACGAAGTCAGTCTGAGGAAGGTTCGAACCTGCGTCAGCGACGTGGGAGTCGGGGCGTCTTGGACAACCTCGACGTTCCTCGAATCGGGCCGCAAACCACCCCAAGTCACCACGTAACCCAAGAACGAAATCTCTGGGATAAAGAACTCGCTTTTCTCCAATGCGATCTTGAATCCGGCATCCCTGAAGGCTCCCAATGTCCACTCGATGTGCTGCGCGTACCTGTGGTAGGATTCCGAATAGACCAGGATGTCGTCCATGTACACAATGACGCAAAAATTGATCATCCCCTGCGTCAGTCAAGTCTTGTTAACAAAATTATGAAATGTCACATTCATCGCTCGCTGGAACGTGGCCGGCGCGTTGCAAATCCCCATCGGACATCGAACCCACTGCCACGTGCCTTCAAACCGAACAAAGGCCGTCTTAGGCCGATCCTCCTCCTTAACCAAAATATGGTGAAACCCGTGGCGGATATCGAACTTACTGAAGTAGTTAGCACACCCAATCGCATCCAACAAATCATTAATCCGGGGAAGGGGGTAAACATCTTTCATCGTGATATCATTCAGTTTTCAATAATCGATGCAAATGCAGACCGACCCATTCTTCTTCGGTACGAGAACTACTGGGAACGACCACGGTCCCGTAGCCGGCTCGATCCATCCGTTAGCCTCGAACTCTCTAATCCTCTGTAAGACTGCCTTCCGTTCAGCGAGGGAATATCGATACGGTTTGCAGTGGATTGGGGGGTGATTTCCGGTCTGAATCTCGTGTTGGATGATCAGTGACAGTCCGATGTCTATGTCCGTTACACTAACTGCTCCCTAATATTCCCTTAGGATTTCCGCAATCAGGAGGTGTATGTCGTCGGGTACGTATTGTGGCACGTGTAACTCGTAAGGTTGTCCATGGATAACGACCATCTCGTGTTTCGAGCGCATCATCTTCGCATCACGTGGAGGCGGGAAGGAGGTAAAGGAGTTCTCTGACCGCCACGAGAACACGGTGGCGACCATCTGAGCTTCCTCCTCTCGGATGGCCATGTGTTCTTCAGGGGTTATCCCATCCTCGACATCCTGGGAATCTATCGGTCGTTCGACGATTCGTATTCCCATCTCGAATAGCGAGGCTTCGGGGTACCCAGGGGGTTCCGAAGCCCGTGTCTCTGCTCCTAGGCGTAGTAATCTCGCTTCTTTTTCCATGGTGAGAAGCGATCGGGGAGGAATGTCCGTAACATCACAAAACGACCGTTTGTCCAGGTATCGTGGTAGCAGTGGGAAAGCTCCCTCGTATAGGGTCTGAGGGGGTTCCAAAGAATCGGGCATCCATGAACTTGTACCAGCGGTTCTCCTAGGATAAGGGCCCGAGTTCGTTGGGCTGCCTCGTTAATGTTTTCGTTGTTTTCTGTCGAACCTGGTAACGGATTACCCGTCGTGCTAGTTCGAGAATCTGCGGGTCGTTCTCTTCCTCACTTTTGGAGGTGATCGATGGCAAGGAAGTCTCGTTTTCTTCAGTGTCGGAGTCGTCCGTGGATTCTTCCCATCGTATCATTCACAAAACCGTGTCAGGTTCCTGTCGTTGTTGCTCGACCATCGAGGCTGCCCTAAGAGTGAGACGCATCGGAATGGTGTACGGTTTTCCTCCTGTGTTGTTGAGGATAACGACTTGTCGTTCGAAATCCAGCGTGGCTCGCAACGCGGTGAGGGCCGGTATACCGATAAGAACGTCGTACGTGTTCACGTTTAGGACCACCACCTCACCGAAGGCATTGACCTTACCGATGCGGAAGGCTACATTCGCCATCCTCCCTATGACTCGGATCTTGCCTTTATCAACGAAGACGAAATGATCGCCTTCCGCGAGTGGGATCACGTCCTTTCGCATGCCGGCCCGTTCGACTACTCGCAAGGAGATGGCCAGGACCGTGGCTCCGGAATCAAGGACCACGCTATAGTGGTTTCCCCAAACTTCCACGTCGCATTCTGCGGATTTCCATGAAAGAGCCCAGATTCGTATAAAGTGATCGTCTTTCTGGATTAGGCCCATTCGAATAGGCTATGAAGTGCTCGGTATGTTAGATCTTGGCTCCTTGGCAGGGGCCTTTCCTTTCACAGTCGTTAGTCTGGCAAGGGCAAACCATTTTCGGTTTGCCTTGCAATGATGTAGCATCCGATCGTTAGCTTGTTTGGAAACGGACAATAGGTGTCCCATTGGTAGGGGAATAACTTAAAGGCGGTCTGACGCTCGGACGATGTCCAGAACATCGATTTCTCCTGTGACGAACACGGGTCCTCCCGTTTCCATCTCGTTTGGGAAGGGTCTCCATTCCGATACTTCGTTATGGTCGGGGGCGGGCTGAATAGCCCCGATCATACCGAGGCCCGGATATCCTAGTGATAGGTATTGATCAAGCAGGATGAGTTCGGCTGCTTCCTCCGTAGCGCCCGATGGCTTCACACCATTGTCTGTTTCTTCCTCCATCGTCGCCACTCGACCGGGTCCGTTAGCGATCGGGGCCGCCACCACTGGCGCGGCTCCGATCCTGGGTTGTGCAGGTCGGTGGGGGCAGTCCCAACTATTTGTCCAGGCTGGTGACACGTGTAGCAAACACTTGTGTTGGCTGCTGCCCCTCCTATTGTTGGGGCAGGGGCTGCTCCTGACATTCCTGGGGCTGCCCTAACGGTAATGGGGCGCAGCGACCTCATCATCGATTCAGTTCGTGCGTTGTGCTCACGCTGCTCTTTCTTACGTTCCTGCATCAAATTAACTAATGTTCAAGTTAGTTTTAATATGGCATTGGATTCGTTAGGCTTTGCGGGGACACTTGGGGGAGGCGAGGGTGTGATCGTTGTGGGTAGTCCTGCGACTGTATCGGGTATCGGCCTTTTGGCCGCGACCTGTTCTAGGTAGGTGACGGGTCCGGAGACGAAACCCATATTTTCGAATTTGTTCTGAAGCGCTGCCAGCTCAGCTTTCGCTCGGGCCAGCTCCGAGGAGTCTCCTTCCTTGGCGTGATCTCTGCTTTCTAAGAAGATGGCGGCGAACTTTCTTTTCATCTCCTTGGCTCCATCCATAATCTGCTGCATGGTATGGTTGATGGGGGAGAACTGCTTTCGTAGTTTTGCCCTCATCGCCCGACTTCGAAGCCCATCGATAAACAAGTCTCTACCTACCTTTTCGTCTCTCTCTGACTTGACAAACAGCCTATAGAACCTATTACGATATTCGGTAACGGATTCAAGCGGTTTCTGCACACGATCTTTGATCATAAAGAAAGCCTGTTCGGGGTGGATGTAGTCGAACCGATTTACAAAGTCTCTCTCGAAGGTCGGGAGACCGATCCAGGCGTAGGTACTAAACCAATGGTGCGCATCTCCTCCTAGTCGGGCGGGGGTGTTGATCCGGGCTTTATCGTTATTGTACTGTTGAGCCCGTAAGGTGGCCAGCCATGCCCCAACCAGGTGATGCGCAAGGTCGAAGAGATACAAATCAGGGGGAGCTGCAGGTGCACGACCTCGGAAGGTGGTGCGGGGACAGGTGCCCCGACAACTGTACATTAACGTTTGGCTCTTGAATGGCGTTCATATTGACGGCCTGTCTTCCAGCCGATCGACTCCTAAGTACTATAGGATCGTGTCGAGGCGCGTTCCACTGTCTAGGCCGTCCTCTATTCACCAGATCGTCTGAACGTCTATCTTGCTTACCTCCCTGTGAGTTCGCCACGTGCCGGTTCCGATACCAACCTCTCGCCCGGCGCGACTTCCTGATCGGAGTGGGATGGGGGCCCGGAAGTGCAAAAAAGGGGTGTACCAAGGATTTTTGGGGATTTGGGGTGGAGTCCCACGTCGGAACTGAGATCTCCTGTGCAAGGTTTCAGGGGTAGGAGTGCAAGTGTCTTCTGGCTCACACTTGGGGCGATGACAGATCGTGTTGCCTGGGCCGGGGTGGGGTGCTACGGGTGTCTCTGTAGGAGTGCTTGTACCCCTGCCGACCGTCGCACGTCTCGGGGTCCGACGAAGACGAGTTGGGTTCTCGTCGCTCGGGGCTCGTTGCGCGACCCTCGTTTGCCTATGCTTGTCGGGCTGCCGACACTCCAAGCACGGCGGACGGGGCCAGAACCGGGCTATGGAATCCCAGGGGACCACGAGTAACCGGTGGTAGGGGAGGATGGTGTAGTAGGGAGGGAAGTCAGTGGTTATGGCAACAAAGCCTGGGGTTAGAAGATATTGCTAGTTTCGGCTGTCGGGATAATCGGGAATCTTCGAGTTTTGGTTGATTGCCAGTTGGAAGTCGCCCCTGCATAGTCGCTCGTTTTCAGTCCGGCAGGGGTACTCAAGATACCGAGGGTTCTGTAGGTGGCGGTGTTTTCGGATTCACTGTCGGCGGATCTGTTCCCTCTCCTAATACGCTCGGTATTCTGGGTCCCTCAGGCTTTCGCGATCGGTGATCCAGAAAGGGGAATCTATTGCCATGTCTCGTTCAACCGAATTCCTGCATACACATCTTCCTACGGGGCGAGGTCGTGGCTGGCTTTTGTGGGCGCACGTGTGGATGGCACGTCCGCTGACGACCGTTGTCTTACACGTGCGTGCGCAAGGGGCAGCGGACCAGATTCCGATTTGCGCAAATAACCAGGGGAGCGATCCGTCAGCGTACCTGCTCAGTCATGCAGCTAATTCCCTCAGGCTATCAATCTCATTCCGTCTCGGTCTTGCACAAAGCCTATACACTCAGCGATCCCCGTCTATGTTTCCCCTTGGCCGCGACCGAATTCGGCCACAGTCGCGACCGCCGGCCGCAACCGGGACCCCCCCGGCCGCAGCCGCTCCGGACGAGAACTTTTGGCCGTGGCCACGGCCGAAATGGGAGGGGTTTTGGGGAGCGGGGAAGGGGTTTCGAGTCGGGGGGGGGATCCCCTACTCCCTCGCAAATAAAAACATAAAAACTATAAAAACGGGGGGGCGGGATCTGGGGATTTTTTTGAGGGGGGCGGATAATTTTCAGGCCAAAAAAAAAGAAAAAAGATCTGTTCACTGTTTTTTCTTTTTTCTTTTTTTCTTTTTTGATTGATTGACTGATTGATTGATTGGTGGGGGAGGGGTCGCTCCCCCCACCMCCACCCAATCACACACACACACACACACTTAGGTGCGCGGGTTCGCGGCTTCATTCGTTTTTTTGTTTTTCTTTCTCTCTTTTATATTTTTTTTTATTGATTGATTGATTGATTGATTAGTGGGGAGGGGTCGCCCCCCCCACCCAATCGCACACACACACACACACACACACACACACACACACACACACACACACACACACACAC
>BFEA01000732.1:182526-194394 GCA_003427395.1 Chara braunii | reverse complement strand
TCAGTTCTACCCTGCATATTGGTGGGTGTCAGCCTAACCCCTGTCTCTTATACACATCTAGATGTGTATAAGAGACAGAGCTGGGGTGTGGTCGAGACATCTCGGCCGTGGCCCAAATATGGGGCCGATACACCTTTTTTTTTTTTTTTTTTTTTTTTTCCAGCCCTGGCACGACGCGGTGCGACCGACCGAAAAAGAAAGAAAAAAAAAAAAGAAAGACACAACGGCCTTAATGAAACCTCCACCCTGACACCACTGCCGGCCTGAGTTACGAACGCCTTTTCGAACTGAGGCCCTGACACAGTCGCCGAAGGCCTGTTTTTCGTGCCTTTAGGAACTCAAAACAGGGCGCGTCCGTCGTTGTTTCTTTTTTTTTTTTTTTTTTTTTTTTTTGACCAATCACCACTGTTTCTGGTGCAATGCCGTCAGCAGTTCAGTTTCAAGGGCTGCCGTCTCAAGGGTTTGTGGAACGAAAAAACGAGTTAGGGGAAATTAATCACCCTTCATTAGTTAGGGTGCCCATGAAACTCAAGTATTTTCAAGTGGTGTCGAACGAGGCTCTTTGTAAAGGTGAAGAGGCAGTAGGAGTCGCGGTAGGAGTTGCCGCTGGCCAGGTTCTTGTGTGAAAGTTCAATTTTTTCTTATATCTCATGGGACGCTGGACCTGGTTTCCATCATGCGCAGACAGTGCAGCTCCCCACAAATAGACCGGAGCCTTCAATGCACCGGATCTACCCGGCGGCTCTTACCAGACCGGTTAGTATCGGTATAGTTGTTTTTTTTTAAGGCACAAAAGAAAAAGAAACCCCCAAAATGAACCCCTCTCTCCCCCCTCCCGCCGGGAAAGCCTGAGGGCCTTGCCACACCACTCTTGAAACCCGGTTTTCAAGAGTTGGAGCCGTCGCCACACAGCCACTTGAGAGTTGTGGCCCGACAACTCTTTCGAGAGTTGTCAGAACGAAACTCCTAAACGTCCAGCCTGCAGCACCGCTCTTTTCAAGCGTCCTCCGGAGGGCACTCGAAGGACTCTCGATTTTTGAGACCTGTCAGGCCGTTATCCTGAGACCATTCGGAAAAAACAAAGCTGTACGACTGTCGTTTTGCATTCTTTGTCCAACACCATCGCCCTTTCGAGAGTGCTGTGTGGCGAAGGCGCCTCAACTCTCGAAAACCCGACTCTCGAAAAAGTCTGACAGCTCTTGAAAAATTTCCCCGTTTCGAGAGTGGTGTGGCGAGGCCCTGAACTTGGCCATCTCTTCAACTTCCGACCAAGAAAAGAAACACCCAGGAGACCCACCCCTAGGTTTGTTATTGTATGCTCAGTCCCCCCTGGGTGAATTTTGGGACCACCTTATATTTCTTCCGGGTCATGGGACTTATCACAGATGATTCCTTCCACTTGCTCGGATAAAGAGAGAGCGTGTCTTGCTCCACCACTCTCGATTCCATCCAAGAATCCCAAGTTGGTCGAGAGTTGTCAGACTCTCAAAAGAGTTTGATGACGTCTTCATGACCATGTTCCACTGCCTCTCCTTTCTTCTGACCACTTGCGGATGAAGAGATAAAAGTATTGACAGTCGGGCCCCAACATGGAGCCGAGTCTCGAAAACTGAGGGTGCTCTCGGGGTCCGACCAAGGTCCCTCGAGTTTCAAGAGTGTGAAGGCTGAGGACTCGATTTTTTTTTGTCTTTCTTTTTTTTTTTTAATAAAAATTTGGACCATTTCCCGATTTATGCGTGTCATTCTTGCGCAGGGGCCATGCTAATGCTAATCTTCTCTGTATCGCTCCAATTTTAACGGATGTCCCGAAGGACAGGACTCGATTTTTTGAAGGTGTTCTCGAAAGAAATTTTTCCGACAAATCTCAATCAAAATTTTCAACGTCCCAGTAGAGAATTGGTGGAGTGAAGCCTCAGTTTGAAGAATGTCGAACTGAGAATAGTTGAGCGAGACCCAGTGGCCGGTGATCGTTTTACTTTGTTGAAAACTTCGAGGCAGGGAAGGGACACTTAGTGGGGTGATAAGAGCATAGTGACCGTCGATCTTGCATATGTATGGACTGCATATTATCCTTATACATGCACATGAGACGTCCTACCTGGACTGTTATACAGACATTATCGGGATCATGCACGGCGAAGGATTTTCAAAGTGAAGCCAGTACCTTTCCCAGCCATGGGCCGGGCGGGCCCTGCAAGCCAAGGATTTGGGATGTATCTGGCCGGGCTGCGAGGCCAACCCCGGCGTCCGTCTTAACAGAAACATTTTCTTTTTGGTTGGGAAAAGTACTGGCCGCTTAAGAAACATAAACATAAATAGACTGTTAGGGTTCAGCACCTGCTTACTTGCACTCACTTTTTCTTCTACCCTCAGAGCAGAAAGCAGTGGACCAGGGAGGAAGAAAAAAAAGATGCTCATAAAATCATATCCAGCTGGTAAACTGGCACAAAGAGGCGCCAGAACTGGGGACACTGTGAAAGACACAGTCAGTGATACGTGAGTCTATCTGGCGGCCGACAGATGGGCTGAAGAGGCTATATTGCACCCATAGTTGCCCAGAAAGACATAGCCGAAACCTAGTAATGGCCCCGGTTAATAAAAAGAAGACATTTATAGGACACTGGACTCGGTTTTCAGCAGGTGTTACTTCCCACAAATAGACCGGAGCGACCAGCCCCAGATTCACAAGTGGCCCGAAGTGGGGCACGACCCTGGGACCTCACAAACAACCTGGGAGATTGGGAGCACCACCCAGCAAGTGGATATATGGGGCCCATTGGGAGCACCACCCAGCAAGTGGATATATGGGGCCCAGACATGTGAATGTTGTCGCATTTCCAAAAGAAGCCGTTATGGTGATCTTAGCCTTGGTTAACCTTCATTGAATATAATGACAATTTGGGCTGCACTAACCGGTGCCTGAGGTTTTTGCAGGGCGTTTTCGGGGTACAATGACGAAATGGGTGCTTTCCAGGTACATGGCTGATTAGTTTGACATGAAAATTTTGACTTTCCCAAAGGAGTGCCCCGCAGCGTCTCATTTCTTCTGTACTGCGCCACTCGATAAATTATTCCGGCTTCTCGTCGTGCCCGGTGTCAAATAATGCGTTCATATCTTCAGTTGTCGCTCGGACGAACGAACCAATAGGATAATCTTTCCCTGTTCCATGAGCCCCAGATTCCCAAAATGCTCTGCGTTCAGGACAGATTGGTAGCAAACCTGTCTCACATGATGACCGGGTCATTACAATTGAGAAAATATGTTGGATTGAGCACTTTTTCGTGGCAGAAGCACTGAAGCAGGTCTTCTTATAGAACAAGAGGGCCCTGAAAAAAAATTGCGTGAATCCTCCATCTGAGGGGAACAACTCAACCCATCTTCTGAATGATGATGATTACAAAAACAAAGAAAAAAAAAAGGAGGACAATCTTTTCATCGACCGATCAGGAGTGTGATGTGAAAACTAGCTGCGATTCAGCCATCACAGGAGCAGCATATTGCGGAGCTCGAACCCTTTCTGCCGAAATTCTGCGAAGAGAACGGGAAAAGTCATAAAACCTCCCCGCGAAGGATCCTTTGTACCCTTTTTTTTTTTTTTACAACACTCGCTGGGTGGTGCTAGCGGTGCTGATATGAGCAGACACCGCTAGCACGAAGGAACCTTTGTATCCATTCCCCCCAAACGAGTAAAAAAGTGCCGCAGGTCCCAAAATCATTGTTGCTCTCATTTTTGCACCCTGGATGGGCCGGTAACAACCGATGTGTAAAAATGGCGGGAAAGTGTTTTGCAGGGTGCGAAGAAAGTGCCGCCGAAAGTGATTTTGGAGTCCGCGGCACCCTTTTCCCCGTTTGCCGGGAAATGGATACAAAGGTTTCGTCACGGGGAGGTTTTATGACTTCTTTTATTATTATTATTATTATTATTATTATTATTATTTTCTGACTTTTTTTCCCCCGTTTGGGGGGAAAAGGATACAAATACCTTTCTCGGCCTTTTTTTTTTTTTTTTTTTTTTTAACAAAAAGGTCACCATTTATTAACATCAAAGCCGGGAAGCGGGCCCGGCGTCCCTTACAAAAAGTCGCCGCAGTACTGAGCTGAGCGAGGCTCGTCGGCCAGGCAAAGCTCATACCACGACTATGCCTGTATCAGGGTTGGAGACCTTCTTCAAAGCACAAAAAAGGCTAGAAATTCGGCCATTCACATCTATTCTACCATATACAGCATCAGCCGTATCATTGGCCTACACATCTATCACTCTACAATTCTACAAGGTGTATGCTTGATCCCAGAAAACCTATTTGTACAGCTAAAAACCATATATAACTCTCCTATATTATCTGCAGCAGTATACAGCAATCACCATGTCACAGTCCTACGACAGTGTACTATACAAATGTACAGACCTGTGCAATGAATCACAGGAAAAACCCCGAGAAGACCAAAGAGGGCGATCGGCCCRGGGRACAGTCCACTGATGCAAGCCCCGAAAAAGCACCCCATCGTGTAATAAAACCCTGCGTTGCCTTTCTGGTAAAGCCTTTCCGCTGTACTGTATGCTCCCAGTCAGCCTGCATCGCCTGTTTAATACCATATTTAACCTCTGCTCGAATCATTGGTGACGTCAACTTGTCTCCACGTCTGGTTGCTGAGTTTCTCAGTGTCCAAAGGGTCCACAGTATTGCACCCCTGAGTGTCTCTTCCGCATGTGTATAACGCGGTGAAAGAGGTGTTCTTCTTGCTGCTGTTCCCATAAGTATGAAGTGATCTGTCCATCTGTGTCCATTTCCGGGAACAGGGATATCTGAGTGTCTCCACCAGTCCCAAAAAGGCTGGGAAGCATCGCAATATAACACAAAGTGTTGCAAATCTTCCATTCGGGTGCCAGGACATATCTGACATTCCGCCCTTGCCTTAGTTGTTCGTTTTGCACACCAGACTGCAACCGGGACTGCTTGATGCATTATGAGCCAGAGGAAACTGGCGTGTTTGACAACAACCAAGTCCATCAGATTCACCCAGAATCTGGGCAGCACTTCCAATAGTCTTGTCAACGAATCTCTGATCCATCCTGTCGCCAACCATTCACAAGCCACCTTCCAATTGATATCAACCGGAGGGGTTGTAAGCAGATATCCCAGTTTGGTTGAATATCGATGAATCGGGACCGTTTCATTTCGATGCAGAGGGTGTTCCCAGGCCCAATCTCTGGGATCCACAGACAAACGGTAAGAAGGTGAGGAGAGGTGGAAAGGATGATAGCCTGTTGCATTTTCCAGAACACACACAGGTGTCAAAGTTTGAGCAGGGGGCATCGGGTCTTGATTCACCGCAAATGTCAGAGCCGTTCCCAAACCAGAAAAACCATCTTGAACCTCCCAACAAGTATATGGTATTTGGGCCACCTCCGAATAATCCTCCATTTTCCATATATGCTGTGGTTGTTCTTGATGCGAATGTTTATACCACATGCCCTGGGCAGGGACAAGACCTGCTCTCAGTACCTGCACCCAGGCATTGGGAACTGCTTGCTGTAGCTGTTGTAAATGGTCCCTCTGATGCCAGAGACCAGAGAGCAAAGGCGCCAGAATTTCGAAGGGTTTCCAATCAGCCAGCATAGTGTCCCATATGTCAGCCACAGTCCCTATGCCTCGTGCCATCCAAACATTTCCAAAGGCCGCCGGCCCATGAGTTTGGAAGGGATTCCCTTGAATCGAGTTGATACACTGGTTGTGAAAAAGAGGTTGGGTGAGTATCCGCTCCATCACCATTGGCGGTGGTTGCAACACAGGAGCAACTTGCTTCCAGGCTTTCAATATGCCACCCCATATATCTGCCGGCAGGCGTTTCCTTAGATAAGAGGCAAACAGTGAGGGCAGCCAGACATGTTTAGGATTCTCCCATCCCCAAATTGATAAAAGTGCAGGTTCTGCTAGTTGTTTCCACCCGAAAGTGGAATTGGCTAGCAGGACCCACGGTATCCATCTTGCTAACAGTGCTGCAATCTGTCTCTCCGGATCCAAGACTGCCAGGCCTCCTCCCCTTTTAGGCTGGGTAACCACTTCCCAAGCCACTTTGGGTAAATAACTGTCTTGATTGGTTTTCTTCTTTCCAAAGATAGTGTGTAGCAAGACGGCGCACTGTTTGCAGAGAAGATGAGTCAAGTTGGTAAATGGACCTATGATACCAGAGTTTTGAAAAACAAGCATTATTGATTACCAAAGATCGTCCGTACAGGCTCACCCCTTTATGAGCAGTCCAAGGGTGAAAAGCAGCCCTGAGTGAAGTCAAGGAAGAAGCGGAATCCAATCTCAGTTGAGGAGCAAATGATATCCTGTGGCCCAACAACCGTTCATGCTGTGTAAGAACCACAACCCTTAGTCCCCAATGATAGGGGGGTTGGGCTCCTGGTGGCACAAGGACTGACGATTTGGACCAGTTAACTGCAGCTTGTGAGACGAGACAAAAGAGATCAATAGTCTCCTGAAGCTTTTCAAAAACAGCATCCAGCAAGGGAATAAATGCTACTGAGTCATCAGCAAAGGCCTCTGATTTAAGGCTATCACCTGTGGGCAAGAGAAATCCTGGAATATCAGGATCACTTCTAATCAGAACGTGCATAACTTCTACATACAGTATATACAAATAGGGAGCCACAGGGCATCCTTGTCTCACCGACCGGGAGAGCGAAATTGGTGGGGAAAGAGTCCCATTGACACACAGTCTAGAGGTAGCCCCTTCCAGGAGCGCCTTAACTGCATGTCGAATTTTAGGTCCAAAACCAAAAGTAGTCATTGTAGCTTGTAGAAACTCCCAACCCACCCGATCGTACGCTTCCTCTAAGTCAAGTAGTATAACCGCCATTTGTTCTTCTCCATCTGTCACTTGTTCCATAAATCTTTTCACAGTCATGACGTTGTACAAGATTTGTCTCCCTTGCAGAAAACCAGTTTGCGAGGGATGGATAATCGTCGTGAGTACTTGCTGCAGTCTTGCTGTCAAAATTTTAGAGAAAATCTTATAAACAGCGGGCATCAAGGTGATCGGTCGGTAATTGCGCACATCGGTCCGGTCCCCTTTTTTGAAGACAAAGGTGATGATCCCTTCTAATGCAGAGACAGGTAGGGCCCCACCGTTCCACACAGCTCGACATACAATTAACAGTTCCGGAGTTAACAAAGGAGAGAATCTTTTGAAGAAAGTAGAGGGCAATCCATCAATCCCTGACGCTTTATGATCAGCCAACGATTTGACTGCGTCAATCAATTCTTGCTGCGTTATATCAGCTTCCAACATTTGAGACTGCTGTTGTGTCAGCTTGCGGTCCATTTTAGACCAGATCAAATGATGGAATTGATCGAGAAGCTGTTCCTCAGAATGTTGGGCTTGCGATGCCAACAAGCTCTCATAAAACAGCGAAATGTTAATGATGATTGACGGAGTGTCTACAGCGATTGGCTGAGCATCCATAAACGGATGTTTCATTGCCAAGATCAAGCCAGGTTTGTGAGAGGGACGTCGGCCTTCAAAGAAGGACGCAGTCATTCGATCCCCTTTGATCAGCCAGGATATGCGCTTCCGATGTGTGACAGCTCTTAGTGCAGGCTGTGTTTGCATAGTCCATTCCTGTCTGATCCATGTCAGCCATAAGTTGCTGTTCATTTCCAGTTGTCATCTCCGCTCTGCGTGTAAGTTCTGCCATCCGGTCGTTGATGATTGTGAGTTGTGAATGAGAGTTAACAACGACAAATTTCTTGACGAGCAGTCCTCTTTTGAGCACCACCCTCAAGCCCCCTTGAAACCAATCTGCCAAGGAGGGGAACAATTGCTGTGAAGTGCGCCATTTGACCCAGAAGTCTAAGAAGAATCGTCTGAATTCATCATGTTTCACCACCCATTCAGGCAACGAAATTCGGTCCCTTCCCATACGAACAGATGAATGCAAAAAAAATTCCAAAAATAGTGGCAAGTGATCAGATCCTAAAAAAGAAACCACGAAACATCTAGCAATCTTGTGTACCAACGAATCAGAAGTGAGGAAAAGGTCAATCCGACTACGTGGGATGTACTGCTGGGCATAGGCTCCTGCTGCGAAAAAGGTATTTCCCTTTTCAAAAGGATGCAGCAAACGAAAAATGTCTGTGAAGCCATTAGTTGTGCAAAAATCGGAGAGATATACTGCGTCCGATGTGGCAGGTCCTGCACGTAGAGAGTCTGCTCCCGGTATGAAGACAGTGTTCCAGTCCCCCCCTTATGGTCTGTTCTATAATCAGTCACTGTTAGAGGGGCTGTTCGGGTTATGAGGATGACCACCCCGCCTCTAGTCCCTTGGGCCGGTGCCCAGAACTGATGGCCAAGCCACCACCCCATCTGTTCCTCAATCGCTGCAGCGTCCAATTTAGTTTCTTGGAGCAAAACAATCTGCACACCTTTATTTTTTGCTAGTGTTTTGATCAAAGATCGTTTAATCGCTACTCTACGAGATCCCAGTCCACGTATGTTCCACGATATTAGTCTGAGTTTGTCCATAGTGGTTCATTAGACAGTCCAGTCCAAACATTTGAGCAAAAGGAACTGATTACAAAAAATACTTCTGTGCCAAGGGATGTGACCATCAACTTGCGTAAGGATGGCTGCTGTCCAACAATCATAAATTTTTGTGTCCATTGCAGTCTGACCCGCCAGATTCTTGAACAACTGCAGGGATGTCCATCTAATCCCGGCCAAAGGAGGTGCAGCGTTCGTTGAGCGGTTTGCAATTGCATCAATTATTGGAAAAAACAGGATATCAGTTCTACCCTGCATATTGGTGGGTGTCAGCCTAACCCATTCCATCTCCGGGTATGGTCTGGTGCAAAACGCAGGGGCTAGCCATTTTTGGACCTCTGACATTACCGACTGTTGAACAGGTTCTTGATGAAGTTCAAAATAAGGCACAGTGAGTTGTCCCTGGTCTGTCACAGCAGTAAGCAGATGCAAATTCCCATCAATGGCCAAAAAGACTAAAGGCACTACAACACAGGGCTGGCCTGCAGCCATCGCATCCAATATCGATCCTGGAAAGACAGAGGCGCGTGTCACTTGCTGAACATCTGTCTCCTGTTGCCGAGGGAGTCCTTCCTCCCGCTCAACCACTATTTCTTCGGTCTCCTCCTCTTCTTCCACATCAGCCCAAAGAACTGTTTTATCTCTTCCCAAAGTACGAAGGTCAGTATTCGCTGCAGAGCCAGGTCGTGCATAAGGCTGTTTACCAGTCAATCTGGGTTCCCCTACCAATATCTTCCGCCTGTGCACAGGCATGGGACCTTTCTTCAATGGCATGAGCTCCTCCGGGCCTTCGCAAGAAGGCAGATGACGACCATCTTGCGATGGATGGAGAGTCTGTCCCGGTGTGCCCGGTTGTGATTGATCAATACCCCCTGCCGTTGGCTAAGATCAAGTGTAGTATCTGTTCTGATCAGTTTAATATCTGATCCGTGGTCCATCGGACCACACGATATTAAAAAAACAAAAACAAAAAAAAAAGGATACAAAGGTTTCGTCGACGGGAGGTTTTATGACTTTTTTTTTTTTAATTATTATTATTATTATTATTATTATTATTATTATTATTATTATTATTATTTAATGACTTGACAGGTAGTGTATTAGGGTGAGAACTTAACATGAACGTTTTCTAAACTGATTGAAGTGGAGATCCCTGGCTCAAAAGCTTCGGCGCTTGTCGGTTCCCATGATAGGGGCAAAGAGTTGAGAAAGGTTTGTTAAATGCTTGATCCAGATGTTTCGCTTCAAGCTCTTGTCGACACGTCGACAGAGGCACTGCGAAGGGTAGCCTTGTTGACTCATAAAGACAGATGTTTTTCGATAGGATAATCGCACGTTAGAGAAAGAGATAGGATATATAGCAGGTGCGACTAAGATTTGATCTGATACCTGATCTGATACTTCATCTCATATTCTAAGGTGAGACACACGAACAACAACAAAAAAAAAAAAAAAAAAAAAAAAAGAGACACACGAACACAGGCATTTCATTCGATGTTCATAGTGGCTCCAAGTTATTCGTCATTTAATCGAATCATCCAACAAACATCATTTCGGTTAAGGTAAGCACTGCTTCTAGTATATGAAAGCTTGAAGCATCGGGCATGTCTTTATCTGCCCTCTGAAGAAAAAAAGAGAATGTATAAGGAATCGGTTGTCCTATATCCACACCGACGAAAGCTAGACAATTATGGCAGCATCCTACCGTAGTCACTTATATCAGCGCAAGCAGAGGCAGCTTATAATGGCCTCCCAAGCGTGCAACAGTCTCCATTGAATGCCGCTGATGGAATGATGACCATGTGTTATAGATCACCACGATCGTTAAATGACGTAACAGAAACTGAATTAAAAACAAGAAAGAAATACAAAATACGAAAACTGGAAAGAAAAACAAAATACGAAAACTGGACGTCGCTCGAAATGCCCAATAGAGCTGATTCAGCTGAGTTAGGAAAAAAAAAAAAACAGGAAACGAAAATAAATATATCAATAACTTAGGCAATTATGAACTGAGTGAGTATACCCCTCTACACGCCTCTCAACCCCGTCTTTACAACTTACGACTCCAATGGCCGAAAGGCATCCTTCTTGTGAAGCATATAATATGACGTTCCCGTACATCACCGGCTTGGCATCAGGAGTTGCAGCCGTGCAAGCCAACACTTAGGATATGGGAAGCTGACCGCCTAATATTCGAGTTGCCACACCAGCCTCTAGTCGAAAGCTGCAGGGCAGGAGCCACGTGTCAGAAAGCGGCAGGTCCAGTACAATGCAGTCTCCTGGCAGGATCTTCTTCGTCGCTTCGAGTCGCCAGCTCAATGTCAAATATGAGCATAGTTATGTCTTCAGGACACCCATGTAAACGTCATGTCCGACAGTGCAAACCACCCCCCATACGGAGGGCCTAACACACCCTCCCGAGCCTAAAATTGGTGACCTTCTATGCTTTCCTCTCCACACCCCCAATACAAACTTGGGTGATCATCAGATTCATCACCCTTCCGCGGATTTTACCCGACCGAGTCGACAGGCACTTGACGCCAAACTACCCAACCTTCGTCCTTCTTATCTGAGCCTACTTAACACACCCGCAGAAATAAATAAAGTTGTCAACGGCCCTCCGTTGAACACATTCGCAATAAATATGCACCCGAATAAATACAAAGTGGACTGTTATCAACTGTCTTCAAGTGAACACATGAGCAGTTAAATAGTAAATGCACAATTCAACCCATCACGATGATCCTGAATCATGGTAATGATGCTGAGCGCTGGCCATGATGCCGGGGATATCGTTGGAATGATAAAAGCTTCCGACCCGGTGCCTTGAGWGGTGTGAAGGAGAAGGAGTCGATGACAACCTCCACATCGGCGTGGTCTTGAGGCAGGCTGGCTCCGAATAGCCAGAGCTTGATGTGGAACACCTCGCCGCCCGGTGATGGCACGGCGCCCACTTCGGGCGAGCTTCCAAAGGACCAGGTTTGGAGAACCGCCCCCGAGGAGGCGGAGGTGCTGATCGGAATTTTTTTTTTTTTTTTTGGCTGTGTGTGTGTGTGTGTGTGGTTGTGCGCGTGTGGGGGGGAAGGAACCCCTCCCCACCAATCAATCAATCAATCAATTGAAGAAAAAAAAAGAAGTGAAAAAAAAGAGCGCACGAGTGTGTGTGTGGTTAAGAATGTGTGTGTGTGTGTGTGTGACAGTGTGCGTATGCGGGGTGAAGGGGGTGCCGACCCCTCTCCCACCAATCAATCAATCAATCAATCAGTCAAATCCAAAAAGGAAAAAAGTTGAGAAGAAAGGGAGCGTGTGTGTGTGTG
>BFEA01000732.1:159746-173980 GCA_003427395.1 Chara braunii | reverse complement strand
GGGGGGGGGGGGAAAGAGAGTCGAGATAGGTGATGACCAGATCTGGAAGAGAGACATTCGACATGACCGCCATGCACTCACGCCAAAGGTAAAGATCCGCAACAACAAAGGCGCATTTGCAGTTAATTCCAATATGGCCCCGGGCCAATTACTCACTCATCTCCAATCATCGATCCTCAATCCCGCACCGACGATCCCGGCCGCCGCGTGCTAACTCCCACAATTGCGATCGTCACCCCGCTGTCGTAAACCCGACACGGTTCGCCCAGATCCTACAGTCCGTCGTGGCGATCTAACGCGCAACCCGCCAGCCTATCGCCAGCCCGACAGGACTTTCCGACTCGCATCAACACACTCTGCCTAGCCACTGTTTCCCTGAAGCTGGCTTAGGAGTCGAAAACGTAAGAGAGATTTGCAGGCGCACTTGCGGGTTTTATGGTTGCGAGAAAGGAGATAGAAGGGGGAGAGAACGACGGGAAGGCGGGGGTGTAGGAGGAGAAGGAGGAGAAGGAGGAGAAGGAGGAGAAGACTTTGAGAAGAGTGCTTCGATAACGCCATGTTGATCCCTCGGAACTCAAGGTTCAACCAATCAGATTCGTTGCGCGATAGGAAGGTCCTATCGATCCACGCACCTGATTGGCGAGCGGGAGTTATCGGGGGATCGACCAGGCGCCGTACGCCAGACTCAGAGGGTGAGAAGAGAAAAGGCGCGAGAGGTGGCGCAAGACGGGTCCAAGATTCAGACGATCAAGAAAGGGAAGTGGACGCGCAAACAGCAAGATGGGGGAGGTGGAGGAGAGAAAGAAACAGTTACGGGGAGAGAAAAAGAGGAGGGAGAAGAAAAAGGAGCGTGGGAGGGAGTGCTATCGGGGGCCAGAGGGGAAGAAGCTGTGCATGCACGGCGCCGTCAACAAAAAAAGGGAAAAGGCACCGAAACGGTTACTGCTTTCTTCTATCCTAATTCAAAATTGAAATCACCATATCCGCGCACGAAAGAGCGAAGCGGGAAAATAAAATCCTACGCCTATTCATATCCGGACAAAATAACGAAAGTTTTCTCCGACGCGACCAAGAACATTCACACACTCGAAAAGGACACGTCGAAGTTCTGCTTATCCCAAAATTCCCAGCTGTTGAGCCTGATTCCCAGTGCACTCGCTAAAGCGCACGTAAAAAGGAAAATGCGGCACCCGAAAGCAAGAAATCAAAACGGGGTTTTCCTTGGGGTTGGTATGATACAAGCAAAAGAAAGGGTATGAAAGATAGCACGGAATCGGGAAGTGGTTCGTCACATATGTGACGCGCAAGGGGTTCCAAAATTATGCGATCTCCTCATTGCATGGCATGGCGAAAAAGAGAGGGGAGAAAAGAGTGATGCATGAGGAACCAAGCATATCATCAGAGCAAAAGAATTTCAAGGAAAGATAACTGGGTTGCGGATGAGATGGCGACAACATCCATGGCAAGATCTCCGCAGCCCTGTCATATGCAACCCTCTGCCTCGTGGAGATCGTCCAGGTGATGCTATCATGGTCCTCCTGATCTCCGTGTGCTCTGCACCCCTGTTTGTTGTCGTCCGTCGAATCAACGCGTAGGTTGATGTCATCGTCGATGGCGTGATCTTCGTGAAGCTTACTGATCCATGCCGATGAAGGGAGGAGAGGAAGGGGAGGGCAGGTCAAGTGAGTGGGATCTACCGCCTAGTTGGAATAGGCCAGTAGAGGCGGTACATGGAGGGGATCTCGCGAGGATGACGGGGAGGAAGTGGGGGTAGGAAGCGATTCATCCCTTCCATCGTCACCAGGAGCTCCTCATATCAGATGATTCGGTGAAAGCGGAGAAAATAATCGCCGCTGCGGGGAGGGGAAGCGAGGTAGTCGCGATAGAAGGAAGAGAGGAAGCGGAAGAGCGCCGCTCGAAAGATCTCGAAGTGGCGGCAAGCGGGGATTGTCCCCGTGGCAACGCAGTAAACTTCTACCACGTTGCATCGGTCCCATGCAGCGCTGAACAGCAGGAGATGCCAGCAGAACGTGGGGGCAGCGGATTGAAGGGAGGCGTGGGGGTGGACGGTGGCGAGTAGACGGGTAGAATAGAAATCGTGGAAGAGATGGGGATGGAAAGGATGGGAAGGGAAGGTGACGGGGTATGGATCTGCTCAAGGGTGAGGAAGTCAAGGGGTCGGCGGGACAGCGTCCGAGGACGAATGCCTATCGCCCGCATCGGTACGTGGGCGAACTGGGGGATGGGTGGGGCTGGACGAGGAGGGGGATGGGCTCCGTCTCCATCGCGTGGTACTTGAGGTGGCGGCTGCAGGGTCGCCATCTTTGGGCTTCGATGGCTCTCGATCCCTGGTCGGATCGCTACCGACATGCAGGCTAACTTCGCTGGCGAACTCCAGCTGGTGCTTTTTGTGGCAATTTCTTCGCGCTTTCGCGCCACTTCTGGATCTTCCGCCTCCGGTCCCGTACGCGTCGCTTGGCTTCCCACTCAGATTCAGTTTTTTCTTCCTCCTCTTCTCCTTCGCTTAGCTCGCCCTCGCTATGTTCACTATAGCTTCCCTCTTCCGATGTTTCCTCGTCGTCGTCGTCTTCTTCTTTGTCGTCGTCGATCACCACTCCGTCTGCCCTCGGATAGAAGGCGTGAGGGATGATGTCGTACGACTTCAGATACTCCTGCCGGATGGTAGGGTATCCTCGTCCCTAGGTTCCTCCAAGCACGTGGTCCACTGAAGGTACGGATCCAATGATTGCTCGAAAATGTACGAAGCAGGACTGTCGTGACTCTGAAAATAGATGTCGGCCGAGAGATCGTCTGCCAATTGCACGATCGATGCAATAAGCTCATGCGCAATCAGGTGGCATCAACCTGGCCATGCTGATCCGAAGAGAAAGCCAAGAAGATCTCCTTCCACGTTAGTCCTCCAAGCCTGTTTGATCAGCAGCTCCGGATTCTCGATCCACGTGGGATGCTCACAAGTGCCCGTCCACGTCACCTGTACTCTGACCAAGCAAAAGGACAACTCCTCAAAAGTTTCGCGCCACAATCGCCAATGTCCAGGATTGATAAGAGGGACTGAAAGAGGCTCGAACGAGAAGGAAAGAGAAGGGTGAAGATCGGATTGCCAGAGTGGGGAAGAGAGAGGGGAGACCAAAGATAGAGAGAGGGGAGACCAAGGATAGAGAGAGGAGCGAGAAGAGCAGCGTGGTTCATTGGGGATGGGGGAAGGGGACGATGGTCGGGATCACAACTGGCCGCTCGCGTGGTGATAGGCGAATACTGTCAAGATCCGATGCAAAGATCGGGATGATGTTATACCCCTATCGGGCGAGGACGTGCTGCCACACGTTGGACACTAGCTCCGTCCACTCGCGCAGCGAGGCCAAGATCGCGGTATGCCACAGTGGATTGACCGAGCTGATGTCGCCRGTGAATGCTGCCACCGTGGTGACGTGGCTCGTTCTGGAACCCGCTCGTCGATGAACTGCGGTAACCTCCGCGAATACTATTGCGCGAGGACTTCCTTTTATTCGAAATGCGGCGGCGATACAGATACCTTCGTCGCAGAAGAATCGCATCAAACGCCGAAGATACGCATTGAGCCGAAGGTGACAAACTTGCTGAATCTCTAAGATGTGGCCATGTGGCTGCAACAGCTGAATGTCAAGAACCCGCTCCGTGATAAAACTTATGGCGAGGTCGGAGAGGAGGGCGAAGGACAGGAGGGAGAAAAATGGGAGAAAGTTAGGTCGTCGTTCTCCTCGCTTTTCGAGGAAGAAGAGGGAGGGAGATCGGAAGGAGGAAGGAGACGGAGGTAGGAGGTATGCCGAACGATGAGGATAGAGTTATGGTTGGCATTAGCCTAAGGCGCGATGCGCACCGTGTTGGCGTCGTTGGGTCCGAGTTCAACAACGAGAAAACAACCAGAGAACTTGGGAGCCAGTTTCCAGTCGCGTGCACATTTATGTACCTGCACTAGGTCTTGTAATTTATATTGGTACTGGGGCCCAACATTTCCATTCCGGGCCTCGTAGCTACAGACCTGTCTCCCGTGGGCCAGTTTGGTCATCCTTTGTCTTTTTCGGGCTAGCTTCGGGACGGCCCGTTCCATTAATTCGGTGTACTTTTGGCCTTGGCCTTGAGAGCTGCACGCATGTCTCTACCCCCTGCTTCCGCAATTTTCGAGCTACCTCGGTAATCGACATAGGGGAGGCTATTAGTTCGAAGTTGAAAGGGGGTGAACCCTGGAGACTCATGAGGGGTGGCCCGGTGGATCCCGACGATCTGATATACGATCTTGGGCCAAGGACGCGTGTCATGTGCCGCTAAGTTCCTGCGAAGGGTAGTTTTAATCATATGGTTGGTATTCTCGGCCAACCCATTCGACTAGGACACGTAGGGTGCCGTATGTCGGAGCGTGACGCCCCTTCGCGCAAGCAGTTCCTCTACCTCTCCTTTGAATTCCGACCCATTTTCAGTTAGAATTTCTTCCGTATCTAGATGGGTATAGAAGAATCGTTCGATGCATGTGGCCATTTTGGCGGCCTTTCGGATCTTACAGGATAGACTTCGATGTATTTGGAAAAATGGTCAATTAAAACTAACAGGATGGAATATTCACAGTGGTTTGGGCCAGGTGGCACATCAATATCGGTCGTGTCCATACTGACTCGCTGGAAAGGACGCTCTACTTCCGTGGGTACGATCGTGTTTGGTCCCCATATAGGGGCGCGATCAGCGGCACAGACCTGACAGTTAGTGACAATGTACTTGACATCATCTCGTATATTGGACCAGAACCGATGCCTCCGTGACACGTATCGCGAAATGAGCGGCCTGTTCTTCGTGAGCAGATCGGATCCAATCGTATCTCTGGAATGGATGGGGAACTGTCAACCACGAACCTGACCCATCATTTTTACGCTTTTCCAAATGACCGTTGATCCATCGATAGTCCCGAGATCTCTCGGTTGCCCTACGTCTGTTGTATTTGGTGGGGTGGCCCAACGATAATCCTGCTAATTTTGCTAATAAAATTTTATCCATCCAAACCTCTGCTTGTCGGTATTTTTCGTCGTATTCAGGGTCGTCCGTACGGGCGGCCTCGAATCGAACCTCCGTGAGGAGCTTGTTTGTTCCACAGAGGGGGCACCTCCATTCCTTGCTACTCGTCTGATATCGAACGCAGGCTCCGAGCGCACGATTGACACATGTGGCACATTTTACCCAATCGACAAATCCGGTCTCGAAGGGGTGACAGTCGACCCCATAAACTCGTGCAATACACATGCAAAAATAGCAGAATTTATCGGAAAGGGTGGCGAAGAAAGCCAAGGAAGTGACAGGGGCAGAGTTCGTAAGAGAAGAAGGGATTGCGGAGGCGAGTGGGGTAGTCATGATGGCAGAGGAGGAGGGGATACAGGGACAGCAGAACAGAACAATTAGCCCTCGTGTCACTTACTGCTTCGATAAGATCTCCACTTGGCCGTACCGAGGTCCGATCTCCTGTTCGGGTTCGTTCCACAGAATTAGCTCCTCACCCTTTAGGAACCTTCTCAGGCCTGTGCAGTTGTGTCAGTCCGTCCGCATTTCCGTGTCTCTTGTGCTTTCGATGACGAATGTCAAAGTCCATGCTCTGCAGCACCGTTGCCCATCGCCCGATCATGCCAGAGTAACCCTTCGACTTCTTCAGAGCCAATAGGGGCTCATGATTTGTCACCAGGGTGAATTTTTGCCCGTACAGGTAAGCACGAAAGTCACTGATTCCCCAGAGAGCCGCATAGCATTCACCCGTTGGAGCAGCGTAATTGCGCTTGCAGGCGGGCACTGATTTGGACGCATACTCCACTACAGTCTCGAGTCCGCTCGGTCCCACCTGGGCAAGGATCGCTGAAATCGCCTCTGGCTGCTAGTCAGTGATGAGAATAAAAGGTTTTTCAGGATCCGGTCTTATAAGGACCGGAGCCGAAATGAGAGCAGCCTTGAGTTTGGAAAACGCTTGATCGCACTTTGGTGTTCAGATCAACGGTTGATCCTTGCGCAGCAGATTTGTGAGGGGTCCCACAATCGCCGCGAAGCCCTTGATAAATCTTCGGTAGTACGAGGCTAGGCCCAGAAAGGCGCGAACTTGCATAATAGTCGTAGGCACCGGTGCGTCCCTGACAGCAGCCACCTTCTGCGACTCTGGTTGGAGTCCTTTGTCTATCACCACGTGCCCCAAGAACGAAATGGTGGTGAGGAAAAACTGACACTTCTCAAGCGCCACCTTGAAACCTGCGTCTCGTAACGCATACAAGGCCCATTCGATATGCTGCACGTGTCCCTCGTAGGAGCTCGAATACACCAAGATGTCATCCATGTACACAATCACGCAGTAGGTGATGATGCTCTGCGCCAGACGAGTCTTCCGCACGAAATTCTAAAAAGCCATGTTCATGGCCCGCTGAAAAGTCGCAGGGGCGTTGCAGATACCCATCGGGCATCGAATCCATTGCCACGTACCTTCGAAAAACACAAATGCGATTTTCGGACAATCTTCTTCTCAGACAAGAAGATGACGGAATCCATGTCGAACATCAAACTTGCTGAAAAATCGAGCACTCCCAATCGCATCCAACAATTCATCAATCCGGGAGAGGGGGTACACATCTTTAATCGTGATATTATTCAATTTTCGATAATCAATACAAATACGAATCGCTCCGGCCTTTTTGGGTACGATTACTACGGGAAAAGACCACGGACCTATAGCAGATTGGATCCATCCATTAGCTTCGAACTCCTTAATCCGCTGAAAAGCAGCAACTCTTTGAGATGACGAGTATCGGAAGGGAGCGCAACTAATGGGTGGATGATCTCACGTGAGAATGGCATGCTCAATCACATTAGTTAAGCCGATGTCGTTACCGTGTATGCTCAATACTTTTTCGTAGTCATTTAACACACGAATTAACGATTTCCGAAGTTCCGCGGGGACGTAATTAGGCAAGGTGATTGTAGATTCCCCGAAAATCTTAAGGGGCATATCAATCCAATCAACCGGCCGTTCCCGTCGATCATGGACACTAGAAAAAATGGAACTACTCGTGCGAACAGAGAAGACAGTTGCTATCATCTGGGACTCAGCAGGGCTGATCGTCTCTGTTTCTTTAGTTTCAGCGTCAGTTTCTGAACCAACCGAGGTCGGTTTCACAGTTAGCCGTGTTAGATCCGTCATTTTTTGCATCAGATTGGGTACATCATTTACCGGTGCTTCCGCCTCTTGTTTAATCAAGGCGATGGTGGCTCCTGTCGTTAATAACGATCGGGGTGGAAAAACAGAAACGTCTAAATACTGTTCCGTTTGCTGATAACGTGTTCGTAAGGAGAGAGTTCCCTCGTACAAGGTACGAGGGGGTTCCAAATCATCAGCCAGATCGGAAACTTGCAATATAGGTTCCCCGAGGAGGATTGAAGGACTGATCCGGGTCGTCAGAGGCGTGCACGGGCTGTCTCCGACGTCCACGTGGAAGCTTCGGGTGGTGTCGGGGTACACTTGAAATTCCTCGGGAACTTCTCGTTCGAAAAGTTCGACCAGGTGCCTTCATTCTTCTTCGCTGGGCATCTTTTCTTTGTATCCTTGCTCCCTGATTCCATCTCCGAGGCGTGAGGGAGAGCATTCCTCGGGATCAACGCATCGAATCATCCCTATTTGGGTCGGGCTAGGGATCCGCTTTATCGTTCGGGTGACAACTCGAAAAGGAACAGTTTGAGGTTTTCCCCTGGTTTGTGTGAGTACCAGTTGTCTCGAATCGAAATGCAGACGTGCGCCTACCACCATCGCCGAAGGTAATCCCAATAACACAGAATAGGAATGTACATCTATTACAAGCGCGTTAACAAGGACGTGTACTCCCCCGACTTTTACAGCTATGTTCTCGATAATGCCTACGATGTTCATTGCCTCCTCGTCGACAGAGACACAATTGTCTTTGCTTGATTGAGGAAGAACGGATCCCAGTCGTCCCATCTTTTTAACAGTATCTGGTGATATGACCACGACAAAAGACCCTGTGTCAATAAGGGAATTAAACGGCTTGCCCCAAACTTCACAGTCACATTCCGCACTTTTTCACAATACCGGCCGAGCTCGTACGAAGTGATCTTTTTTTGCTAAAGAGATCGCTGCTATTCGTGCGGCTTCGGGTTCTTTCGTGTCAGGCTCGGGAGGTGCAACCTCCTCGTTTCCTTCCTTCTTCTTCAACATCCATTATATGCGCTGATAGGTGAAGCGCTTTTGATTTTTCTCGCATTGTTGTAGAAGTTTATCGTTCGCTGCTTCAGATATGGTAAGCAGATGTCCAACTGGGATAGGTACACGAATATGTAATTACTTGAGCGTTTTCAATACATCAATATCTCCTGTCCGAAACTGCGGTCGAGGATTGGACTCGCGATCGACCCATCCGATATCATCTTGGGCCGACCGGATCGCTCCGATCATTCCGGCAAGATGAAGATACTCGAGGGAATCGACCACGTCAGCAGCGTCAGAGGAAGAAGTTCCTGAGGTCGATGCTATTATCGCCGAAGAGGAAGGCTGTTCTGGAGCATACGCTACGAGCTCTCCTCCCTGGTCCAAGTCCATCAGAGCGGCCACTCGTTCTTGATTAAGGGCGACAGGGGCCGCAGCAGGGGGAGGATGATGACGTTTCGACTCCGGACTGTCTCGGGCAAAATGCCCGGGCTGTTTGCAGTTGAAACACTCCATCTTTCCTGCCGGATTAGCTAGATGGGGATACTGAGGAGCGAATCCTGGAGCAGGCGGAACAGGTAAGAGCGGAAATGATGCAGGGGCAGGTCGGGCAGGAGCCGGGTTAGGCTTAATGAGCCGGCTCATTATCTGTTCCATCCATTCCATATGAGTCGCCTGCATTTGGATCAAGTTACTCATCCATTCGGACTGTTTGGTAGTGGCCGTATGGATCATCTGGACAAGATGCAAATTGGTTACTGCCGGTGAGGGGGGTTCAGATGAAGTTCCGCTTCTAACAGCTGCGATCGATTGATTCACCGGGGGAGAGGGAGGAGAAGCGTTGGGATATTGGAAATGGTTCCGTAGGGAAGGTTATGATCGGGGCGGGGATAAAACCTATTCGACCGCCTGCAACCATGATTGTCTTTTAGCCGTTACATCCCGTATGGTATCCGTAATGTCTTCGTCTCCTTGGCTGATGTACTTTTTCGTATCAGGCAGGTCTAGTTCCAAAGCTTTAGTTATGATAGCCGCTAACGGGTGTGTTTTCGGCGGAACCTTTTTCTGTAACTTCCCTTTCAGTGTCGGACTTCGTAGGTAATCGACGAACAGGTCCCGAGCGGATTTCTTGTCTCGCCCGGATTTGTCCAATATGGTTTGAAACCGATCAACGAAATCAGGTAACAGTTCCCCTGGTCCTTGGGGTCGATTTTTGAGTACGTACCAGGCGGCATCTTCACTAACCGTATCGAATCGAGTCAGAAATGCTTGCTTGAAAGTATCCCAATCTACCCATGTAGGTTTTCTAAACCAGTCATGTGAGGTGTTGCGAAGTAGTAGTGTCAGAACGCGGGGGAGATCGGTCGCGCTGTAGTTCTAAGCTTCGACAGCTTCCAGCCAAGCCTCGGGATGGGTATGGTTAGGGTAGAAGGGGAAGGGGGCAGGGATGCTAACGATCACCCTAGTACCGTTCACCATTGGTATTGCTGGCGCAACCGTACTAGACTAAGACCTGGCTACGGGGCGATCTCGACAAGCTCGTTGAGGGTCTCTCTTACGTCTCGCAAGTTCGACTTACTATCATCAGAACCGACACGTGTTGGCTCCGATACCAACCTCACGCCCTGTGCTGTCTTCCGTTCGGAGTGTTAGGCATGCGGAAAGAGGCCCAGAAAAACAGTAAGATGGGGTGTGCCAAGGATTTTTGAAAATTGAGTGTGGGGCCATAGACGAAACTGAAATTCCCCGTGTAGGTCCGATGAAGCAAGTCAATCGTTTTTCGCACGTCGCGGAATGCGCGCAGACAAGGCCGGAGGAGGGAAGAATCCAAATTCAATCAAAAAAATATTGTCGTGCTTCTCACTGGGCTACGGCCCGTCGTTTAGAACGGAAAGGCTTTGGCACGCTTCGCGTGTCTCGTTTTCGTATCAAGTCTTGTCGTCGTTCGCTGGTTAGTTCCGAGTCTGACGTGGATGGTCTCGGCCGTGTGGCTCTCTCCTTGTGCTCGTCTTCACTCCGTATCTGGTAGTGAAAGCCTTTCGATTCGTAGCGATTGAAACGCAGACACTCAGTGCACAAGCTTCGAGGCCAATGAGGCGCTACCGCCGTCTACGGAATGACGATCAATTCGTTAAATGAGAGCAGTATCGAGTAGAGTGGGAAGTGGGTATCGATAATGACAAAGCCCGCATCTACGAATCCAGAACAACGATTTTCGGGAGGGAGGAAGTAGTGTCCGCCGATTCGTGCGACGGCTTCTCGTACGTTCCACTCACATACACGTGTCCTTTCCTCGTTATAGGGAACAGGCCGTGTCGAAATGGAGATACTGGAGGTTGGCGCCTGATCAGAGGGTATTGGTCAGTCCACATATCAATCAATTGCAAAGACCTCGAGAGGTTATCAAGGGAAGAAAAACGCTTGCGCAACTTACAATGAATCCCTTTCGATACGAGAGAGAGAGAGTGAAAAGAAAGTGCCTCCTCAGGTTGAAGCATGCATATACCCGAGAGATCTGTTCGTGGCTCGTGTTTAGCGAGCCAACGCGGCTTGTGGTTCGGCTGCTGATGTCGTGCAGCATAAGGCAGATGGCATGCGCAACTCTTTCAGAGCTACAAATCTAAACACTCTTGCATTCTCGAACAAAATCCCGACAACGATCGTCTAATCAACACAAAAAGGAGTTGCACATTTCCATACATGCGTTCACTGTGGAAGGTTCGAAAATGAGACATGCATCGGAAAAGATGGGTCGTATTGCACAGTACACACGCATCCACCGTTCACAAGACAAGAAGGAGGGGTCCTTGCGTAGGAGGATTACCCAGGAAACTAATGGAAGAGCTCCGGAAGAAGTTCTTTTAAGCAAGGGAAGCACACCGATTCGCTCCTACTAATGAGAGAAAGCGAGAGACATTCAATCGAGACACATCACTATTCAAAAGTAGAGCAATGAGAGGGGGGGGGGGAAAGAGAGTCGAGATAGGTGATGACAAGATCTGAAAGAGAGACATTAGACATGACTGCTATGCACTCACGCCAAATGTAAAGATCTACAACAACAAAGGCGCATTCGCCGTTAATTCCAATATGGCCCCGGACCAATTACTCACTCAACTCCAATCATCAATCCTCAAACCCACATCGACGATCCCGGCCACCGTGTGCTAACTCCCATGATTGCGATTGTCACCCCGATGTCGTAAACTCGACGCAGTTCGCCCAGATCCTACAGTCCGTAGTGGCGATCCAACGCGCAACCGGCCAGCCTATCGTCACCCCAAGAGGACTTTCCGACTCGTATCAACACACTCCGCCTAGCCGTTGCTTCCCTGAAGCGGGCTTAGGAGTTGAGAACGTAAGAGAGATTTGCGGGTGCGTTTGCGGGTTTTATAGTTGCGAGAAAAGTGATAGAAGGGGGAGAGAAGGACGGGAAGGCGGGGGTGTAGGAGGAGAAGGAGGAGAAGACTTTGAGAAGAGCGCTTCGAGAACGCCATGTTGATCCCTCGGAACTCAAGGTTCAACCAATCAGATTCGTCGCGCGATAGGAAGGTCCTATCGATCCACGCACTTGATTGGCGAGCGGGAGTTATCAAGGGATCGACCGGGCGTCGTACACCAGACTCAAAGGGTGAGAAGAGAAAAGGCGCGAGAGGTGGCACAAGACAGGTCCAAGATTCAGATGATCAAGAAAGGGAAGTGGGCGCACAAACAGCAAGACAGGGAAGGGGGAGGAGAGAAAGAAACATTTACGGGGAGAGAGAAAGAGGAGGGAGAAGGAAAGGGAGCGTGGGAGGGAGTGCTACAGGGGGCCAGAAGGGAGGAAGCTCTGCATGCACGGCGCCGTCTACAAAAAAAGAGAAAAAGGCACCGAAACGGTTACAGCTTGCTTCTATCCTAATTCAAAATTGAAATCACCATATCCGTGCGTGAAAGAGCGACGCGGGAAAAGAAAATCTTACGAATCTTACGCCTATTCGTATCCGGACGAAATTCCGAAACTTTTCTCCGACGCGACCAAGAACATTCACACACTCGAAAAAGACACGTCAAAGTTTCGCTTATCCCGGAATTTCCAGCCGCTGAGCCCAATTCCCAATGCACTCGCTAAAGCGCACGTAAACTCCCATGTATTTCCCGACTTTGCAAAAAAAAAAACAGAACCCAGAAGTCAAAAAAACTCTAAAAAAGAAAGGAAAATGTGGCATCCGAAACCAAGAATTCAAAACGGGGTTTTCCTGGGGTTGGTATGATACAAACAAAAGAAATCAGAACCGAGGCCGCACGGTCGAGTCTGCGCGCAGCCCCGCCACGCCTAGGCAGGGGCGCATGCTAAAAATCAACGCTCGGCCTGCGCAGGTCGGCAGCTATCGCCCTGTATAAAAAAAAAATAATAATAATAATAAAATTTGGGGGGGATGTTTTTGATAGGTAGCAAAAAAAAAATAGAAAAATTATATATACATATATATTTATTTATTTATTGATCGTTTTTTTTTAATGATTGATTGATTGATTGATTGATTGATTGGTTGATTGATTGATTGATTGATGACTGATTGATTGATTGATTGATTGAATTTTTTTTTTTTTATTGATTGATTGATTGATTGATTGAATTTTTTTTTTTTTATTGATTGATTGATTGATTGATTGGCTGGTTGGTTGGTTGGGTGAGGGTCGCCTGTTTCGGTATCGTCGGTGCAGTGCAAATTTGAACCAAAATAGAGTGTTTTGGATTAAATGGGAATAAGACTCAATAAGTCTGAATAACTTGAAACCAGTAGGAGCATGAAATCAAATGCCTGTTTCGGTGTGTCTTGCTAGAGAATATCAAATCGAATTTGGGGTCGCACATGCGATTCTCCTATCCCTGTGTCTTTCGGGAGATTGACCTGTAGAATCTGTCTTTCTGAGTCAAGGCTAAACCCTGCAGCGCCTCTATTTGCCATTTGAATGAGACTCCAAGCACATAAATAGGAATCCATCATTTAAGCAATGTTCGCCAACTTCTTTGTTATGGTCCTGTGAACCGACGAGCACCGAAGCTTTTGGACCAGGCATTCTCCATCTTTTTTTTTTTTTTTTTGCCTTTCCTTTTTCTTTGAAAAACCCAGGGTGTTGTAGGGGCTAGTTACTAGGCACACATTGATCGCCCGGAGCGATCAGCAATGGTTGTCCTGAGGATGAGGGAACGTGGCTACCTATCTTAATCAGCTCAGGAACCCTTCATTCAAGTCTGTTGTGGTCTTCACGGCAAGGGTTTGACCTTAGATCCACAGATTGCTCGTGTTCCACTCGTGCGTCTCCTCTTGAAACATAGTCGCATAGCCACAGCCTTGTTTTAGCGTTGAACAAGTACCCACTCAATAGAAAGAAAACTGAATACCAATTGGCCTAGATCAGTTGGTAAACCCAATGAGATGGGGAAATACTGCCCCGTGTTCGAATCCAGAAAAGAAAGAAAAACATCTGAATGAAGTATCGAATGAACCACCGCCAACTCTTTCCCGCAACCATGCGAACCAACGAGCACTGAAGCCTTTCAGGCAGTCGTTCTCAATCAGCCAAGAAAACCTTTAGGTAACGCTTTTTGGTACGTGCCGTCTTCCTATGTGTCCAAAATCGGATTCAACGGGGGTTTTGAGTTGAACGGTTCAACTCCCATTCAACTCCCGTTTCAACTCCCCGTTGAACCAAGTGAAACGTGGTACAACTCGGCCCGCGGATACTTTTTTGCAGGCAAAACATAGGTGAAAAAAAAAAGAAAAACATATGGGGGTGTAGATTTTTTTGCTCTCTACATCCCCATATTTTTATATTAATTTTTTTAGCATTAAAATTACTTTTTAAAAATCAAATACAAAACCAGACTCAAAACATATAGATTTTTTCTCCTTTTTTTTTTGATTGAATGATTGATTGATTGATTGGTGGGGGATGGGTCGCCCCCCCAACCCCCACCCAATCACACACACACACACACACACACACACACACACAC
>BFEA01000732.1:93477-131500 GCA_003427395.1 Chara braunii | reverse complement strand
TGGTATATGAACAGTTTGGGTGAACTAGTACGTGGATATATGGAGCCCAGACATGTGAATGATTTCGTTTTTTTTTTTTTTTTTTTAATGTGGCCCGATGGACCACGGATCAGATACTAAACTGATCAGAACAGATACTACACTTGATCTTAGGCAAAAGGCCGAGAAAGGAGTTCGTATTTCCAAGAGAAGCCGTTATGGTGATTTTAGTCTTTAAGTTAGTTACTCTTCATTGAATATAAAGACAATATGGGCTGCACTAACCGGTGCCCCTGAGGTTTTTGCAACGCGTTTTCGGGGCACAATGACCGTGATAGGATAATTGGTAGAAGGCGCCCACTCCAAAACCTTTTCGGTTTTCGGCGCCCGAAACTCGGCTGTTTGGTTCTACCGGCCCAAACAACTTTCCCCTGGGTGAAAGGCGCCTTCGCGCCGTGGCCACATCTCCCTGGGCCTGTTTTTACAATAGGTGCTTTCCAGGTACATGGCTGATTCGGTTGACATGAAATTTTTCATTTTCCCAGCGGAGTGCCCGGCAGCCTATCAGTGAACCTGGCTCAGACTGTGCTTTGAGCGCCTCATTTCTTCGGCACTGCGGTACTCGATGATCGCTTTTGCTGGATCTAAGTTAGAACCCTTTCTGCGAAGAGCACAGAGTAGGGTGAGAACTTAACCTGAATCAGGCTGAATGTTTTCTTAACTGATTGAGGTGGATATCCCTAGCTCAAATTTAAAGTTTCGGCGATCGTCGGTTCCCGTGGTTGGGCCAGAGAGACGAGAATCGCTCGTTCAGTGCTTTGTCCAGATATTATTCGATTGGGCTCTTGTTCAAAAGCGAAACAGAAGCGCTGCAAAGTTTAGGACAAATTCGACAGGACAATCACACCTTCGACAAAGAGATAGGATAATAGCAGGTGCGATGAAAGATTTGACGATTCTGATCTGATACCTCATCCGATATTCTAAGGTGAAACACACGGACGTAGGCATTTCATTCGATACTACAGAAACTGAACTTGGAAAAAAAAAAAAAAAAAAGCACAGCAGAAAAAGAAAGACAAAATACGGAAGATGTCGCTGGAATTAGATGAAAAAAAAATTATCAATAACTTAGTCTGTAATTAACTGAAGTATACCCCTGTAGACCCCTGTCCACCCCGTCTTTGCCTCCTACGACCCCAATGGGCCAAAGGCATCCTTTTTGTGAAGCATATATCACGTGCACGTACATCATCGGCTTGACGTCCGGAGCTGCAGGCCAACGCTTACGATATCAGAAGCTGACCGCGTAGTATTCGAGTTGCCATCACCAGCCTCTGGCGGGAAGCTGCAGGGCAGAGGGTGAGCAGCCACGCGTCAGAAAGCGGCAGGCCCACTACAATAGTACAATGCAGTCTAGGGTCAGGATGTAATTGTTTGCTTCGAATTTTCCAGCTCAGATGTCAAATACGAGCATCATTATGTCTTGAGTACACCCATCTGGAAGTCATGTCCGATAGTGCAAACCCCCCACCGCCAAACGAAGGGCTTAACACGGCCCCCCCAGCCTAAAATGGCTCGGCTTTATTGCTGTCCTCCTCTTGATCCCCAGCATAAACTTGGGAGATCATCACCCTGCCGTAGGTCTTACCGAACCGAGAGGCAGGGCACATGGCGCCAAACTTACCTACGCCTACTTGACCCACCCGCATGAGCAATAAATAAACAAAGTGGACTGTTTTTATCAGCCCTCAAATGAACACATGCGCAATAAATATCCAATTCAACGGTTTCAACCCGTCAAGATGATCCTGAATCACGGTGATGATGCTGAGCGCTGGCCACGATGCCGGCGAAGCCGTTGGAGTGATAAGAGCTTCCGACCCGGTGCCTTGAGAGGTGTGAAGGAGAAGGAGTCGATGACAACCTCCACATCCGCGTGGTCTTGAGGCAGGCTGGCTTCGAACAGCCAGAGGTTTATGTGGAACACCTCGCTGCCGGGTGATGGCACGGCGCCCACCTCTGGCGAGCTTTCGAAGGACCATGTTTGGAGAACCGCCCCCGAAGAGGCGGAGGTGCTGGTCCAGGACACAGAGCTGGGCGACCAAGTCATTGTATAGATCGCGGAGTCCTGCCCGGCGACCGTGAAGCGGAGGCGTTGGCCCGGCAGCTGGTACGGCTGGACGGCGTACTGGGTGTTGGTGGCGTCGCTGGCAACGCCCCACTTGGCCACCTCCACGTCGAACTCGCGATGGGGGTTGGACAGCTCGCTTTGTGCGTCATCGGCGTAGGTGAAAAGCCCGAGCAGCACGTTCTCGTGCAGGCCGTTTATGGGAGATGACACCTGCACCGTATAAGTGCCGTACCCAAAGACGATGGAAGGAGAACCTCGGCGCATGACCACCCTCCCTGTGCGTTCCTGAAGATCGTAAGATGCAGTTTTCCCTGCTCGTCCACGGTCGCCAAGCTTCCGTCCCAATGATTGGGCCCCGGTTCCTCTACTCCGGCGGAAGTCCGCCTATGCCAGAGCCTTCCCGAGAAGCTGAGATCAGATGAAGAAGCTGCTCCGACAGTCGACGAGGATGATGCAGCCGCAGCAGCGAATTGGGAAGCTTGGGCATCCAACGCCGTCGCGAGCATGCCACCATTTCTGAGGGGATGACCGCACGCCACGAGGATCATGATTACTGGAGCAATGAGCAGGAGCCCCATTGTGGACACGATCAACGTCGGATGATGTCAAAGTCTTTCCGGCGACCTGCGAAGTCTTCAATGTGCGCTTCACGAAGGAACAGCAAGAAGAGGGGGAGCGAATCGCGGAGGGCTATGAGCAGAAAGGTACTATTGAGGATGAGAAGGGGCCGATAGTTACAAATACACTCAACACTACAATCCAAACCCGTGAAGATGTGCCCAGCTTGATGTCACTTGTAGGACTTGGACACGTCTGGCTGCGAGTTCAACCAGCTGAGATTCACCAGGCCATCACGGCAGATTGAGTCCCTCCAGCAACAAAGCTTCACGGGCTGTGCCCCCGGGACGATTGCATAGCCTGCACAGACCGCAAATGGACCGATTGAAGGCTCGATGAATAGCAGACTAAGCGGCAGTAGTGTCTACGAGACTGATTTCGTTCGCAAAGAAGAGCAGCTATGTAACGCCAGAGTCACAGCAGCCGCATGTAGTGAACCAAGGGCTCTTCAACATCCGACCGAACGCTATAGCAGGTCACCAAGCTAAATATCGTTCGCCCCGCCACAAGCTGCTCGAAAGCACGAAGTTCATAAACACCGACAAAGGAGGTCTCTCGGCGCAATCCAAGGAAAACGTCGTAATGGAGAGCAGCGCGATTACAGGCTTCAATCATTCGATGCTAGATCCGAGCAGTGAAAACGACTCGAAGGCGACGAGGAGTGTGTTGTGGACACATGACATTGAAACGTTCTATTTATATGGACAACGAGTCGAAGGCACAGCATAAGACGGGCTAGAGATGACAGAGTGAAGACCGCCGTGCATATGCGTCCGCCTCTGGTGGCTTGTGATCAGGCCCTCATCGGCCTTVACTACTCTTCCCGCCAAACAAACACACCGCAGCGCGCGGCAAAACTGCTACCTGCGGCTTGAATTTGGATCGAAAAACATGTACAAATGTCACCCCGTCCGGTCAAAAAAAATAAAATCCTTTGGGCAGCGCCGCAACGGTAAAAGATTTGGAAAACGCGGCGGCAGAGAAATTTCCGCCTGATTTTCGCTACAGAAGACGACGACTCCCCCGCTGTTGGATGTCGGGATGTGCATCTTGGCGGGGGAGTACTGTTAGGAAAGGCATGCGGGAACTGCCCGTGGGCGGCTTTTTTTTTTTTTTTTTTTTTTTTTYGTGAAGTTGTCGCTTTATATTCAAAGAAATAAATGTGGTCGAGGCCGGGGACCTCACAATTCAACCCGGAAGTCTCAAGGAAGCCATGCTGGAAACCGGGTCCAGCGTCCCAACCACTCTTCCGGAATTACTGAGAGCATTACTCCGCTTCGCTTGATGCCCATTTATGAAATCTGTGAATAGGAATCTGGAGATAGGCAGATCTCGAATTACTGTGTAGCCTTCCGGCAAATCTTGTGATAGTAACCTTGGCCTGGAAGGCTCTTGTTACTCAGACTGTGAACATGTATTATTGTGGCATACTGCGTAGCCACACGGGCCCTACAGGGCCCGTCCCGGACATTCAGCCTAAAAAGCCTAGAACTTAGGGCTTACAGGCCCCGTTCATTTCAGCCTGGATGCTGAAAAACGAGGGCCTGCAGGCCCTACCTCGTTTCAGCCTATTTCTGGGTCTTTGTCAGACCCAGAGTTTTCAGCCTGAAACGGAGGGCCATTTTCAGGCCCTCATTGTTTTGACCTGCTCCTAAGACTCAGGCATGGAAACAGGGATGCGGAACAGGCCCAAAATAGCCTGTTCCTCACGTACTCGAGCAGGAGCTGGAGCTGCAGCCCCTGCCTCCCTTCGGCAGGCTCAAGAGGCACACCCGTAGTACATAGGAGGTTCCCATGCACTTCACGGGTAGGTTGTCAGTAGGAGTAGTAGTCTTCAGGATTCGGCCGCAGCACTCAGTAGGAGCGCTGCAGTAGTCTTCAGCGCTAGGCAGTAGTGGTAGCGCTAGCTGTAGTCTTCAGCGCTGGGCGCCATAGCTGTAGCTGTAGTCTTCAGCGCTGGGCGCTGGTAGGTAGTAGCTCGTAGAGTGGGAGAGAGACTGGCGGAGGCCAGTGTTACTTACCTGTGACGCCATCGCTCCAGCTCCATCTTCGTGGTACCTGCATCAAGGCGCCAACTTCACAGGTTAGTACTGAACACAGAGAGAGAGAGAGTCCTTCTTCTTCCTCTTCTAAGTCCACCTTCTCTTCTCACCCTCTCGCCACCTGACTTCTCAGACTACAACAGAGAGAGACAGAGTTGTGACTTGAGACTTGACGACATTGGATCCAGACTTGACATTTGGAATTCAGACAGTTCGATGAGGGACTATTTGGGCTTGTGCCGAAGACTTGGTGTTGACGACATTCCCATCTTCCCCCTCCTCTTCGTCTATCCCCTTCCTCCTCGTCTGTGCATGTTCTGGGCTGGCGCTGTCTTCCTGTGTGAAGCGCCAGACCCATTCACACTATGAAACGATGATGATGATGTATGTTCAGGGCTGCATTACAACATTGATTGCTCGGATCACTGGTATCTAAGTCTTCCGCTGTGCTATCTTATACCTTGTATTGAAAGGTCGGTTCTTGTTCTGGTCTGCACCTATACGGTATGCAACAATTATACTTCTTAATCGTCTAAGATAACCAGGTTGCTATTGCGGTTCTCCAAGAGAGAGGAAAATACCAACTTTCCGGAAGTGGAGGGGATCGCCCAACAAAACGGCAAGCTCCATTTCCCCTTGAATTTCCTAGTCCTAAATTCTAGTGTACCCCTAGCCTTACCGATTCTACGCCAATCAGCCATAATGATGCCTTTTAGACCTTGTARCATCAGTTGTTGTTGTTGCTGAAGCGATGGAGGAGGGGAGTCGAATCTTGACGAGTTTCTGCTGCACCAGATGATCCACGGTCCGAGGGCTCTTGACACCCAAGCTGGGTAGACAGCAAGGCTTCTATTGTGCCCATCTCCCCTGATTAGTGACTCTTTACTCCAGAGGGCATTCTGGTCTTCCTCCGGATAAGCTTTGGCCCACATATCCTTCCACCAAGACCAGAATGTCTGGGCTTTTGGGCAATGCCACCAAATGTGGCAATGTCTTCAATAATCGCTGGAGAACAGATGTGGCAGAAAAGGGAAACCTTCATCCCTTTCGTAACACACCACTTACCTGTGGGAACACTGAGCATCTGTAGGAGCCAGAGAAGGCCTGCATGTTTGACGACAGGGAGAGATCTGATAGACTTACCAAAGTTGCGGCAGAGGTCAAAAGCTACGGGTTCCATTGCCTCGACTGCTGAAAAATTATCCCACGAGGCTTTAACTGTGCTGTACAGCCTATTACCCCTGGATTGTATTCTGTATCCCAAGGATACTGCATAGTCCAAGAGTGGTGCATCTTTCCCTCTTTTCCACCACATTTGACAGGGTATGGGTTTTCGCCTCGAGTAAGGGAATCCCGTTCAGGCATAACTTTGGTATGAGTCTTTGAGTCCCGTTGATCATCTTGTATTCCTCCCTGGCCAGCACCTGTGTGTAGTCATCTCTGTGGATCTCCGTGCTCAGAGTCTCGTCCCTCTTGAGGTTTCCTTTGGTGTCAAGTTTCCAATATGCTGTTTTGCATTTACCATCAGGTAAGACCTGTTCAACTTGGTGGAAGCCTGTGTATCCTTCTTTGGATCTCAGCCAGGTGCCAACTGAGATACCCTTAGATGTCAGCAACGTTATCCAGAATTGGGGGATAGCCCCCACCAACTGAGCGAGATTATCTTGGATATTATGAAGTTCTCCCAATTTTCCGCGGATCTAAGAAACTGTCGTCGAGGACATAGTGTCTCTATTCCAAATTTGTCCTACCTTGAAAATCCCCCTGCAAACCCAGGACGTACCAAAAGAATTAGCAGATATCTGGAAAGTGTTATTGCTAGGGTCTCTTACTGCCGAGTTATCAAAAAGATTCAGGCACAGCACTTCTTCTACTGTGGTGGGCCATTTTAATACAGATGGAAGTAAACTACTCCAGGCTTTCAGGATTGGTTCCCAAATCTGTGACTTAATTTTCATTCTAAGAAAACCCTTCATGAAAAGACAGGCCCAGATGCTGTCAGGGTCGGTCAAGCCCCACTCCTCCATCAAAATTTGTTGGGCTAGTTTGATCCATGGGCGGTTGGAATCCAGTGTGAGGAGCCTAACTACCCATTTCACCAGTAAGGCCCTATTCTGCGCCTGAATATCAAGTAATCCTAAGCCGCCTTCATCCCTCTTTTGGGTGACCTTCCACCAGGCGACCTTCGGTAAGGCCTTGCCACTCTCAATTGAGCCTTTCCATAGGTAGTTAGCGATCTGTTGTYTGAGTCTCTGCTCAGTTTTCGATGGGATWGGTTTAATAGAGAGGATGTACCATATGGTAGAGAGCACCATAGTGTTAATCACTATTGCTCTTCCGAAGAGGGAGATAGACCACACCTTGGACCAGGAGGTGAGTCTCTTCATCACCCTATCTTCTATTATTTGCCCCTGCTTCCTCTCATTATTACCATAAGATATTTCAATCCCTAAGAATCTTTCAGAGTGATCGCAGTCTTTAACTACCATACCCAGATCAAGAGCCAGAGCGGAGTTGTCTCTGGATAAAGCGACCGATTTGTCCCAATTGACCTTAACCTCTGAGGCCTTACAGAAGAGATTAAGGGAATTTCTCACTTCCGACAGTGACTGAACTGAATTTTCAGAGATCACCGCCAGATCATCAGCTAGTGCTGATGTTTGTATTTGGTAGTTAGGAGTTACTTGTAATCCTTTAGCCTGGGAATTACGAATCAGATCTAGGAGGACCTCTTGCTGAAGTATGTATAGGAGGGGAGCTAGTGGGCAGCCTTGCCTTAGTGATCTCGAGAGTTCGAACCTAGCAGACTTTCTACCATTGACCACCACCGAGGCTACTGATCCTTTGCAGAAGACCGGTCCAAAGCCTCTATGTTCCAGTACTTGGATAACAAAGTCCCAGTTGACTCTATCATAGGCCTTTTCAAAATCAATGAGAAGGATGACTTCTGAAGACATTCTGTGCTCAATGATCTCTATGGTCTGTGAAATGGTCATGACATTGTCTAGTACGAGTCTTCCTTTAACAAAACCTGACTGGTCTCGATGTACTAGATAAGGCAGGATATTGGCTATGCGTCTAGACAGGGTCTTGGCCAGAATTTTTCCGGCTGCCTTGAGTAATGTGATGGGCCGGTAATTTCTGATATCTCTCTTATCATTCTTCTTGTAAAAGAAAGAGATGGCTCCTTCCATCATTTCTCTACCCAAAGAATCGCCTTCCACTACCTTATTGAAAATTTCCAAGAGGATAGGGCCGAAGATCAGCCAAGACTCTTTGAAAAATTCCACAGGTAACCCATCCGGGCCTGGGCACTTCCCAAGAGCCATACTGTGCACGGTCGCTGTTAGTTCTTCTAAGTTCATCCTCTCATCTAACAGATTTCTCTGTGAGGGAGAAATCTGACTCATATTGATATCCCACAGTCTTTCCTCTTCCTCCTGTGTGACGAGTGGTTCTCCTAGAATCTTCTCCGTGGAGAGGAGTTTCTCGTAAAAGATTTTGGCATAGGCACACATTCCCTGTAGATCCTTGGCAGGGGGGAAGAAAGAATCAAACGGATGGAGGATTTCGGTCATGAGTGGATGCCCTCTAGTTTCCTTAGCCTTACTGAGAAACTGTTTAGACATCCTGTCGTTCTGCATTATATTTTGGACTGAAGAAAACTTCAGTCATTCTTCCTCTCGCTGAATTTGGAAGTCCTCCCATTGACCTAGCCAACGGTCTTTCATCTCTGCCCAGTATGAATGGGCGTATGGTTCACTTGTCATCTGTTGTTTTGCCTTTATCACCTTTCTTTTGAACTCGGCTTCCTTAGCATACCTGTTTCTAGCTTTCAGTAGACTAAAAAACTCTAGCATCTTAGTAGTCTGTCTAATCCCCGCATCGTACCAGTCTGCTAAATTAATATAGGATAGTTTCTCTTCTTCCCATTCTTTCCAAAATTCCTTTATCCATTCCTTGACCCCAGGATCCTCCAGAACTTGGGCCTGGATTCTTGGGAGGTCCTTGGCTTTGGTAATATCCAAACCAATAGACATCTCCAAGATCACAGGTTCATGGTCTGATAGCGGGTCCGTGTCAATATAGACGTCGATAACCTTTTCTAGGAGTGTATCTCTCACCAGCCAGTAGTCTAGCCTCTTCCTTGCCACTTGGTGAATGTCCGAGGAGGAGGCTGAGACCCAAGTGAAGGTCTTAGAATCCGGGTATATGTTGCAAAAGGCGTCTGTAAGACCCTGATCAAAGATGAAATCTTTGAATCTCCTAAAGTCTTGCCGATTACCCTCTCCGCTGGAAGAATCCAAGGACAGATTCATCGTTGCATTCCAATTTCCCCCTACTACTAGGTTCTGTACATTTGGAATAAAAGCTTTGAGTTGAAGAAGAAAGCCCATTCGTTCCTTGCGGTCTACTGGTGCATAGACCGACATAAAAACCCACTCCTCATTATCAATCAAAATTTTTACCCATATCCATTTCCCAAGAGAGTCATAGAAATAGTCAAGGACAGGATAGTTAAAATCCTTGTGGAATAAAATTGCAACCCCTCCTTTTGTACCATCTGCGGGCGCCCACCACTGTTCCCCTCTCCACCAATTACCCAGTTCGGTGATCTTTTCCTCGTTGAGTTTCGTCTCTTGAAGCAAAGCAACCTGTATCTTATTCTGATGTAACCAGGTTTTTAACCTGGATTTCTTCCTTCTCCCATTGTTGTCTCCAATACCTCTGAGGTTCCAGGAAACTAGGCGCATTTTATTACTGGGCGGCATTGCCCATCAAGCCCGCCTGTAATATGATTGACAAACCTTGGGCACCCCCTGTGACAGAGTCGTGGATGTGCATGAGGTCTATTTCCCAAGGTCTGCGCAGAGAATCCAGCAGGGATTGAGAAAAGAGGTTTTTTTTTGCTGATAATTGTGTGTTTAACTGTGACAGGGCTTCACCTAAGATCTCTCCTGAGATCAGGATCGTATTCAAATCTTTACCATTGACAGATTCGAATACGTCCGAAGGAAGCCAGTGGAGACCACAGTCGATGTCTTGGACTGATGGAGAGAGGGAGGGTCTAACATTGAAGAGATATATAAAGATAAAGATCATTTGATCAGATCTCTTCGAGAACGGGCCCAGCCTTTGCATGCTGTATCCGCCTACCGGGCGAACATCATATCTCCCATTGAGATAGTCCTGTACCAGTTTGAGAGCAATCGAGGGAGGAATTTCCCCTAGTTCCCAAACAGGCATTTTTAGCGGACCTTTCTCATCTGGGATCGTCATCCATTCAGCAGAAAGTGGACCTTCTCTTAGAATCATCAGGGCAAAACAAGTTGACGAACCTTACCTGATTCGCTTGATGTTCTCTTGTGATGGAGTTCATCGGCGCTGGCTCCTGTTAAACCCCAATCGTGTGAGGGGGGTGGTCTTGATGTCCCATCCCACTAGAAAGGAATCTTTCAGGCGAAATGCCTTTCTCAAAGGAGGATACCAACGAGGAGACCGAAGTCTGCTGAGTTGTCGCTGTACTGCTGGCTGCTGCTGCTTGAGTACCTACCGATGGGGCTGCTGGCTGATCTTTTCGACTGTACTTCGTCGGCGAGACTTGTAGGTTCCCATCCACTGTCTTGGCGCCAATGCCCGGGGATCTAGGAGAGGTGGGAATGGAAATAACCATAGAGGTATTTCCTTTCCTTCTCCCACTAATCCCTCTTCCTCCTGTGTTCCCCCTCCCTCTAGACTGTAGAGAGAATGGTTTCAACTGGGAGGAAGTAGAGGCTGCTTGACCCGCCGAGCGTTTTTCCAAAGGAGAATTGCTGGAGTATCTTGCTCTGCTGCKGAGCGGGGGGGTGACTCCYGATGGGGTCGTATTTCCTCCCGCTGATCCCAGCGCATGGAGCCCAGGTCTCTCATCCCTCGATCTTCTCAGATCAGCCTGTGTGCTGCTCTGGTTTACATCTTGGATACCTCCTCCCGTTCTCCTGATTCGGCCTAGACGGGCCGGCCCCTTGATCTCTGTCCCCTCTATCCGGACAATACGCCGCTAGTGACCATACCATCTACAAAATTTACACCATGGGGTGTTGCTATCGACCAGGTCCGCCGACATCGTTTCAAGACCTACCTTGAGGGACAAGACCGACTTAAATCTAGACTCAAACTTTCTATCAATGCCAAATTTTGCGTTAACCAGATGAGGCATCGACTCGTCTTCTACAAGGTCGAACTCTTTAATAATCGGTCCAATGGTCTTTTTAATCATCGTACGAATAAATGACATTGAATATAACGGAAAACGGGTGGCCATTACCCAGTGATTTTCCACCCGTTCCTTCTCTCTTTCCGTTTCCCATTCGTTCTTAGGTAACCAAGAACGAACAATGACCTTGTATTTCTGTCTGTCTAGGAAGAAATTGATMTCCGCTTTTCTACCCATCATCATCGATTTCGCCTCTAGCGATCTAGCGACATATGTAATCATTGTTCTACCCTCGACATGAGTAGAGCCTCGCCCCAAGGCTTTGAGTTCCGTACTCAAGCGTCCGTCTTCGAGGTTCCGTACAAATTCGAGTTTCTCCTTATTGCCGAGGTTCTTCGCTTTCCCACCAAAAATGAAGACCACTGTATGGTCTTTCAACCATTGGATTTGAATCCTGTTGAAGTCCTCGTGTACTGTCCCGTTGATGCATTCCTCGTCTGTGTCGACCTCCAGGTATTGGTCCAGGTCCGGGATGTTCCCTTGGATGAAGCATTCCTGAAGCAGCTTCTCTATTCGTATTTCCTCCATTGAGTCTATTTCTCCCGTAGGATTGCCCGTTCCTGTGTGGTCCGGTTGATCCATTGGGAACGGGTCCGAAAGAAAATATGGAAATAAAGCTGAGTTTATTTTATAGAATGGCAGATCCTACCTCCCGAAAATAGAAGGCGGGCCCACCGTGTAGAGGAAGGCGGGAGTTTAATCCTGTACTCGAAGAAGAGCTCGGATCTCAACGTGAGGAATCCAAGTGTGTTCTTCTAATTTAGGGAAAGGACAGAAAAAAACATCCCAAAAATAGAAGTAAGATCGTTCCGTCTACTATCGATGGAAGCAATCATAGATTCTATTACTGTTTGGGAGGAAGAAATAAGCCGCAACTTTGCAATTGAGTTTACGACGGGAGAGTAGGAGTTGGTTAATAATGCGTGGAGAAATTCACTCACTTCTGCTTTACTCTGGAGACAGAGTGAGGAGCCTCGCCTGTCTACATACGTTTTGGTAAATATCTGTGTGGGACATTACCCCGGTCAGATGCGCATCAAACTCCGGTTCTATGGCGAGCTGGAGTGGCCGTGAATGGGTGATGCTCCCCTTACCTCGCCATAGCCATACAGCGGGTTAGGGTTTGCCTGTTTACCCTATCTCGGTAACTTGCGTTAACACAGGCGCTACGCGGCGCCGCTGGAAATGCATTCTGGTCGCCCGCTCATTACAAACTCGATTCTCATATTTTTCACTTTCCCGTGGGCGGCATTTTTCATATCTTCGAAGGGAGACATTGGGCCTTGCTGCACTGCTCACCAAATGTGGAAAATGAGACTGAATCCTCCGCTAAAACATGGAAAAATACATTGCGATATTATTTGTCGTCTGTTCATGTGGAGAGTAATGGAGCGAGTCCCATTGTTACGATTTTCGAACGGTAACAACGTCACCCGGCCCCCGTCGAAGATTTGAAAATTGCCGTCGAAGATTTGAAAATTGCCCATTTTGCCGCTGAACATTTCCCGCCTGTCTTTCCGTACAGATGTAGAGGACTCGCCCGCCGTGGTGCACAACCCACAATTGCCGACTACTGCGCCATCACCTTACCCTAGGAATTTCTGCGAGTTTGGCCGAATCTAGCCGCATCTGTGGTTGGATGACTCCGGAAATATCCCACCTTCTTCCCCCCAACGTAAAGCATACGCATTGTAAGCGAATACAACGCATAGGGTACGTTTTATTCGACTACAACGTATACGCGTTCTATTCGAAAATAGACCTAAATTTTGAATACAGCGTATATGCGTTCTATTCGTCCTTTTTTTTTAATTCATAAACTCGAATACAACGCATATGCGTTATGTTCCAGGGAAGACGGTAGTGTGCCTGGATTCTCGGGGAGCCACCATAGAATGCCGCTATTACTGGACCAAGGCCGTACCAAAACCCAACCACGGGCACAACACCCCGCTCGAGCCGAGGGTCGCGCCGCCAACGGCGCTGGTTTAGCGCTCGTGGCCTGCGCCGCCGGTCGAACGCTGCTTCGCGGTCCTTCGGCCGGCCCATCGAGCGGTTCTCTCGCTATCGCAACGAGAGTTATCGCGGTGAAAGCGGCAAGCTATGGTTTTGGCCATTGCGGAGCAAGTGTAATCTCATCACATGTTGCTACCTGTCCCCTTTCACTAGGATGGAGCTTGACCCTACCGCACCCGGGCTATGGTAAACCGATGAATGCGTACTCACCTCGGGGGAGGAAGGTACGGAGACTAGAGGAACCCCTTCTGGAGATTTCGTTTACTCATGTGTATCGGCACTTGGAAGACAAGCTACGCCAGCTAGGAGCACCTCATCTCCTCAAGACTCTGATGACGTGATGGTAATTCTCAATTTACTTGCGGCCAGCACTACAAGTTCGGTAATTCCTAATCTACCTGCACCCGGCGCGATAAGTTCGCTTAACGGCAAGGGAATAGAGGAGTAGCGCTACCTAGGCGGATAGCAGCCTTATGCAAGATAATAGACTCAGCGCTCACCGCTCTTATGGAATGGAGGGACAATTTATTTCAGGCTAGAAGATCACACAAGGTTGGTCCTGCTTCACACCTTTGTGGTTAATGCCCCCGAAACGGCACCGCCGACCTCCGTACCACCAAGAGAAGCAAGTAGGATATTACGCTTTCCTCGTAACGTGTCGCAATAGTTATGAATCCGTGAAGTTGCTAGTTTCCCCACCTCTCGTGTAGAAAGGGATACAGAACCAAGAATCCAGCTATTCGTGGCCCGACCCATCGTTCCCAGCTCGCCCACGTGGCCGCTGGACACAGAAGTAGGGATGGCAGGTGTGGAAGTCGCCATGGCGGATCAAGGAGAGGCATCCCCTCGGAGGGAGAGGGATGACTCTTTCGAAGAAAGAGCACGCCTACTAATGTCGATGTGCTACAATGACGGGCTATGCCCAGATGATGTACCTCTCGGCGACGTCACTATCGATGGGAACGAAGCGGTGGTTACAGTTAACGGGGAATTCGATGCAATTAAAATCCAATGGTTGAAAGAAAGAACCGTGGTTCTCATTTTTAGGGATGAAGCTCGTAGTCTCCCAAAGAAGGTTAAAAATGATATCGTTCGAGCATACGAGAATGGCTGGAGGCGAGATGGGATCTTCGACCCACCCGTTGATAAGGGGCGGGTCAAATTTGAAGGTCCAAATGTCATCTCCTACATAGCAAGAGATAAAGTTGTAGCGGATTGGTTGATTAACGAAGGTTCAGGCGCAGTGACCCTCAGAGGCAGAAGATATGCTTTCGAAATGAAAGCATGGATGCCTCGAGCTGAATCGAAGGAATTCAGAAAGATCGAACTTGAGAACACATTTTGGGTAATTGCTGTACAAGTCCCGTTGGATGCATGTCTATTTGAGAGCCTCCCTCACCAAGGTAATTGGCCAGGTTTTGAAGATGGATTCCCCGGATCGGTTCACTTCCAATCCTCGACTTCTTAACATCCGCTGCGAGATTGACCCTAGTTGTCGGGATCGCTTCGTGGACAGAGTCTGGGTACGGACACTTCAGGGAAACATGGTCGAGGTAAAACTTGCTTCTGCCTCCACGCCATATTGCACAAATTGCAAGTGGTATTTCCACTCGGACGACCAATGCACCAGGAGGAAAAACAGTTCTAATAGGCGACGGAGTAAGTTTAACAGAGGGCCAGACTCTGTAGTGGGGGATGATGAGGATAGCTCCTCACAAAGCTCGAGCTCAAGATTAGTAGCGGCACGGAATGTACCACGGTACAAGGGGGAACTCCGGCCTCCGGGGGGTAGATCACGCGAAATGAGTAGTAGGGAATCGTCCCCAAACGGATCCCCAAGCAGATCTCTCGCGAGAACAGCGGACATCCTTGGTCGAGGTCCCAATGGGATAATCAGGAAAAACCCAACTTTCTCCCCTGGACCCGGCCAAAACTTCCACCTGTATCAGTCTAATTTGGGAGCAAGAGGGTTCGCCCCCTCAGGGTACGAGCAGGGTGATACCTCTGCCATGACATACCTCCTCAGAGCCGCAGCCGCATCGATAAATGAGCCGCTGCCACCTGGCACGGAAAGCCACCCCCCCCCCATCCAGCCTGGACACAGGATACCTTCCAGAGGTTCCAACCTGTAATGGAAGAGGCACCGAGATCGGATCAACCAATAGCGGCATTAGGCACAACATCTGCAATAGCTGCGCACAAACGGTCGTCAAGGGGACAGTCCCCCCTTAAAGCTGCTAGGACAACAGTTGCGGCCACAGTCCCTAACCGCCCTCTCCTCCTGGAAGCAGCATATGACACTCGCGCGCTGTTACAGGAGGACTCATCCAGTAGCAAAGCCGAATCTTCCAGATCTGAACAGGCGGACAAGGGAACAATTCCACCTCCAAAACTAGGGGTAAAGACATCTAGAAGCCGAAGAGTTATCACAGCGACCAAGTCACAATCATCGGTCATGGAAAAATGGTTAGTCTCATTTCTGTGCTCCTTAGTAAACGGCGCTATACACGTGGTAGCTTGGCAACAGGAAGATTCCAAGATCAACTTCCTCGCAGAGAGGGTGGAAGCACCAGTATCACCCCAGACAGTCCTTTCAACGACTAAACAAATATTCGGGGAAAAATTCCCCTTCAGGATGATCCCCGACATGGCAATGCTGAGGTCTTACTCAGAGATACTGGATCGAATGTGTAAAATTTTTGTCCCCTTAATGGATGCATATATCTCTGCCGACAAGTTGGACACTCTGGTAATGGAGGGGTTGAGAATGATCCCTCTCTCAATCTTTGTTGAAGAGGACAAGGATTCGCTGCAACAAATGTTTGTACAACATATTCTGATGCGGGATTTCTGTGCAACATGAACAAGAAGTTGCCCAAGAACAAGCAGCTTCAATCCCTTTACCTAAAGAACATTTTAGCACAGAAATGGACTACCTCAACTGCGTCTGTTTCATCAGCAAGGAACGCACTACGACCCACCACATCTCAGGGTGGTTCATGCGGAAACGCAGCCCCATCCCAAATCCAATCAAGGTTACAGGGGGGTAGAATGAATGGACAGACTGAATGTGATCTCTTGGAACCTCAGGGGCCTAGGGGACACTACTAAGAGACGGAAAAGGTCCCGCCTGAAATCCTGGGTGCACGAACAACGCGGTCACATCATCTGCATTCAGGAGACCAAGTTGGATGAGAAGAAGATCAGGGAATTAGGCACCTGGTTGGACGGACCACAACTCTGGTCCCCAACAGTGGGGACCAGGGGAGGGGTAGGCATATTGCTGCATCGCGATTTACCTATTTTGATCCTGGATTCGACAATCGATTTATGGGGACGCTGGGCCTGGGTTAAATTCTCCGCCTTGGGATCTGATTGGGCTGTAATGACAATTTACGCGCCGGTAGACCGTGCCGAGAGGACTAAATTTTTTGAAGATCTGATATCCGTCACCCCCAACGTGGATAATCTACTTGTTGCTGGTGACTGGAATAGCTCACTGGACGATCTCCTGGGCCCATCAGCGGGCACACCGGATGTTCACCAACTGATAGAATACATGACAGACCTAGAGCTGTGTGACACCTTCAGGCTTATGCACCCATCAGACCCAGGGTCTACTTGGGGCTCACCGACAACGGAAGGTAGCGCAGTAGGCACTCTCCGGAGGCTGGATTACGCCCTGATGAGCCCGGCCTGGTGGGACGCGGTACGTAATGCAGAGGTAATCAGACATCCAATGTCGGACCACTACCCAATCAAGTTGTCATTCCAGCTGTTGGAAACCGTGGACAGAGGTAGCGGTTTTTTTCGGTTAAATGTCAAGAACCTCAAAGACCCAGGTCTCGCAACTTGGGTGGAGGAATTCTTCCAGAAATGGCCTGCAGCACAAGCACACTTTGCATCCTCGGGCGAATAGTGGGATGCTGGCACAACCATTGCAGCAAACTTTCTGAGTATTTTTCCCAGAATTATGGCAGCAGACCGCAACAGGGAGGAAGAGGAATGTCTAAAGGACCTACAGTGGGTAGAGGAACATATGCACACACATCCGATCCCAAGCTCGGTTTGGGCACACGAAAGGGTAAGGCTGTTAGCAAAATGGGAGGACCTTCAACAGAGAAAATCGGAGGAATGCACAGAAAGGCTAACAGTCAAGGAAATCTCAGTTTACGACAGGATGACAAAGGAGTCTTTCCAAAGACTCCTACCGAGGCGAGCGGCACAGTCCATGAGGCAACTCAACCATCCTTTCGTACCGGAAGCTCTGCACTGTACTTCAAGGACATACTAACCTCAAGAAGGCTAGAGGAGTCACCCGAGACTAACCTGGCGGAAAACTCTCCACATTGGGACAGAATTGCAGTCAGACTACCCCCGCATAGGACTCTGGACCTTGATAGGCCGGTAACAGAGGAGGAAATTGTTACTACAGTAGGCTGCATGGCAAAAGGTAAATCTCCAGGGGGGGATGGCCTCCCTGTTGAATTTTATCTTTAACATGGGAAATCACTATTTCCACACCTAGCCAAGATCTACAACGAGACCTATCACGAGCTATGTCCCATGGTATCATCACGATCATGTATAAGAAAGGGGAAAAGTCTGAAATCAGAAACTGGAGGCCGATTTCGCTTCTCAATGTATCATACAAGATATTAGCAAAGTTGTTGGCAAACAGACTAGGTAGGTACCTACCAGACCTAGTGGGGAGGGATCAGGCAATATTCGTAAGAGGTAGATCAATCTTTGACAACATTGTGACAGCAATTGAATCCTTAGAATGGTGCACCAGGAAAATCTAGATGTAGCAGTGCTGCTGTTAGACCTAGAGAAGGCGTGTGATCGTGTAAATTGGGCCTATGTACTGACGACCTTGAAAACTCTGGGTTTTGGCCCCAGTTTCTGCCGCTGGGTAGCGGTAATGTATGTACACTCAACGGCCTCGGTCGCAGTAAACGGACACATCTCCAGTCCATTTGCCTTGACGAGATCCTTGAGGCAAGGATGTCCCCTCGCCCCACTTCTGTTCGTGATACAGCTTGAAGTGCTGATCTGTAACATAAAGTTTCACCCCCATATCAGGGGCCTGCAGGTCCAACACGAAGAGTGTAAGGTAAAAGCCCTAGCGGACGACCTGATGGCTATCTCAAAGAACACGACCGAGTCGCTGGGATCCCTGAAGTCATGTCTGATGGAGTATGCCAGCCTTTCAGAAGCAGCTGTTAACTGGTCTAAATCGATCTACTTTCTCCCCGAGAACTATGTCCTAGTAGTGGAATGGGGCATGAAAAGAGTAACCAACGGTGACTCAGAAAGGTACCTAGGAGTACAGGTGACTCTAGGAAAATGTGCAGACGCTCAGAATGACTTATTACAGCAACGGATATTGCAGCGGGTCGCAGTCTAGGGACCAGCCCTACACTTGTCGCTCTGGTCACAAACGTGGCCCTGTTTGCTTTACTCTGGTTCGTGGGAACGGTGAGGGCCCTAGGCAAGCGCTTGGTTAAGGTAATTCGCAGGGTAGCAGCGAAGTTTATTTGGAAGCCACTCGGTAAGGAGGGGGAGGGATTCATTTCTAAAGTAGCATGGAAACTCATATGTTACCCCAGATCGCAGGGCGGGTTAGGACTGCTGGACCCAGCCAACCAGAACACAGCAATGCTGGCAAAATGGGTAACCAAAGCAATGACCAGCTCCACTGAAGACCACTGGATTCTATTAGCAGAACAGATTCTGGCCAAAGACTGGCAACTGCCTCGGGTAAACGATGTATGGACCTGTGTTCTTCTAGACTCGTATCTAAGGAGACACACCTCCTCTCCCTTCTGGCGAGATGTCCTAACAGCATGGAAGAAAGTTGACCCACGACAATGGATACCACCAGTCACAAAGGAGGAGGTCCTCCTGCAACCACTGTTCGACAACCCGGCGATAAGAGACCCTAACGGACGCTCCTTCTCAGCAGGCTCGGAAACAGCAGCCTTCGGCAGACAAGGGATTGAAAGAGGTGTTTTGAGGGTAGCAGACCTGAGGAATGAACTAACGGGACAATGGAGTAGCCTGGAAGGAGTGCGATGTAAATTAGGTAGGTTAGGTCACATCGAGGAAAGAGCAGTCCTAATTAGGACTGCCATCCCCCCGGAGTGGGAATACCTGCTCAGCCCAGCAGGTATCCCCCCTCCGGGGACCTGGCTTGTTCAGAACTCACATGAACTGAGCTTGGAGCAGCCCAAGGTATTTTGGAAGATCTTAACAGTGAATATCAACGGATCCAGGTCCTTTCAGGCCTGGAAGCAGACTTCGAGGTCAGGTGTATTGCAGCGGCACGAGGAAGAATCATCCCAAGCCTTAAGCAGACCCTTGGGAAACCTGACACAGGTCAGAGTTCGGGAGAGCTGTGATGAAGAGGGATCCTGGTCGTGTTCTGTTTGGGCGAATGGGACTCCAATCAGGATGCTAAGGATAGACCCGAGACTCTGTTCCTGGAGGGGCTCACAGAAATTGTGCAGTGAGGCATGGCTGACAGACTACACCTCAGCAGGAGGATACGAACTTCTTGCTCCAGAAAGGCAGCCAATATCAGTTGCTGTTAGCAGATGGACGAAGGTCATTACCACCCCATCAGAGGAGATCCACAGTGATATATTGAGATGCTGGCAGCAGTTACAGAAAATCCCGATCCAAAGAGCAGCATCGATTCTGTGGTTGATCGAACGAGGCATGAAGATCCAAGAACAGTGCACAAGGTGCAAAGGACCGCCAGAGACAACAGCTCACTTGTGGCTATCATGCCCCCTATCCCGCAGAATCTGGGCCTGGTGGGTAGATCAATGGGCTCGCATCAGCGGCCCGGCTTTCCCCTGGGATGACCGATGGATCTTGCTAGGGGGAGTCCCAAGCACCTTCGCCCTGGAGAAGGGCTGGGGCTATGTAGCCCAGGCAATCAGATCATGTCTATTTCTGGTCATCTGGGAGGTCAGAAACAGAAATGTCTTTGAAGGACGCTATCTATCGGACAAGACAATCAAGAGCGCAGTGAAACAGCATATCAGGCGCAACATCAAGAGTGACTGGAGATGGAAAGTTACAACGTCGCAGCAGAAAGGCAGCGGTTAACTCTGGTTAACAGAAACTTGGGCGGCACAGGGCCGCCTGGCCAGAGTGGAACAGGGAAAGGTAAAATTGGACACTTGGCTACTAAGTGCTGAGTAACTATCTGGGTGCTCGGTTAGTTTTTCCGCTGTAGGAAGGCAGTCGAAGGTGGGAAGGTGGGGCAGGAGGGAGCACCGACCGACAAAATGCTGGGAACTAATGGGTTCCGTTCCCCGACTTAGGGGTAAGGTTGGAGCTGGATACCAGAACTTGTCCTCAGGGTAGGAAAGTTGGGTGAGTTTGATGAAAGTTTTCTGGCATCTGAGTCGGGGGGGTTGGTCTCCTGCGGGGCAGGGCCCCGTAAGCAAAACTGGGTAATGCTCCCAGCCTGTTTTTTCCGGGTAGACTGTGAGGACCCCGGCCTCAATTATCATTGGTAATTTATATGCAGAAGGTTTTACAGAAAAAAAAAAAAAAAAAAAAAAAAAAAAAAAAAAACCACGGACAGACGGCCCTAGCTCAGTTGGTATTCCCATGAGCTGTCGAAATAGAGACCGATGTTCAAATCCAGTTGTAATCATCGGAAAGTAAAGTTGTTCTCTGAATAAGGCTGTCTTCTGCATACACCTGGGCGGGGCAACCCAGCCATTCTTCGCAGGGCTGAGGCAGTCAAGAGGTCTACAAGTTGGGGCCTGGCCTGATCAGCAGTCACGAGGGAAGCATCAGGCATATCAGGCCCTGCAACTGTCTGGACCTTATGCTCTGCACCTGGAACAGGGGTCAAGATGCAGAACGCAGGGGACAAGCCAGACAGGGTTCGGGCTAGGGGTGGGCTGGGCCAGTGGTTCTTCACAGTTCTTGAGGGGCCTTGCCGTCAGACTTGTTTTTTTTTTTTTCTTTTTTTTTTTTTTACTATTACACTTTAAAAATGCGTACTGTGCACCTCAGAGGACAACAACAGGGTATGCCCAGCCAAGTTGTAAGTCTCTGCATAAAACCATGTCGGACCTTAAAAAAGATCCTATACCAACAAACCAAATGCTCAGTAAGACAAACATATCAAAGAGGCCTTCTTTCATCTCAAGTCAACCATTTGGCAATACTGAGGCAACCTTCTGGACTTACTGACGCTAGGACGTTCCTCCGAGTCCAACGTTTCCGAAACCACTGCAGGCCCCCTCCTGCCTTCTGTATGGATCGCCTCCAGTCTACCAGAATTGTCAGTCTGAGCGAGTTCAAGATTAATTGTCTCTGATGTTGAAAGGACCACTTGTCATTCTGAAACACCATAGCGTTGCGCGCTTTCCAAATAGTCTCCATTATCAACCCTCTACATACAAGTGCCGAATAAGCCCAAGCATCTCCCCATTTAGCACCGGGGGGAAGAGTAGCCGACACTATCCAATCATCAGTCCATTCCCACTCTTTGTTCCCCCCTTCCTCCCACTGAAGTTTCCACCAATGCCATATTTCAACTGCTAATGGACAGACTAGCCAAATGTGTTCTGATGTTTCCCAGCCCCAGTTACAGCGCTGACATGTCAGATTCAACTCCATACCTCTATAGTTTATGCAGACAGCCGAGGGGATTATCTCCAAAGACTGAGCTCACATTAACCCAGCTTGTTTCTGTGAGGGGATCTGCTTCAATGATTTCCATAAAGCATTGAAGTCAGGCGGGGGCTTGGTGAGCCCATGCTTTTTCTGATATCGAAGAATCGCTGTGGCGCCCGACCTCACGCACAGCGCGACTTCCTGATCGGAGTGGGATGGGGGCCTGGAAGTTCAAAAAAAGGGGTGTGCCAAGGATTTTAGGAAAGTGAAGGTGGAGTCCCAGGTCGAAACTGAGATCTCCTGTGGCGAGTTTTAGGGACAATGGTGCAAGATGGTTCGCACGGATTGTATCTGGCGTTCCGTCTTCGGGGGGGGGCTATGGTCTTTGCCAGTTGCATCGCCTCGGTCGGTCCCTTGTTTGGTGGATCGGTGGGACACCGTGGCTGTCGCGTCGGCCGAACAGTTTTCGGCGCCGCTCGTAACAAGCCTCGGATTCCGACGAGGCGGGTTGTAAACGGAGACTGTGTAGTCGCTGCTTGGCTTCGGTTCGAGTTCGTCGGATGAGTCCCCGAGCCCGGTATGCCCGGTACCGCTGGCAATCCTCGCACGGTGGGCGGGGCCAATAGCGAGCTATGGAGTTCCATGGTACCACTGTGGTATGTCCGGTAACCTTGTGACGCCCAACGTCACGCCCAGCGCGACTTCCTGATCGGAGAAGGATGTGGGCCTGGAAGTGCGAAAAGGGGTGTGCCAGGGATTTTTGGAAAGTGGGGGTGGAGTCCCAGGTCAGAACTGAGATCTCCTGTGGCAGAGTTTTTCAGGGGCACGGGTGCAATTTGGCAAAAAGGAGGGACCGCTTCTGGTCATAAGGCAGATGGCATGCGCGGGTCATTCAAGACCGTGCGATCCATCTGTTTTGAGGACGGCGGTTCGTTAAGGGGTCCCTCCGGGGTGTGGGTGGTTCCGATGAGTCAGTCCGTCAGACGTCGCCACGTGGCGCTGGTCGGTATACGCTCGGGTTAGGCCCTTGGGTTCCCGGGGCTCTCTGATTGCCGCGTCGCCGACAATTTCCGCAGGGCGTGCGGGGCCAGTATGGGGCTATGGCTTTCCTCGGGACGACCCTGAGTTGATGGTACGGGAGGAGAAGACAGAAGGGAGGGAAGTTAGTGGAGATAACGACGAAACCGGGGGAAATAAAGTAATGGGTGTGGTCTGAAGTGGGGAAATCAGAGCACCGGGGGTCGCTGGTTGTGGCGCATTGAAACTCCCTAGGATACAGTCGATTCTCCGTTAGGCAGGGGAATCTCTGTCGGAGGCTCTCTTCTATCCAAGGGGTGAAGTATTCCGGGCCGTACAACGACTCGGAGCTCTCAGAGCGTGTCATTATGTCATCGTAGAGCTGCGAGATTCCTAAGGGTGTGTCCTCACCGATGGCGATCACCGCGTGCGAGCACGTGCAGGCCGCGCGAGTCGACTCACGCTTACACGTGTTCACACGGGATGATGGCTTCGTTGCAGACGCGGAGTGGCCACATTCAATCAGACAATTTCTGCAGTCGTTAGCCTTGTTATGTGTGGTTTGGTCGTGTATAGTGCGCAGGGCAGATCGTACTTACGAGCGTCCCTACAAGGCGTTCGCTGGTTTCTGGGCAAACAACTACCCTATTAGCTAATCATTCCGTAATTTACGATTATGCAAGATGCAACAACCACAACAGCTCAATCAAAAGATAAGCAAAAATGAAAACAGCATTGATGACTACGCAAAATTCCTACCCTATTCACGAGTGCATCAGGGCAAGAAGCAAAGGCAAGGATCAGGCATAAGGACCAGCAGCAGACATAGCATCCATTCATCCATTCATTCAACATACACACACCATATCCGAGATGGAAATCGCAAAGACAAGTGTGAGCGAAAAAACATGTCCGGATTCCGAAAAACAAAAACGGGCAAATCGCCCGGATCCGAAATCAAAATTTATATACACCAGCAGAGAGGGAGAAAAGACAAAAGAAACCGCAAATCCGTGTCCATCAACCTCAACTCCCTCTTCCTCTCTCTCTCTCTCTCTGATGCGGACAGTCCCTCGTCGCGCACCAACCCACGAAGTCGTCACCCCGCTTAGTCCTCTCGCACCCGTCAGGTTCGCCCGCGCCCACAATCCGTCGTGGCCTGCGTCAACCCCGCGCGTTTGGCACCAGCTCGTCGGGTCGCCCGACTCCCACTTCAACTCACCTCCTACTTCGCTCGTGAGCCGACCTTCATTGATCGTGCTACCCCGAGCTGCCAATAGCTGGTTAAGAGAGCTAACTAATCGCGCAGCCGGAATTTATAGCGTGCATGCATGCACGAAGAACACGGAATTACAAGGACTTAGAAGGAAGATCAGGAGAGGGAACCCCTACGTTCTGCATGGCCAGATCGCGGCGTGGGGGACGTAGCTGCTCTCCACGCATCGATCTGATCATGCAGTCTGCGAGCTGTCTATACAAAACAAGAAGAAGCAAAGGCAGGAAAGACGAAGCACAAGAAGAAAGATACAGTTACAATGGCGCCCGCCCAAAATTACAATTACACACACGATTAAAGGCGCCGACTAATCAGAGTTTCGTTGCAGCCGCACTAAAAAGCGCGTAAGCAAAAGCGCCACACGACAAAAGACGATCCTAATTGCAAAATTCATAAATTCCCATCTAATACAGAAAAAAGCGAAAAGTACAAGTTGCGAGAGGAAAGTCCGAAATTCTGAGAGCCATCGGGGCTCGATAAGATCCAAAAAAGAATTCAAAAAATAAATTCAAAAAGAACGAAGCAAAATTCCTGCGCGATGTCCGCGCCTAAAAATTCCGAGCCTGAAACAAAAAGAAGCGACGTCAATATTTATTAATCGCGCGCACGGCGGCGCGCCGCAGGCACAGCCCACCAATCAATCGATCGCTTGTCCCGGGACTCACCCGACCCGAACCCAGCGATCCGAAAAAGAACCGACAAACAGGTGAAGAAGCGAGGACATCGATGCAATTTTCCCATCCATTCCAATCTCTCGTAATTGGCCCATCCTTCCCAGCTTAGGACCCTTCATCGCCACCTCATAGAAAGTCGCGCGATGCGGAAATTGGTTCGTCACAACCTGCTGATTGTAGGAGCGTGAGGCCTGGTAGAGAGATTTGGGGAATCCGATGCTTTGGGGTGAGCATTCTAAGGGACAACCAGGAGTAGCTGTTGGGACGACGCTGGCCGGAGCTGGGGCGAGTCGTGTTGCTCTGTAACCTAGCCAGGTGGGAGTGTGAGGCCTGGGAGAGCTCGACAGGGAATAAGATAGTATTGGACAGTTGTGACGCCCTAACCTCGCACCCAGCGCGACTTCCTGATCGGAGTGGGATGTGGGTCTGGAAGTGCGAAAAGGGGTGTGCCAAGGATTTTTGGGAAAGTGGGGGTGGAGTCCCAGGTCGGAACTGAGATCTCCTGTGGCAAAGTTTTAGGGGCATAGATGCAATATGGTTAAGGGGGCGAGTTATTTCCGGTCATAGGGCCGATGGCATGTGCGGGCCGTTCAAGGCCGTCCGCTTGGTATGTTTTGGGGGCGAAGGTTCGGTGAGAGGCCCACCCGGGATGATTGTGATCCCAATGAGTCGGTCCTTTGGGTGCATACACGTGGCTTTTGTCGTCTCGTGCTTTGGTTAGGCCCTTTGGTTTCAGGGGCTCGTCGAGTCGTCGGTTCCCGCCTCGCCGACAATTTCCACAAGGCGTGCGGGGCCAATATGGGGCTATGGAGCTCCATGGGACCACCGTGAGCTGATGATACGGGAGGAGGAGACGGAAGGGAGGGAAATTGGTAGTGATAACGACGAAGCCGGGGGATATGAAGTACTGGGTGTTATCCGTAGCTGGGTAATCGGGGCACCTCGGATCGCTGGTTACGGCGCAGTGAAATTCCCTGGGGCACAATCGATTCTCGGTTAGGCAGGGGAATTCCAGGTATCTTTGCCTAATACACTCCCTCACCCAAGGGTCGAAGTACTCCGAGTCCCAGGAGCTCGGCATCTTGTCATCGCGGGGTAGCGAGATTCTTCCGTTCGCATTTAACCAGCGAAGGGACTTTTCGATATGTCGCCGGGAAATTCCCTTCAGCCAGGTGCGCGAAGGAAGAATTCCCCGTACGTCTGATCGCCACGTGTGGGCACGTATAGGATGCGCAGGTCGAATCGCACTTACACGTGTCCTCACGAGGTGTCCGTCGGTACTCGGATCGCATCAGCATCAAAGATCATACCGCGTCGTCAGCAAATCAAGCATCAAACAAAGGTGATAAAAAAGGACAACAGGAAAATGGACAGATTCCTAACCTTATATGCCAAACCGCCGCGTGGCACATCCCATCATTCAGCAATTCCCTAATCTACAGTCTATCCATACTCATGCAAGTGAGCATGCATCAAATCCTTATTTGTCATAAAACATGAGCGAAAACGAGAAAGGCTGCAACAAGCATATTATTCATACATTCACAAGGAGAATCCATTCATCCCGCGAAGACACACAGTAGACGAGATCAAGATCAATCGCAAAACACGTGTAGATAAGACCAAAACAAAATATTCCAAAAACAAAAATGGGTGCTTCGCCGGAATCCGAGATCAAAACTTATATACAGAGATGAAAAAGGAACGACGAAGAAAGTGCAAACCCACGTCCATCAACCTCAACTCTCTCTTTCTCTCTCTCTTTCTCTCTCTCTCTCTCTCTCTCTCTCTCTCTCTCTCTCTCTCTCTCTCTCTCTCTCTCTCCCTATTTCATTGGTTTTCTTTNTCTCTCTCTCTCTCTCTCTCTCTCTCTCTCTCTCTCTCTCTCTCTCTCTCTCTCTCTCTCTCTCTCTCTCTCTCCGATGAGGACAGTCCGTTGTCACGCACCAACCCACGAAGTCGTCACCCCGCTTAGTCCTCCCGCGCTCGTCAGGTTCACCCGCGCCCACAGTCCGTCGTGGCCCGCGTCAACCTCGCGCGTTTGGCACCAGCTCGTCGGGCGTCGAGTCGCCCGACTCCCACTTCAACTGACCTCTTACTTCGCTCGCGAGCCGACCCTCACTAATTACGCTCCCCGAGCTTCCAACAATTGGTTAAGAGAGCTATCTATTCGCGCATCTGAAATTTATAGCGTGCATGCATGCGCGAAGAACATGGAATTGCAAGGACTTAGAAAGAGGATTAGGGGAGGGAACACCTACGTTCTGCATGGCCAGACCGCGGCGTGGGGGACTTTGCCACTCTCCACGCATCGGTCCGATCATGCAGCCCGCGGGCTACCCAGACTCAGCAAGAAGGAAGAGAGAGGGCGGGAAAGACGAAGCTCAAGAAGAAAGATACAGTTACAATGGCGCTTGCCCAAAATTACAGTTACTTGCAAGATTAAGGGCGCCGATGCAGCCGCAAAAAGGAGCGCGTAAGCAAAGGTGTCGCGCAGCAAAAGAAATCCCAAATTCCTAAATTCCTAGCTAATGCAAAAAGAGACACAAATTCCAAAAAGAAAATCTGAAGTTCTGAGAGTCATCAGGGGCTCGACAAGATTCGCAAAAGAAATTCAAAAAGAACGAAGCGAAATTCCCGCGCGACCTCCGCGCCTAAATCCGACAACAGCACAGAAAAGAAGCGACGTCAACCATTACTAATCGCGCCTGGTCGGCGCGACAGCCACTCAATCGGCCATCTCGGGACTTGCCCGGCCCTGAACCCTGCCATCCGAAAAGAAGTGACGCAAAAAGATAAAGAAGCGAGGACACTGATGCAATTTCCCTTTAATCCCGATCTCCCGTAATTGGCCCAACCTTCCCATCTTAGGACCCCTCATTGTCATCGCGCCGAAAATCTCGCGGAACAGAAATCGGTTCTTCTTATATGTGACGCCCAGGGGGTTCCAATCTTAAACAAGCTCCTATTTGCTTGGATCGTGACACGTGTCAGTCTCTCTAATTGATCGACAGGCGAAACTTTCTTCGTTGCCACTTACCGTTCGGTAAGAGTGTGAACGTCTTCCAACGTTGCATACATGACTCTTTCCTATGAAATCCTCAGGAAGGGCTCTCTTCAGTTCCAGGAGGGGATTATTCGTGCCATCCCCGTGGCACGCACCAATCAACCGATCATCAATGCCCGTTGGGGAGGGGAAAAGGGAGACGATACATAGGAGCATGGCGAGGGGGTGGATTGGTTGGAAGCGGGGGCAAGAATCGTTCCATCTCTGCTACCGTTACGGGAAGCTCCTGATAACGGACGAGTCGATGGAAGCGGGGGAAGCGGTTACCACTATGGGGGAGGGAGGCGAGATAGTCAGGGTAGAGGGTGGCGAAGGCTCGGAAGAGTGCCGCATGGAAACGATCGTGGTTCTCGCATGCGGGGATAGTCCCCCTGATCATGCAATAAAGCTCGACGATGTTGTGGCCTCGCCACGCGGCACTGAAGAGAAGGGCATAAAGACAGAAGTCGGGGAGGGCACACCGGGTCGAGGGGTGGGGGTGAACAGTGACAGCAAGGCGGGTGGCGTAGAAAAATCAGAAGGTATCGATCGGGAAGGGATTACGGGGGAAGGTGACGCGGGTGGTGATCTGGCGAAGGGTGAGGTGATCAAGGGGACGACGGGGTAAGTACCGGGGACGAAGCCCGATGGCCCGCATCGGTACGGGCTCGAACTGGTGGACAGTCGGAGGTGGAGGGGGAGGGGGATCGGCTTCGTCGCCGCCGGGCCGGTGCGCTCGAAGTCTCGGCAGCAACCCCATCTTCGGGCTTGGGAGGCTCCGGATCTTTAGCTGGATCGTCGACTATCGGCAAATCCGCCGCGCTTGCGAATTCCAGCTGTCGCTTCCCGACCGCGATCTCTTCTCTCTTACGTGCCGCCTCGGGATCTTCCCCCTGAGTGTTCGTATGTTCCGCCTCTTCTTCCAAGCTTTCCCACTCGGACAGTTCCTGTTCCTGGTCTTCTTCCTCCTCTTCCTCGCTCTGCTCGACCTCGCCGTGTTTGCTGTAACTGCCTTATTCCGGCGTTTCTTCTTCTTCATCATCTTCGTCAGCGTCGTCCTCTTCTTCTTCTCCTTCTTCTATCGTTAGTCCCTCGTCTTAAGAGGCTGTTTGAGGCTGAAAGAAGGCGAGGTCGATTATCTCGCGCAGGTTCAGGTATCCCCGTTGCGATGGCGGGTTGATGTTGCTTCTCGGCTCCTCGAGGCAGGCTGACCACTGGAGGTAAGGCGTCAAAGTTCGTGTAAGGACGTGTGGGACTGGGCTTTCGTCACACTGGGAGACGATATCAAGAGGGAGATCGTCGACCAACTGTGCGAGAGGGATCGTGAGTTCCTGCACGATTATCTGTCGATGGCCGGGCCCAGTGCCGTACCCCCGTTCACCGTTCACAGGGTCTCTGAACGGAGCCGGTCATAGAGTTTACAAAGTTCACGTTCACGAGAGTTCATGGAGTTCATGGAGAGCGCTATGTTTTTTATTTTATTTTTTTTGGCTGCGGGGGTATGTTTTTTTTTTAATAGGAAGGTGGGGGACATCGAAGGGTGACTCCCTATAATTTTTTCAATTATTTTTTTTCACGAATAATATATATATATTTTAATTGAAAACGAAAAAAAAAAAATCAACCAGCCAAAATAACCTATTTCTTTTGCTATTTTGTAGGTCATTTCGATTTATTATTTTTTTTTCAATATCACCACGCTGTGGGGCTTGAGGGGAATGTCCCTCGAGGAGTCCAAAAAAAAAAAAAAAAAAAAAAAAAACACCACTCTTTAGTGGTCGGCCCGTTCACCATGAACGGCCGTTCACAAAAAAAACACCAAATGAACGGCCGGTCACGTTCAAGTGACCGGTGCCGGTCACATTCACGGGTCCGGCACTGGCCGGGCCACAACGATCCGAACAAAAACCCGAGGAGGTCTCCCTCCACTTCCGTCCTCCAAGCTTGGATGATGAGAAGCTCCAGGTACTCGATCCAAGCACGGTGTTCCTTGTCCCTTGTCGACGTGAGTCGCACCCTGACCAGCCACACCGATAAATCGATGAAATGCTCGCGCCACAGTTCCCACTGCCTTGGATCGAGGAGGGGAACAGCGAGCGGCTCTAGACAGAAGGAGAAGCGAGGGTGAAGACTAGATTGCCAGAAGTTGGGGAAGAGAGATGGGAGAGCGAAGGTGGAGAGTTGGGAGCGGTTCATTGGGGGCGTTGAAACGGGATGAGCTCCGGGAGCACCACCGCCGGCTCGTGATGAGACGTTTGGATCCCACCGACCTCGATTCCGTCTGTGGGGACAAGATTGTTTCCGTGGCCAGTAAGCCAGTGATTCCACTCTGTCGCCAACTGCCGACCCCACTCCCTTAGTGACGTATGGATCGCCGTATGTCGCAGCGGGCTGATTGCGCTGATATCGCCGCTGATGGAGATGACGGCAGATACGTGGCTGACCCCCGGGGCTGACAGTCGATGAACAGCTACCGCTTCCGCCAACACAACCGCCTGACGATTGCTCGCGAATCGGAACACTGCTGCCGCGTATACCCCCATGGTACAGAAGAACTGTGCGAGCCGTAGAAGATCTGAAGTGAAGCGTGGATGATGAACTTGTCGGATTAACGAGATGTAGTCACGTGGCGCCAGCAGGTGATCACTGAGGGCTCGCTCAGTGAGAAAACTCATGGCGATGGTGAGGAGGTATGAGAGGGGGCAGGAGACGAAGGCGATAGAGAATCGTCGTCTTCTTCTTAAGCGAAGGAAGAAGAAGACGCTATTCGAGAAGGGAGGAAGGGAGGGGACGTAGACAGGACACGTGGCGTACGATCGGCCGAGTCGATCGGCAGCTTGAGATCTCCGGCACGAGGCGCACCGTGTTCACCCCGTTCGGACCGAGCTCGATCACGCGAAACCGCCTGAAGAATCATGGCGCTATCTGCCCTTGGCGAGCACATTTCCTCAACTGCACAAAGTCCCCTAATTTATACTGGGGCCGCGGACCCGCGTTCCCGTTCCGGGCCTCGTAACTACGAACCTGTCGGTCGTGGGCTAACTCGGTCATTTTCTGGCGCTTTCCGGCTAGTCGGGGCAGAGACCTTTCCATCACTTTTATATGTCGCTTGGCCTTGTCCTGAACCGTGGCTTTCATCGGCCGTCGGTTCAACGAAGATTCATCCGAAAGGCTCGGTATCGAAATGCAGGCCACACTATTGGTCCGTAATTGGAACGGGCTCGGGCCCAACGATTCATGGGGCGTCCCTCGATGGACCGCCAGGATGTGATCTACGATATCGGGCAAGGGCCTCGGGTCCTGTGCCGCGATATTTCGTCGTAGCGCAGTTTTTTATCACCCTATTTGCATTTTCTACTTGCCCGTTAGATTGCGATGTCGAGCGCACGGTCCCTCGTTGGTGGGGGACCTTCCCAATCGCGTCACGCAGGATTGGCAGAAATTTGCAAGTCGCTTCACGAAAAGGGAAGCAGCGGAGCCGCTCCGGCCGAGTGCGCCAACTATACCTCCATCGAGTCCCTACGACAGGACAGGGTCTCACGAGGTACAACTTACCTCCACCCATGGGAGTTGTCACCATCCCTTGGGTGGGCGTATCCCCGCCGAGCTATTGAACCACACGCGAAAGTTTTTACTTGCAATCGCGGAGGTGGCCCAGCCGAGGGCGTTTCTCGTATGCTGTAGCATAGGGGGTACGTGCGGTCCACGCCTAGCTTGGACCCGTACGCGAACCGTCACGCTGGGGCGCTGATCTCCCACGTGTGATTCAACGTCGGTTGACTAGGACATCCTAGCTCAACCACGCGATACACGACAAAACAAAGTAACTCATACAAACAAATTAGCCTAGTCCCTTTTTCATACATCCTGACCCATAACTCATAACTGCAAATGTGTTTGAGCGAGGTCCGTCCAGAGTTGCATAAAAAGAATATCACTGCTATGGGAACCATAGTGTTCAGTCATGTGCTATCACTTAATCTGTTATCATCGCAACGCTTCATGCATTACCCACCTACGTGCAGCCTCACATGGGTTTCGGGGTTGTGTACGATACTCAAGTATCGAAAGCGAAATATCGTGAAGGGTTTCTCCTTCACGATATTGCACGGCTGAAGGATAAGTCGTTCGGCCCTTGCAGCACCCCTGTCTTTTAGGCAGTGAGTGACGATAAGCAAGGGGCTCAGGTCCGGCTCAAGGGGAAACCTTGTTGTGCTGGGCCAGAGCTTGGGATGTCTTGGACAAGGACCTCGAATTTCAGGCTCAGGATCAACGTCCGACTAATAATGAAAAAAAAAGCAAGATCCCTTATAGACGAGGTACGCTCGTCCTTCCTCTGTGGAAGGAAAATATGAGTAATCATGGGTTGGCAAGCAATTCGCCGTACCCAAACTAAGTCTCAGTCCGACTTAAGGTCGAGCGCTAAACCTTGCGCTCGACTACTCTTGCCTGTTTGCTAGATGCATACGGCAGGAGTAAAATAAGAGAAAGAACTGGGCGAGTCTCGGGGGAAATCAGGGAGAGTTATTCTCACAGCCATAGTTGAACCTTGTCACTCACACCCTTCATTCATTCACCCATATCACCCTTAGTTTAGGAACAAGCCCTTGCTCCCATATATACCTGCACACATATGAAGTCCAGAGAAAATTCACACACATATGCCACAAAACGTGGTCAACCTCTTTTCTCCCAGATTCATGTCTCACACGCCCCTTTCCGACCCCATTCAACAAAGGCATATCTGCCCCGTCCCGATTCACATAGCTTTTGCATGGCCATTCAAGAGAGGTTCCAAGGATAGATTTTCTTTCACACGGAAATGTCTTTCGCCTACAGGGTCACAAACATCTGGACATGGAACATGTTATTCGTTAAAATAGGACATTATATTTTAAATTGGTACTCACACGCTATTAATTTCATGTTAAAATCGCTATATTTTGGACCTGAATGAAACTTAGGAACCCGAAGAATGCAATTGAGAGGCCATAAATTGAATCTAAACTGGATATTCAAGGCAATCACTTACTGATCATGATGGATTAAGTGTGGATTCCATTGAACTTCCATCAATTTAGAACCTCATCAAAATGTACTTTCTAAAATGCTATCAAAATGTGTTGATCATGTTGGATTAAGTGTGGATTCCATTGCACTTCCATTAATTTTGTAACTTAAAAGTCGTTACAGTTACAACATGAATTGTTGAATTCTCGATTTCTTTACACCTTGCTCAATTTTGTGTCAGCATTGAGTCGGACCTCTTTTAGATGACATTGTGACTTCCCTTAATTTATTGAAACTCAATCGAAGTGGGAAATTTACGGCAAGCACACGGATGGTTTAAGTACTAATAGTCTAGTACGGATTCCGTCGCACTTTGATAATTTTTGCTTTAAATTAAGTCTATTAAATGTATACTAATCACGACAAAGTTTAACGAATCACACGACAAACGAATCAGACGACAAACAAGATCACGGTTTAAGTACAGTGACTATGGGTTCCATCGCACTTCGCTAATTTATGTACTACATACTTATTAAAAGACATGACACTTAGTCTGTTCGGTGTGATTTAAGGATGGATTCCAACACTGTGACACTTTGATAATTTTGGACTCTATCACACTTCGACAATTTATGTGACTTTAAAGATGAAACTGACATGTTATTGTTATACATTGAAATGCACTTGAATAAGACATAGTACACATGACATTGTGTGAAGGCGAAACTAGATGGTTTATGTATGGATTCCGACGCACTTTGACAAAAAATCATAAACCGATATGACATTGTCATATGATACTGAAATTCACGTGAGTATCATGGATTCTGTCTCACTTCAAGAAATGTTGTACCCATGAAAATTTAAAAGTCAAAAATTGTATCGGTAATTTAAGTTCAAAATTGTACCGACACGTGCAAGAAATCGCAAATGCAAGATTGAAGTACGTCTACATCAAACGCTACAAGCCAACTGTACATTGAACTACGTCCAAATTAAATGTTACAAGCCGCAACAATGTAAACTTTATAAAACGCTATCATTCACAAAATTTGAAGTTCCTACCGATGTCCCCGCGTCCCTTTAGAACCAAACCCAAATAAGGCATTCATAGACGACCCGAAAACAAGGGTTTGTGGTTGTCCCTTTGTCGTCACCATCGAGAACACCGAAATGTACTTCATCCTTACAAACCTACAAGCACCTGCCAAGGACTTACCAATGGCGTTACGCACACAACATGTTACTTGCTCTACCTCATGCCACTTATGAACCTCATCAATTCGACTGGCAATCTCCAAATCGGATTGTCCGTTTTCGTACAGAAGGCGCAAATCCCCCATATTGCGACCATAGATTCTAAGGTGGTTGCAAGAAACTAGCACTACAGCGTCTACCAAAGTCCGCTTTCGGTTTGAACATGCCACACACAACACTCTGCAGAAGTCGGAACCGGCCACAAACAACCGTATGCAACAATATGACACATCCTTTGGCTGTAACCTGGCACCACGCAGTGGATATACTTCCAAAAATGGATTGTAGGATGCACAGTCCAACAACTCTTGTTTCAAGTCTGCAGACCACACCCGAGGTGATCGCGTTACGTTGTCCAGGCGAAGGTAAAACCGGTTATTCTCTTCCTGCCTGAGCGCGGTGTGCTGGGACGGAAGTTGACTGACACCAATGGCATAATGAGGTACTTTGATCAGACTTCCCCACTCCATCGCGGAAGCAAATTTGTAGTCCTTATGCCATGGGCATTTCCTTGCCAAGATGGCTCTATCCCATTTTGCCTCGGACCACGCATCAATAGGCTTGTCAAAGAAGGAGACGACGGTCATCCACGGGTCGTTTTCGGTATCGCCTCGCGAACCACGGAATCCGCATGCACAAGGGTGAATGGGATATGCATAATCATGCCGATGGTCCATGACTCCTGTTGCACTCCCTACACAAGACATGAAATGCAAACAAAATGAAAATGAAATATCGCAATAGTAGAAAAATCGCCTCCATGATGAACATAACTTCGAAAATTGTTGAACCATCACCAACCATCTTAAAAAATTAAACCGTAGACCGTGGACAAAATTCACTACGCAAAATAATTGCAAAAATAATATGCTCCATTTAAAATCCCCGTCCCTTCATACAGTTATTTTACAAAAATCTCACTCCCCCACACTATCAGGCGGACGTGCACTAATCGCTCTTGTGCCCTCCATCTACACTCCCTTCACCAGATGGACCTTCACCAGATGGACCTTCACCAGATGGACTCAGATCCAGAAGTGCAGCTTCAGGATTTAGTCAAACACTGGAAGGAATGACAAGTCCATTCGTGAATGGTCTTGTACCACGGACCGGTCTCTCTCGACCAAAAGCGATCGAGTCAGCATCCTGCCATTGTGTCTGGTCAGTCATTTTCCATCGTTTTTCCCATGCGTTCTCATATAGTTGTTCGAGCGACTTTGCTCTCCCAGTCGGCACCCAATATTCCACTAGCACTTGATTATAATTTTGCAAATTATAATCAACAACCACCCGAGAAAGAGCTTTGCCCACCCAGATTGGCACACCGCTGGACAAATCATCGTCGGAGGGGCGAAGGATAAGAAAAGTGCCCACGTCAACATGCACGAGGGGGTCGAAACTAGTCTTCGGGCAATTTTTTCTTCGTCTAACAAACAAGGGTTCCCTGTCGTCGATGCTGACACTGCGAGGAGGAGGTTGTTGATCGCTTTCGAGCAGCAGTGGTCGTGGCCAAAAACTTTATTGAGGTTGTGAGGACAACCCGTTGGCGATGATCTCATCKCCATGTTTGATAACCTCCTTCCAGTAACACAAAACTCTTTCTCTCCTACTCACCTCATGGTCATTGTAGGTGCACCACGTCACCGCCTACTCTCCAGCAACTCGCAGAATCGAACAACACTATTTTTGCCATTCAAATAGTCATTTTGAGGAAGGGGTTGCACATAAGGCGGGTCAAACGGCCACGAAGGACCTGCATAGCTCTCATCGGCATTTTGATTGAACCAATAAATCGGATCTTCCTCGGGCAACCATTCGTCCTCATCGCAAAACTCCTTGTACAACATGCCCGGATTATCTCCAACCATCAAAAATTTAAGCAAGTGCAGTTTCGAAATACCGGTAATGTCTGACGCAACGTACGGGTCTACTATACTAATCCAATCTTCCATCGTATCGAGGAAAATACATTTGGGAGGTTTTTTGTGTGATTGCTCTATGAGCTTGAAGAACTCGTCCATAGTATAAGCGTCTATGTCTTTCAATTTTTTCGAGAAAACACTGAAAGTAGCGTCAACGTCTGTATGGGTGTGTCCGACCTGCATGAAACCTATTTCCACCTCTTCGAAAACTTTGAACTTAACCAACAGCGCAGCCATTGCACATATGTACTTATTCTTGTTTTCCCGCCAACAGTTATCCGCTTGAATGCGCAAACATCGTGGCAGTGGCGTCCCACTCCCTTGAATCTCGACAAGGGTTCTCATAACACAAGTAGTGATCGTGTTCGAATCGTGTTAGAAATACGGAAACCACGTGTATACATATATACTAGGGTCTCTATCGTGTGCAATGACGCCTGTCAGATTCGTCTTCATCATCATCTCGTGCCTAAGTGTTTTCGAGTAGTTAGCCTGACCAATATGGGGGATAGTTGTTTTCTTCTAATCCATGCCGTCAATGATGAGACACAAACGCTCGTTCGGACGGACCATCGAATCGGTTTTCGCTCGACTATAGTCCAATCTGTGTTCAACTTGCCTCCTTTGGTGAACTTTCATATCGTCTCGAGCTTGTTCTCGATCTCGAGGAAGAGTAGCATACTGTATAGGTTTCTTCAGCTCATGACAGACGACGCACTTCATGAATGTGTTAGAGTGCGCGAGAGAAACGTGGAAAAAGTGTTTCCGCAACAATTTATAGAAGTTGGACTCAGACACGACAGCAAGGCCAGCGGCAAGAAAGTCTGATTTGATGGACTCATAAATTGATCGCTTCGTGAAAGCAGCGGGTAGTCGAAGCTTCGATCTAGAAAACCCTCCTTCATTAGTCACCTCATTCGGCATGTTATCCGCATGACACTCGATGAACGTTCTCATGCTGGCAAGCATGGCGACCGTTTTACTGGTTGGCCGGCATTTCCCCATCAGGCCATGCTCGGAACGTACGTAACCATTGTCGAAATGCTTTTTGTAGCTGTTAAATGTATTACGCGAGACACCGAGTACATTGCAGTACGCCTTGACGCACATCGAACGTTCCAACTCCACAGGGCGGACACATCTCTGTCCACCTTCATTCACTGTGAAATCCTTAATACTTTTCATCCACCACTCAGCTCGCTCCACCGGACTCTTACTGTACAGTCCTTGTCTAACTTTTCACACTTCCTCAGGCGACACGTCGTAACAACATTGAGCCTTGCAGCATGCCATGCCGCGCACCATGAGCATTCTTTTTTCGGACAACATGTTTCTCGGTCTTTTGTACTGTTCTCTCCTCCTAGCGTTCCTATTAGCCATGCTATACGTCCATCTTTCGCCTGGCAGAGGTGCGGGCAAAATCCGCAGTATCGCCCTTCTCTCTGCATCACCCCTGTCAGACGCTTCCGACACAGACTGACTCTGAATTGGAATCGCATCATCACTTCGCACTTGCGTTGGACTCGCCCGTGCTGTGGAAAGTTCCTCTGAAGAATAGTCGGTGGCAACCAACTCCGTACTACCGGAGGTAGCGCAAAGCAAAGGTCCAGTGGAAGAGGACTGTTGTCCCGATGAGTAAGCAGTGGCCACCAACTTCTCACTCTCGTCATCAGATGTTGCGTAAGAAGCACCCATTGGCACACAACTACTGTGCGCCGAAGTGGTGGGGCTCACCTCGCCAGGAAAGTGGAACTCGATCCAGGAGGCAGATGGTTCTTCACCCGCGAACGTTGTCACCAAATCCGTAGGCAGTTGGATGCAACCTCCAAATTTCTCACGAAAAGCTCGACTTCTTTTTCAGGGGAAAGCTGTAGTGGACTGTTGGAATGGCGAACTGTCCGAAGAGCTCGTCGGGGCCAATTCCAGGTGTTGTAGCTGGCAATGCAAGTCGACGGCTTCTTCAGTTTCCATATCCCGTTTCATGCGGCCGTTCGCCGAGCCGTCTTTGGCGCCGTCATGTAACCGTCGGTGCAACGGTTGTGATTCCCGTCAGCGAAATCGATTAAACTATCCAGTGCGGATTGAACGGTTCATTCGAATTCGTCTCCACACCCTGCAAAACAG
>BFEA01000732.1:71803-88591 GCA_003427395.1 Chara braunii | reverse complement strand
AGGGACAAGCAATGAAGTCATGAAAGGAATGAACGAGCGAGAATGAACACAGAACAAGAAAACGAATCACAGAAAAGGAATGAACAAGCGAGAGTGAACAGCATGGAGGGATGGATGCCGCGGACTCGAATCCCTTCACGGCGACAGCGGTACCCGCCACCCGCTATACGTGGCACGATGCAACGATGAAACTAATGAATGGAGAAACATCCGATCGAGCGCGGGGTGATTATGTTTCGTGACTGGCCACAGCGCGTTCAATCGGAGCTATCGGCATTCATCAGTTCATCACATCCTGACCACTAATTACACTCCATTGTTCCGGTTTGCTGGCCCAACGTAGTAGCCATCAATCTTCCCAAAGGATGATTAATCGAAACACGCGGCGACAGAGATACGACAGACGGGTAGATAGACAACATTCATTGATTTGAGAGTATTCATTATTGATTATAGACAGTCCAGAGCACAAGACAAGTAATATTCCTTGATTACATGCAGTGTAGATCGAGGGAACACGATCAGATTACTCTTGACATTGTCAACGCATGTTTCGATCGGCCGTTCGATCGAGCGTGAGGCGACTGATCACGAAACATAATAACCGCGCGACAGATCGGATTTTTCTCCAGTCATCAGATCAATCATCCTACCGCACGTGAGTGATGAACAGGACCATCACGATTGATCACGATATCGCCGCTGATCTGCCGAATGGATGATCAATCAAAGCAGGAGGTGACATTGTCGTGACAGTAGACGCACCTAGTCGACCAACCGCCGAACACGAACAGAAAGCTCGCGATCGGTCGATTGATCTCGTGCGCTGTCTCAACGTTGTCACCGCGTGTGTGTTTTTCGCTAGTATCAAACGTAACAACAAAACACACGTGGCACCGTGCGCGAACGACCAACAGGGCAGCGAGCGACCGATCCATCACACTCGTTGATGTACCCCGACCGAACAGTAGACTGGTCAATAGATCCACCACTACCAACATCACTGAACGACTGTTCGGACTGCGGTCGGACGACCGGTTGATCCAGCAGTCCACCAACCGTGCGTTGCAACCGTAGCATCACCCTCTGTGCGATCGCCCAACCGGCACGCGTACGACCAATCCAGCAAACTGGTTGACAGGAGAGCGAGTAACTGATCAGTTGATTGATCGACCACACGGTAGAAACCCGTGAAAAAGGTCGATCCCTGTTTGGGAATGGACAAAAAACAGTTTGTGACAACCTTGTTGCACATCGAACGTTGCTGGCCATCGAACCTTGTCGGCCATCGAACCTTGTATGGCATCGAACCTGGCGCCCCATCAAACCTCGGCGGGCATCAAAATGTTGGCGGACATCGAACGCCACTAGACGACAAACCTCGTCTGTAATCGCAACTTGTTGGTCATCCAACGACGAACATTTCGTAGCCACCACACGACAGTGGGGGACCTGTGAAAATGTGAAATCCGTCGGGATCGGAACTTCATGAAAGCACCGGAAGGCGAGTTTCATAGACATTTGTGTCTCTCCCACGTAATCTTGCCAAGCTCGGATCTTGGTGGACCTCCGGTTCACGCCTTCCGCAAGACCCAACACGCGGTGCAACCCCAGCGGGCAACCACAGCGGTGGACCTGTAAAAATGTGAAGTTCATTGGAATCCGAACTTCAAGAAAGAATGGAAAGACAAGTTTGATAGACAGGTGTTTCTCTCCCACGGCATTTCGCCAAGTACGGATCTCGGCGAACTTCAGGTTCTTGCCTTACGTAAAACTGAACTCGAGTTGCAACCCCAGTGCACAACCACAGCAGTGGACCTGTGAAAATGTGAAGTCCGCCAGGATCCAAACTTCAAGAAAGAATGGAAGGGCGGGTTTGATAGACAGTTGTGTCTCTGCCACAGCATTTTGCCAAGTTCGGATCCCAGCGTACTTCAAGTTCTTGAGTTTGATAGACAACTGTTTCTCTCCGACCGCATTTCGCCAAGTACGGATCCCGGCGAGCTTCAGGTTCTTGCCTTTCGTAAAAGCCAACTCGAGTTGCAACCCCAGTGCACAACCACAGCAGTAGACCTGTGAAAATATGAAGTCCGTCGGGATCCGAACTTCAAGAAAGAATGGAAAGGCGAGTTTGAGAGACAGTTGTGTCTCTCCCACGACATTTTGCCAAGTTCAGATCCCGGTGGACCTCTGGTTCACGCCTTTCGCAAGACCCAACACGGGGTGCAACCCCTGCGCGCAACCACAGTGGTGGACCTGTGAAAATGTGAAGTCTGCTGGAATCCGAACTTCAAGAATGAATGGAAAGGCGAGTTTGATAGACAGTTGTTTCTCTCCCACGGCATTTCGCCAAGTACGGATCCCGACGAACTTCAGGTTCTTGCCTTTCGTGAAACCGAACTCGAGTTGCAACCCCAGTGCACAACCACAACAGTGGACCTGTGAAAACGTGAAGTCCGCCGGGATCCGAACTTCAAGAAAAAATGGAAAGGCGAGTTTGATAGACAGTTGTGTCTCTGCCACGACATTTTGCCAAGTTCAGATCCCTGCGAACTTCAGGTTCTTGAGTTTGATAGACAACTGTTTCTCTCCCATGGCATTTCGCCAAGTACGGATCCCGACGAACTTCAGGTTCTTGCCTTTCGTAAAACCCAACTCAAGTTGCAACCCCAGTGCACAACCACAGCAGTGGACCTGTGAAAATGTGAAGTCCGCGGGGATCCGAACTTCAGGAAAGAATGGAAAGGTGAGTTTTGAGAGACAGTTGTGTCTCTCCCACGACATTTCGCCAAGTTCGGATCCCATGGAACTTAAGGTTTTTGCCTTTCGTAGAACCCAACTCGAGTTGCAACCCCAGTGCACCACCACAGCAGTGGACCTATGAAAATGTGAAGTACGCCGGGATCCGAACTTCAAGAGAGAATGGAAAGGCGAGTTTGATAGACAGTTGTGTCTCTCCCACGGCATTTCGTCAAGTTCGTATCCCAGTGAACTTCAGGTTCTTGCCTTTCGTGAAATCCAACTCGCGTTGCAACCCCAGTGCACAACCACAGCGAGGGACCTGTGAAAATGTGAAGTCCGCGGGGATCCAATCTTCAAGAATGCACAGGATGGCGAGTTTTGTGGGCAGCTGTGTCTCTCCCTCAAAATTTTGCCAAGTTCGGATCTCGGCGAACTTCAGGTACGACATGTTTGCGGCTCGTCAGCTGGCCCGCGGATCCTAACTGTGCGTGCACGGTTCCTCGCACAATCCACAGGTTCGGACTCCGACGTGATACGAACTCGTAAAAGCGCGTATGCCGCCGGGATCCTAACTTCTCGCGCACGGTTCCTCGTGCAATCGTCGAGCTCGGAACCCGGCCCACTTCGCTTTTCGCACGATGACGGTTTCGACCGTGGGATTTCTGCAGCGCGGTGTATTGTCAAAACTTCGGATACATGAAAATCCGATGTTCGCCGGGATCCGAAGTTGAAGCATGTTTGGGACGTCGAGTGGGAGAGACAACTTCGTCCCTCCCACGTAGATCCGCCAAGTTCGGATCACGACAAACATTGCTTTCGCGCCATTGGCGGGGCGTGTTGCCGACTCACCTGCTGCCCCGTGGATGTGACAAGCACACCAAGTCTGCTCGATTCCGGACTTCACGGCATTCCAAACCGGGTCTTCGAATGTGCACTTCCTCGACAACCGGAAGGTCGCAAAAAGCGAAACTGCACAGGGTGACAACGACGAATGATCACGTCGTGGTGGACCTGCCGCCTCATGCGTTCAGGGCAGACATGACTCCTCGCACAATCGTCAAGTTCGGATCCCAGCGAACTTCGCGGTTTTGCATGACGCGATTTCTGCCTGTGATCTTTCTGGCATCCGACGACTTTTCGCAACGACATAAGCTCGCCAGGATCCGAACTCCGCGTTGTGCTCGTCTTGAGAACCGTGACAGTTCTCTGAGTGCGGCCTGTCAGCGTCCCTGTGTGTGTCGTTTGGTATGTGTGCGTGGTGTGTAGGGCGCGTAATGGATGGGACCTTCTCGACACCACGGATCATGGAGCCGATGTTTTCGACACCACAGACCATAAGTCCCGAGACGCACATTCGCTTGGCAACCCGTTTCCTCCTTGTGCGAGATCCGTGTGGCATTTCAACGGTGCAACTACGATCCAGGGATCGACCGCAGAGGAATTCGAGGAGGACCCCTAGATGACCGTCGTCCCGTGCATGGGCAGGCATATTGACGGTTGGTGCGACGACTATTGGGCCACGATGGAGAGTGACTGCCCTTGGGCAGGCCAGTACAAGTTCGCCAACATGTTGGAGTTTGGGTCCGTCATCCCGCTGCCTGACGCTGTCCTCGGTCACAAGTTCCTGAACCACATGCGCAAAGCAGTAGGCTCCATTAGCCAACATTTCAGTCGCCTCGAGTGCCAGTACGTCACGTCGTCTCCACGAACTTGGGGAGGCTCGCGGAAACACGAGTTGCTGGCCTGCGCTCGACTTTGCCCGTTCCTGGAGAAGTACACGCTCTGTTGCCCCGGGAGTTCTCCACAAGCTGTGTCGTACTGTTGTGTGCGATTGACTGTGTCCAAATCTGATTTCACTAGGGTTTTGTGTGTCGCTACTTCAAACAAGAGTAGGATGCTCGTCGATGCGGTTGTGCTTGTGTCACGCAACGAGATGGCAATTGAGGGGTCAAGACTCGTGGTGATGCGCGGGCCTGTTCGTGAGGATGGATGGCCGGATTTGGTGATAGCAGGGCCGGCCAAGAACTTTTCGTTGCATAGGGAGGTCGAGGAGAAAGTTTCCGGGGAACTCCTTAGCACTACCGGGAGTGTTTGTTAGGATGAAATACATGTCTGTCTTTTCGGAGACTGCAAAGGTCGACGATCCGCTGGTCCGTGTTTATGGATCGTCAATGAATGCTTTGGATGGCTACGGTTCGCGACCTCGTCCCCGAGGAACAACGATTGTCACAAGATCTGGACGTGTGGTTGGACTTCCTGCTTAAGCGAAAAGAAGGGAGACGAGTGAGAGGCTTGTGTGTTGTTGAACATGGCAGAGTTTCAGTACTGGAGAAAGGCGTGGGAGGCAGCAGTTGCTAGTGCACGCCGTCTCTTTCCGTGTCGCGCCCTCTTGAAGTTCGGATCCCGGCGAACTTCGCGGTTTGGCCTGTGAGTCCTACCGGCCTCCGAGATTCGAGTGCTGGGCGTAGTCGGAAACGGTCCTGCTACCAATTACGCCTGGACTCAATGATTGCTGCCATCAAAACCTGCGGTCGGCTGTGGAACCCCGGGGATTTTCCTCATGCGCCTTGGTCGAACACTGTCTTGCGTTTGGACTCGGAGTTGCTCCAATGTTTCTCTCTGTCTCTCTTTCTCGCATCCTCCTGAAGTTCGGATCCTAGCGAACTTCAGGAGTCCCCTGTCTATTGCCACAGACGGTGGTCTTCCGGATCCCTCGTGGATTGCGGCAACAGCCAGAGTCGAAGGACCTATGAAATGTTGACACGGCTGTCGCTTTCGAGCTTGGGTTCATCCAGTGCCAAGCCGTGCATAACGCGAGATCGGAAATCAAAAGTAGTTCGGATTAGGGCGGACTTCTCCATTTCAACCAGCCTTTCATTCCGGTGTGGCCTTCGTGGGTCGGGGTTGAGTTAAACAACCTTAGACTTGCAGATCATGTATCCCTGACGCCGTTTCTGCCTGTCGCATCATCCTGAAGTTCGGATCCTGGCGAACTTCACGTTTCGGGAGGTGCGTTGCTTTGTCTTGAGTCTTCGTGGTTCCGGGTGGGTCGCACAACCCGCCCGGCAACGGTTCCAGAGTGCGTTTGGTCCAGCACGGTTTTGGGAAGATGACTGCATGGCTGCCTCTCTGTTCTAGTTTGGATCCCGGTGAGCTTCGACTGTTGGACTGTCGGGGGTTCCGAGTGCCACGCGGGGAACACTACCCCGTCAAGCGCGAGCTTCCCGAAATCTGATTCCGCCGTCTCTATCTCGCGGAACGTCTTTTAGTTCAGATCCCAGCGGTCTTTGCGATTTTCACTGTGCGTTTGTCTATCTTTGTTCTTCGGGGTGCCCCGTGTGCCACATAAACAGCGCGGGATCCCGTGCGCACTGCGAGTTTTCACTTGCTTCTCTCTCTCTGTCTGCCTCTCGGTCTCTTGCCCACTTGAAGTTCGGATCCCGGCGGACTACCCCTTCTCACCGTTCCGGATTTGGGTGCCCGGGTGTCTTCGTGTGCGGCTTTCGCTGCGCTACAGCCTGCGTTGACGTGCGGCAGCGAGTGTTCGGTTTCTCCTGTGTTTTGAAAGACGTTGACCTCATGGTGTGTTGTTCGATTTGCGTTGTCGTTCGCATACAGTATGTTTTCTTCCAAGGGCGAGGTGGAGCCAACAGGGACCTTCGGGAAGGAATCACAAAAATATTCCACGAGGCGGTCGTCTACTGCCACGCAGGGGTGGTCGAACCATTCGAGGTCGAAATGGCTCATCGACTGGTGCTGCGGAGACGCTTCCAACCCCACTACGCAGCCATGCGGTCCTGTCATCTTCGTCGATGACGGCAGAAGGCGTAGAGTGCTTGGTGCCGTCTTGCGGTGGGAGGACGCAAAGGGGGCCGGCGACATTTCTATATGCAAAAAGTTTATGGCGCCAAGGGCAACGTCGTTTCGAATTCGAAAGGGTCGTTGTTGGACCTCGAATTGTGTAAGGGGTTCGGAGCGGGTGCTGTGAACACCCCGTTCTACAGAGAACTCGTTCTTGGGGCCGGTTTTGTTTTGGCGCGTGAATTTTTGGACATGTTGGAAGACAAAAACATCGCTCTAGTTGTCCCCTGCGAGGTTGACCCATCATTGGAGTTGTCGTTGCCGTTGAAGCTGTGCAGCGGTTGCGAGTCAAGCGGGGCAGCGGCGGAGGGCGGTGATCTGGGTTCTGGTCCCACCACTCAGCTGCACTGTGGCGAGAGCCGAGGTCAGTTCGACGACAGCGAGGATGAGGGGACTGCTCCGGCGTTGAGTGACACACGACGGTCTGTGTTGTCTATTCCTGGGGTTCAGATTGATGCTCCGTTTTAGCGGAAGAGTACGGGGCCTGCAGTACAGGTGGCGGCCTGTTCGGAGGTCGACTTGGAGGCGAGAGAGGGTTAGGGTGTGGAGGAGGTGGACGCGGGAGGCCTGGGCTCGCAAGGAGCTCCGCAAAAGAGGAGGGGGGATCGTCCAGACGAGTTCGCCGGTTCTACAAAGAAGTTAAAGCGCAAGGCCCCCAGGACTGCGGGAGAGAAACGCAAGGGGACCGAGGGGGAGCAGGGCCGGCACGTTGCCAAATGACCGTCTTCGAGACGGAAGCAACCTGAGTCTGGACCGTCTTCTCCACCGACGTTGACGCCGGGTACTTCCTCGAGTACAAAAACGGCGTTTGGACAAAGCGGGAGTTTGACATTAGCCCTGCGCAGGTCGTCGACCTCGGGGACTGGGAGGACCTGTACAACCAGCGGTCCGTGGATCCCGTGCTCGTGGAAGGGATCAAAGAAGCGATGTGGTTGGCGTTCGAAAACAAAGCGCAGTCTTACGATTTACCAACCCTGAAGCTGGCGTCGCTGGGGCTTGATAAACCGACTCCGGGGACCAAGGCAGAACGTCTGAGGCCGGAGGATTGAAGGGATGAGCTGGCGGGACAATACTACTACTACGCAGTATGTGGGCAGCACAACGCGGCTGCAGCGAGGTCGCTGCTCGGCAGCGAGGTGGCCAGGAAATACAATTTCGAGCGGTGGCCTGCACGAATGGTCTACTTTTCGGACGACAACTTCGAAGTGTACTTCCTTGTCAGTTCCCAGGACAACAAGAGGGACCTGAAGGCGCCCCCACGACAGCTGAAGCTGTCAATGAGGGACATAAGGTGGCAGTGGAAGCGCGCCGGTTGCCCGCGTGCTGTTATGGGGAACCCCAGCGGAAAACAGGATCAGGTCCGGAAGTGGCGTGAATTTTGTAATGTCGCACTCAACATGACACCGCACAACAACTTGTGGATTCTCGCAGATCAGCAGGGCGAGGAGGCCATTAGGAAACAAGGCGCTGCCCTGCGTTCCTATTTCCCGCTGGCGATGGCAGGGGAGAACGTCTGGAAACAGGCCGTCGAGTTTTTTCGAGAAATGGGAGAGGCAGATTGCTTGGACACGATGGCGCAAAGTGTATCAAGCGGAAGAAGAAAGTCAAAAACGTGAAGCCTGGGGTTGCATACATCCATGATGACAAGCTGGGCAGGAAGGAGGTCGTGTACAACGTCCCTGTGAACCCGCCGACAAAGAAAGGCAAAAAGGAGAAAGAGGAAGGCGAGTGGTTCGTGCAAGTGCCAGAGCCGGACGCGCATTGTTGGAAAACGATGGAGTCGCTGACAGACAACGAAAAGTGCCGCGTCCTGAAGAAGGTGCTCGCTTGCGAGGTGGTTTGGGTACAGGCCGGCTCCCAAGCGTTGGCGAAGCTCGGAAAGCTTAGCGTCCAGGAGTTGGTGAATTTGGTGAAGTGCGACCGGGTGCTGGTGCGTCTGTGGAACTACTACTAGTTCAAGCACGACAAAAGGCCGGACGCGGATTGGAGCCAGAGGTTCCCGTTCCTGAAATCACGGTCCGCAATTTTCAGATAGTTTGAGAGTCGTGGTTTGGATGCTGAGTTGTGGGACGGGAGCATGAAATACGTCACTGACTCCTCGTTGTTCAAGGACTGCCCGCCCTACATGGGCTGCGACGACGACAGATCGATCGAGGCGACGGAGAAGCTGGCCGGTCACAAGAAGCTGTCCGTCGACTGGAGGAATAAGGTCCTGTCCGTGTTGACTGGCAGTAGACTGAAGAGTCGAGAGATCGCGCTCGCCGAAGGCATTGTGCACATAAAATGGAATGACACAGGCGACGTGACATCCATCGCGCCATTCGGCAACGACCCCTTGGAGGAATACATAAGGAAAGCGGAGGTAAAGGAGGTAGTGGTTGCCACAAAGAGTCACACGTTCGTCCTCGATCTGTGCAAACCGGTGGACCTGAAGCTTTGGAAACCGCAAGCGTTCGACACTCTGGATTCCGAACTCCAGACGTGGTATCCGTCGCATTAGACGCTCATTGTTTTTGTCCCGCGGCAGCAGAACCTCTCCTTTCTGGACAGCGTGAACCATCTTTCTTTCGTCAAGCTGCTGGAAGGGAAGTGGGAGAGGAGGAGTCAACAGAAGTAAAGCTTCCCCGTCGGGAACAATTTATACATGGAAGGCGACCGGATGTACATACTCTTCAAAGGCGACGATTTGCCGGCCAACACGTCCGTCGTCTACGAGGGGAAACTGCCCGTAGGCGCCGCTGCTGCAGTGCAGGTACCACAGAAGGTTACGCAAATGGATGTGTCCGACATCCCGTTCAACCCTTGCGACTGGTCGCATACCTCGCCTGCACGTCGGGGAATCGTATACGGGGACATGTAATGCAACCCCGCGCAGTTCGTTCAGCTTCTCGAATCCGTCACCAAGAAGGGGGAGGGTGTCGTCTTCCTCGAGAAGCGACACGCGCGGTCAATCTGGGAAGTATTGAAGGCAGGACGGCACGTCATCGCAATGGAAGGGAACTCCGAGCTCTTGCAATTTACAATTGATCTCGTCAAAAGCGAGGTCAATTCGGGTGCCCACAATTGCGAGTTCATGGTCGTCACCGAGACTCAGGCTCGCGCGTGGAACAACAAGACGGACATGTGGTTCAAGTTGAGTGAGAGGAAGCGGAACAAGATATACGACCTCTTCTTCCTGCAAACGCGGCCGAAGAGAGACACTGACACCGAGTACGTGCGCCGCAAGGACCACATGTTCACGTTGCTCAACAACTACCACGGCGCCTCCCACATGAAGGCGAAGACCTTCCTCGAGAGGTTGCAGTCCCTTTACTTCGTGGAGTCAGAGGAGGAGCTGACGTTCGACAGTTACTCCTCCTTGATCTTCACGGAAGACGAGGAGACCACCAGCATTGAGTTCGACGCGACCGCGGACGAGGAGGGCATCGACTCCGAAAGCCTCGACCTGCAGTAAAACCAACATTCCGTGCAGCACTCTACAGGGTCGTCCTTGGCAGGTCCGTCGACAAGCCCAGCGTCCCTCGTGTCACCGATGGCGAAACCGGCGCCTGGCACTACCCCGATGAAGTTGCTGCAAAGAATGCAAGCTGTGGCCTCCGACCATCCCTCACTGCGTCCCGGGTCTGACATCCCGCCCGATCATCTGTCTTGGACGAACGCCAACATTCACTTTCTGCCTGAGCCTCAAAGTCGTTCCATGGAGGCGGACTGGGGCCATGACATGATTTGGCATCCAGGAGTCATCCAGCCAGCGATCCAAAAGGGTGAGTGGATCGTGGCGGTCGCTGTCCCGGATGGAGGATGGACGCCACTCCCTCGTGGGTTGAAGTCTGACTTCCTCGACGTCGCTAGAATTGCGGTCCTCCAGAAAGTGAAGGCTGAGAATGACTCTTTCGCACCCGAAGACGTGTCCGTCATTTCCACATCCGGGCGATTGTTCGCCGAACTTCAGGACAAGTGCTGGTTGGAGCTGACGGAGGACTACGACGACCTCGACACGAGCCCCTCGAAAGGAAGGGTGGACTGGAAAATCCCCCCTCCCAGTGGGATGCATGTAAGTACAGGGTCCCGGGGACCGGACGGTGGGGAGAACGAGGGCGACGAGGCTGGGCGCGGCAAATGAGTCCCGGGGCGACAACACGAGGGCGACGAGGCTGAGGGCGGGTCTCAGGGCGACATTACGATAGCGGAAGGCAGCGGAGGGGTGGCGGTGGAGGCCCTCAGGCGTCAGCAGTCTACCGGTCCCGGTCCGGAAGGCTCGGCACAGTCGGCGGACGTGCCGAGTTCATCCGCCTACTCGGTGATGGCGGCCTTGGTTGCTCTCCGTGCCGGCTCGGTCGAAATGTTCAAGTCCGCCGGGATCCGAACTTCAATGCTTGCAGAGCGGACAGAGAGGACGGACGCGCAGAGCTGGTCAGGACCGGGGGTGGCGAGTCATCATCCCAAAATAGACAGCGGTGCGGTGAGGGACGGGACTTCGTCGCCTGCGGGGGATAGCCAACCGCTTCGGTCGGAGCGAGAGGGTGCATGTGGAGGGCCCGACGACATGGAGACGACGAAGTTCGCCGGGATCCGAACTTCTCCACGCAAGGCGTGTGGAGGGCCCAGCGACAGGGAGACGGTGAAGTTCACCGGGATCCGAACTTCTTCAGGCAAGGCGTGTTGAGGGCCCAGCGACAGGGAGACGGCGAAGTTCGTCGGGATCCGAACATCTTCAGGCAAGGGAGGGAAACCTGGGATATTGGTGCAGGCGGGAGGGGCTGCGCGCGGCGGGCGGGAAGCGCATTCATCGAAAATCGACACGGGTTCGGGCAAAGTGGCTGCATTGCATGCAGGGGAAGAAGGCAGGGTGATGGACAAAGAGAAGGAAGTGGAGGAAGGAGACACAGGGGAGGAATTGGAGGAAGGGGGGGAGGAAGGGGAGGAAGAAGAGGATGAAGGAGAGGAAGGGTAAGAAACGGAGTTGGCTGGGTTGCTAGGAGGGCAGGAGGGTGGAAAAGGTGAACTCGATACAGGAGACGACGGACGGACTTTCGGCGACGACGATGACAGATCTGGGAGTCGTCTGACGGATTCGGGCAGCTGTACGGAGAACACCGCGAGGAAGACGACGACGACGATGACACGACACTGGGTGTGGAGACACATGTGGTCACAAGCCTTTCGGCAGAACGTGATGACTATGAGGTCGAAGCAATGACGTCTGCCGTCGATCTCCAACACCGGTTCAACGAAGCTCCTGTAGCAGTCAGCCTGACTAAACCGAGTGTGCGTATTGACATCGAAGAAGTTATCGACAGCATCCTGGGCGACCACCACATGTCCGCGCTGCCGTCCTCGACGCCTGGTGTCGACGACCCTCTTGACGTCAAACCTTCCGGGGGATCTGTCGTCCATTTTTCGCCGACGAACTCTCCGATGCTGCCGCCGACCATCGTCAGCGGAGGAGAAGGCGGGATCGGGGGACGACAAGATGTCACATCCCCGAAAAAAACTGCCGCCTGCAGTCGAACTCTCGACGTGCTGGCCTTACCCGCGCCAACTTCGCCGATTAAGGAGCGGAGAGACAAACCAGCTGGTAAGCAATGACAAACGCCACTCTGTCTGCGCGACAGTGACCGCAGTGTCTGTCGATGCGGGGAGTTCCTGATGCCGGCATGCTACAACCACCACTCTTTCAAACTTCCAAGCACATGTGAACGACCATCCTGTGCGCCGCCCAGGTCACTGGTCATGTGCAGGGCGTACGAGACAAAAACATGTGTGTTTTTGTTGAAGCGTTCCCTCACATAATGGAAGGATGGTGTTTTTTTTTCGGAATGAGTGGTGGTTTTAGTTCGCCGGGATCCGCACTGCCAAGGCCGCTGCGAAACGCGGTTACTCTTTTGGTGCCTCGATTGGGAAAAGTCCGCTGGGATCCTGACTTCACAAATGTTTGGCCTCCGGGTTTGTGGCTTGTTGAGGTTTTCCCTTCTGAAGGGCGGGGGTGTCGAGGTCGAACGCACCGCTCCTTTTGTTTTCCAGCGGGGCCTGCGCGGAAGTATTCTCTATCTCTCTCGTGGCTAAACGGGGCTCTGTAAATAGATAGGTCCTGCGTCTTCTACATTTCGTGGTTCTTGAGTTGTCGTTTTCGTCGGATTCGTCTTGGATTACGTGAGTTCATTTTCCATTTTCTCTTTCTTTGGTTGCACAGGAGTTGGGTCATCTCCCTGGGTTGGAAAAGTCCGCCGGAATCCGGACTTCAGAGATGTTTGCCTTCCGCTTCTGTGACTTCATGTGCTTTTCCCTTCTGAAGGGCGGGGGTGTTGAGCTCGAGTGCACTGCTCGTTTTGTTTTGCAACGTGGCTCGTGCGGAAGTTCCCTCTCTCGCACTCTCATGGCTTGACGGGGTTCTGTAATTGCATGGGTTCTGCGTCTTTTAGATTTCGTGGTCCTTTAATTGTCGTTTCGTCGGGTTCTTCTTCGGAAACGTGTATTCACTTTCCGTTTTGTCTTTCTTCTGTTGTACAGGGGTAGGGTCATCTCGAACACGGAGGCCCTCTAAATATCCGGAACACATATTGCATACAGTCCCGGGGTTGACGACAAAACACAAGGACATATTAAAGGCGTTAGGGGTTGATGTCGAAATCGGGAAGAAGGAGCATGTCATTGCCATTGAGGAGTGTCTTTCCCTTCTGCCCCCAGAGAAAGGGACATATCCACGATCTGTGACTAGGGGTCAGGCCATGTATGAGAAATACTTAGCTACTCGTCGCACGATGAAGGAGAATCCTTAGTGTTCTGTTTCTCACCTCCTCCCCTTTCCTTTGCTCGATGTTGTGCAGTGCGGGCCACGACACCCGGAACAGCAGTGACTGCGATTGGAAGCTTGCGGGTTTTGGACGACATTGAACGAGGCTTGGTGCCACCTGACACTGTACTCTCGACCCTCCGCGATGGTCAGTTGCAAATTGCAGCGAAGGATATTCTCGACCTCTCACTTACCGACGGCAGGATGAATGATGAGGTGGTCAACTTCTACATGGCGCTATTAGGAACGACCGCATATGGGACAAGTGACATCCCGCTAGGCCTTCGAGTCTTCACCTTCAATTCTTTCTTCTCCAGTAAACTGCAACTAGAAGGGCACGGCGGGGTGGAAAGATGGGCTAAAAATGTGGATCTGGTTGAATATGATATTATCTTTGTTCCAATCCTCAAAGATAATGATCACTGGATCCTCCTTTCCGTGAGCTTGAGAGATAATGTTCTTAAGATTTTCGATTCTTTTCCTTGCGTTGCAGCCGATTCTAGTTTTTACCTTAGTGTTTTCGAGTTGATCGTACACTATTTGGAATGTCAAACATCACATAGGCGGTCGTGCAGGCGCTGAAAGTCAGTGGTAGCAAATGTTGTTATAGAGGGAGTTCCAAGACAAGTGGATGGAGTTAGTTGCGGGGTGTTTATGTTGATGTTTGCGACACTGTTGCAATGTGGCGATCGACCGTCTTTCAGGTTCTCTTGTAAAAATATTCCGTATATTAGACGATAACTGGCATCATATATCTTGGAATGCCGTTGTCTTTGATGGATTAGATTGATTTGTAAACTTCTGTTTCATAATATTCCATATTTTAACTGTCGCTTTCACAATGACATTACTTTCTTTCAGTGTTGCGGGTTTGAGTTGTCTTTGGTATGTTGACTGTCAGTTTGGTGTCGCGTATTGCCTTCGGAATCTCTATCAGGTCCGGCTCATTTGTCGTGTCATGTCCTCGTTGCAAATTGTGTCCAGGTCATCCAAAGTTGTGCATATAATTCACCTCGAAATGATATTCGTGTGTGTGGTGGGTGTGAGGTTCGTTATGCAAAGAGTGAAAGACCAGTGACATCACATCTCTTGTGTGCATAGATAATCATGTACTTGTGACCGCCTGAATTACATGTGACCGACAATGTCGCGTTCTTGACTTGGGAAAATAAATTGTATGTCAAAAATAACAGTTACTATTTGAACTTCTAAAGAAGTCTGAATCTCTACAACATCCAGACAACCGCCTCGGACGAGACGATAGCCATGCATGTACAACTCACGCATAAAAGAAATAAATAGTATTATCCAACAAGGATTCAATCATGACACCTTGCTCATCACATTCACAAACTTAAAGTTTGACAAGTGTGGCTCCCGACACATTATCGCACAGGCATCCTGCATGGGCGTGTCTATCGCTACTCTACGTCTTCTAATATAATTATTCAACGAGGATGCAATCATGACACATTGCTCGTCACAATTATGGAATATAAATTTAACAAGTACGGATCCCAACACAGTTCCGCATAGGTTTCCCTGATGTGCGTGCCTGTCGTTATTCGTTTATGAAGTTTAACAAGTGCGGATCCCGACACACTTCGACACAAAAGTCACGGCACATTTATGAAGTTCAACAAGTAAGGCTCTCGGCACACTTCCGCACAGGGTTCCCAGATGGGCGTGCCTGTCGTTTTTCGTTTATGAAGTTTAACAAGTAAGCAGTGTCATGTTTTTAAAGTTCAGCAAGTGAGGATCCCGGCACACTTCCACACAAGGTTCCCGTGCAGCGTGCCTAACATGTACGGGTTTGAACACGCTTCCTCATTTGGGATATCATTTATAAAGTTTCACAAGTACGGATCTCAACACACTTCTGCATGTGCTTAAACCGTGGATGGGCATGCCTACGTTACTTGGAATGCAGCCAAAAATGAATTCGTTAGAAAGAGGACACAGTGTAATGTCCTATTTTAACGAATAACATGTTGTGGGTATCATGGTGGGTAGGAGTTGAGTCGCAAACCGACCTGCTATCAGGTGATAGCAGCTATCAGGTGATAGCAGAAGTTGATGAAGCTCAAGACTTCGAAAAACACTCACAGGTAGCAATGACATGCGTCACAAAGATCAAGATGGGCATGGCCTATCAAGTTAACGGAGTTCAACTCCGTATCGCACTCTGAGCTACTTAGTAGTAGCGTCCGGTAACGATGTCAAAATTCCGAAAATGTCGGCAGCACTTCCTTTAGGGAAGTGTGCTCGCATAATATTTACTATACCAAATCTTAAAAGAAAACTCGAGACTCGAAAAATATATTAAAATAAACTAACTCTTTGGTTTCAGTAGAAATTTCGGCAGCACTTCCTTAAGAAAGGAAGGTTTCCATAATTCCTACTAACTCCAATGACTGAACTATGTCCTATCCTAGTTGACATCTCTGAAACTTGACTAACTTTGAGTATTTAGCAGAAATTTTGGCAGCATCTCCCTTAAGGAAAAGAGGCTTCCAGAACTTCTACTAACTCAGAGGCTAATGAATGCCCTACCAAAACAATCATGCATGAAAAGACGAATGTGAAAACAAGAATGAACATCTACCTATCTATCGCTCAAGCATAACGCGAGCACTAACAGACTACCCTACTATGCAGAAAACAGACAGAGCCTGAACAAACGACAAGTCATTGTCAACCAACATGTCATGTTTACAACGCATTCAACCAAACAAAGATTCATTCATCCAAAGTTTTCATCTTTCCTTTGTTCTGATCACAAAAAACATTAGTCCTGTATCTTACTTAGTTGATTTTTACTTTCCGAGTTGTTCTCAGTCAAACCCCATGCAATCACCAACACACTAGCCTGGACTATCCTCACAAGGAGAAAAGTCAAGCCTTTTTCAACAAACAAAAATCGAGTGACGTAACAAGGCGACCAGATCAGTCTGAAGGACCTCATCTCCAACCCCAGTTCAATGTCTTAGGCAATACGAGCAAGGCGACCGGATCAGTCTGAAGGATCTCGTCTCCAGCCCCAGTTCAATGTCTTAGGCAAACGAGCAGGGTGACCGGATCAGTTTGAAGGACCTCATCTCCAACCCCAGTTCAATGTCTTAGGCAAAACAGCAAAGCGACCGGATCGGTCTCGAGGACCTCATTTCCAGCCCCAGTCCATTGTCTTAGACAAAATAGCAAGGCGAACGGATCGGTCTGGAGGACCTCATTTCCAGCCCCGGTTCAATGTCTTAGGCAAAACAGCAAGGCGACCGGATCAGTCTGAAGGACCTCATTTCCAACCCTCGTTTAATGTCTTAGGCAAAACAGCAAGGCGATCGGATCGGCTTGGAGGACCTCATTTCCAGCCCCAGTTCAATGTCTTAGGCAAA
>BFEA01000732.1:44711-66379 GCA_003427395.1 Chara braunii | reverse complement strand
GAGTTGAGGTTGATGGACGTGGGTTTGCACTTTCTTCGTCATTCGTTTTTCATCTCTGTATATAAGTTTTAATCTCAGAATCCGGCGAATCGCCCATTTTTGTTTTCGGAATATTTTGTCTCGGTGTTATCCACACCTTTTTTGCGATTGATCTTGATCTCGCCTACTGTGTGTCTTTGCGGGATGAATGGATTCTACTTGTGAATGTATGAATAATATGCTTGTCGCTGCCTTTCTCGTTTTTGCTCATGTTGTATGAAAAACAAGGATTTGATGCATGCTCACTTGCATGAGTATAGAGAGCTTGTAGATTAGGGAATTGTTGAATGATGGGATGTGCCACGCGACGGTTTTGCATATAAGGTTATGAATTCGTCCTTTTTCCTGTTGTCGTTTTTGCCTTTTGATCATCTTTGCTTAATGCTTGATTTGCTGACGGCGTGGTATGATCTTTGATGCTGATGCGATTCGAGTACCGACAGACACCTCATGGGGTTACGTGTAAGCGCGATTCGACCTGCGCAGCCTATATGTGCCCACACGTGGCGATCAGACGTACGAGGAACTCTTCCTTCGCGCACCTGGTTGGAGAGAATTTCCCGGCGACATATCAGAAAAGTCCCTTCGCCGGTTACATGCGAACGAAAGAATCCCGCTACCCCGCGATGACAAGATGCCGAGCTCCTGGGACTCGGAGTACTTCGACCCTTGGGTGAGGGAGTGTATTGGGCAAAGATACCCAGAATTCCCCTGCCTAACCGAGAATCGATTGTGCCTTAGGGAATTTCACTGCGCCATAACCAGCGATCCAAGGTGAACACAACGCTCGAATAGAGGCAATGATGAGGTCGATGCGACCAATAACGGTGCGTGCCGCCCCGATTTCGGATTGGCTCCGGCACCCCTTCCTGCAATAATCCCTGGCAACCTGAACGTCTGTTACACGTGTCACCAACCAGGGCATATAGCCCGAGATTGCCCTCATCGACCCCCGCAACAACGAGTCGGAGCCGCACCAGTAGCAGCGACCCCGATCGCCAACGGACCAGGGCGAGTCGGGGCATTGATAGAAGAAACAGAAGGAGGAGGAAGCTTATTAGCTACGATGGAGGAAGCTGCTGAACTAATTTCGTTGGATCAGTATGTAACACTTGGCTATCCAGGGCTTGGGATGATTGGAACGATTAGACCCGCGCCAGAATAGAGGGAAGTGGCCAAGTGGCGACCTTCTCCAGGAGAAATGGAGTCGGGAGGACCCACTTTCGTCACAGGGGAGATCCATGTGTTGAACATCGTCCGAGCCTTAGATCATCAAATTCCCCTTCTGATTGGTCATCTACTTTCGATATCAGAACAGACCAACGAGCGGATGCTGCAACATTGCAAGGCAAATCGGAAACGATTCGCCCTTGCGCGAACATCGAACAAGTGTGCATGCATGCGCGAAGAACACGGAATTGCAAGGACTTAGATTGAGGATTAGGGGAGGGAACACCTACGTTCTGCATGGCCTGACCGCGGAGTGGGGGACTTTGCCACTCTCCACGCATCGGTCCGGTTATGCAGCCCGCGGGCTACCCAGACTCAGCAAGAAGGAAGAGAGAGGGTGGGAAAGACAAAGCTCAAGAAGAAAGATACAGTTACAATGGCGCCCGCCCAAAATTACAGTTACTTGCAAGATTAAGGGCGCCGACTAATCAGAGCTCCGTTGCAGCCGCAAAAAGTAGCGCGCAAGCAAAGGTGTCGCGCGGCAAAACAAATCCTGAATTCCTAAATTCCTAAATTTCTAGCTAATGCAAAAAGAGACACAAATTCCCAAAAGAAAATCCGAAGTTCTGAGAGCCATCAAGGGCTCGACAAGATTCGCAAAAGAAATTCAAAAAGAACGAAGCAAAATTCCCGCGCGACCTCCGCGCCTAAATCCGACAACAACACATAAAAGAAGAGATGTCAACCATTATTAATCACACCTGGTCGGCGGGACAGCCACTCAATCGGCCATCTCGGGACTTGCCCGGCCCTAAACCCAGCCATCCGAAAAGAAGCGACGCAAAAAGACAAAGAAGCGAGGACAGTGATGCAATTTTCCTTTAATCCCGATCTCCCGTAATTGGCCCAACCTTCCCATCTTAGGACCCCTCATTGTCATCGCGCAGAAAATCGCGCGGAATAGAAATCGGTTCGTCACAAAGTTTTAGAGAGTTTTATTTTGGAGTCTCGGGGTTCTGAGCATGCGAAAAGAGGTGAGTAGTCATTCATAGTTTTTTAACCTCTCCTTTAATTCTCTTGAATTTCTTCAATAGTTCTCAAAAAAATGGTCGTCAATGGTGGTCTTACAAATGATTTGTGATTTTGTGGACTGCTAGCAACCCATTTTAGGAGGCTCCATTGCTGTTATACTCAGTGGTCTGTGGCTGTCCGATGCCAGAACGACGCTGGCCGGTACTAGGGTGTTGCCTTGTAACCTACCGATGCAGGAGTGTGGCACCTGGTAGAGAGATCTGGGAATGCTTTGAGGAGGGCATTCCAAGGGACAATTAAGGGTTGCTGTTGGGACGACGCTGGTCGGAGGGCGAGTCGTGTTGCCCTGTAATCCAACAGGGTGGGGGTATGAGGCCTGGAAGAGCCCGGCAGGGAGTAAGACAGTGTTGGAAGAATTTTAGAAGGGACTGTTAGGGATTCTGAGTGTTTTTAAAATTTGTAAGACCTTTGTGGTGGCGATCGTTTCTTAAAAAGTTCAGAATTTTCTTATAGTCCCTTCGTGAAGCTTAGAAAGAAACTTCTCATATTTTTTCTCCTCATATTCTTTCAGATTTTTTCAGACCTTTTCTGAATTTTAGCCTATCTCATGGGGTTCTTCATCGAATAGGCTAGTAATTGATCATGATCCTATTTCTAGACAAAATGGGTAAGAGTCCTGGTATCTCAAAGTTTTTCTGTATATGTTCTCAAACATGTTTCATGTTTCAAATAGGACGCTGGGCCCGGTTCCCAGCACGTACGGCTCCCCATGAATAGATTGGAGCATTGTCCTCTCCCTCCTCCCCCCCCCGAAAAAAAAAAAAAAAAAAAAAGGCGCGGAAACGTCAGAACACAGTTTCTGACATGGTCGAGTGTGCGCAAGCAGGAAGCGTCACGCTGCAGAAATTGAGACCTGCCCAGATTCCTAGTCTAAATCCTAACTGCAAAAAGAAAATCTAGACGAAGCAAATTCTGGGAGCCCGTGGGGCCTCGACATCAGTGAAAAATTCAAAAAGATTTTCCCGCATGTCAATCGCGCCAAAAATTCTCATTTCCCACAACAGAACAAGAAAGAAGCTATGACAACCGTTATTCGCCACGCTCGCTGAGGCTCGATCAATTATCAACCGTTGTAGGACCAGACCATCCTTCATTTGAAAGAGACAAGAAAAGAAGCGGCATGCATGCAATTCAATTAGGCCATCCCGACTAAACCAATTTCATCCCCCGAAATAGCCTTGCGCAGAAATCCGCGTAGTTGCAGAAAACAGTTCATCACATATATGACGCCTAGGGGGTTCCAATCTTAAGCACGCTCCTGCTTGCTCTCCGCCATTCACTGGTCCTAAAATATGCCAACGATCATCGTGGAGCCGACACGTGCCACTTACCATACAATGAGAGTGGAAGTCATCCAAGGTGGCATTCGAGCACTCCGGACCTAGAGGTTGCCGGGGAAGGGTAGTCTTATGACTGGTGGAGGGAGAGGAGGGTGAGCTTGGGGGAGAGGTGGTAGAAAGCGACCCCATTCTTGATCTCTGGTGGGGAGTCGGGTATAATGGACGGTGCGATGGATGCGAGGGAAGCGATGATCTTGATGTGGGAGTGAAGCGAGGTAATTAGGGTACAGAGTACAGAGGGTGCGGGGAACTGCGGCGTGGAAGTTATCATAATCTCCGCACGCGGGGATGGTGCCAAAGATGATGCAATAGACTTCTATATTATTATATTTCTGCCATGTCGCGCTGAAAAGAAGGACGTGGAGGGGGAAGGTAGCTATGATAGAGCGAGTAGAGTGCGTAAAGACGCTGATGATGAGGCGGGTGGAGTAGAGTTGGTGAAAAAGGGAAGGGGGGAAAGGATACCAGCTGGAAGGAAACGGGGGTCGGCCCGTGAGCTGATGGACGGCGAGAAAATCAAGGGGACGGTGGGATAACGACCGGGGACGAAGCCCGAGCACCCGCATCTCCACGTATGCGTACGGTGGGCCGCGGAGGTGGAGAGGATTGAGCCGGTGTTGGACTTCTTCTGCGGCATCTGCTTTTGGATCCTTCCACGGTGGCGATGCCATTTCCTCCGGATTCCTTGTGCGGCGGTTTCGGATTGTGCGTGGGATCAGCTTGCGACAGTCGCATTGCTGGCTCGTTCAATTCCTCCATTGATCGCCCTCCTTCTGCCCTCTCTTTCCTCCTTTGTGCTGCAGCCTTGTCCTCCTCCATACTCTGCTTGTTGGCGCTGTATGATTCGTCCGACACACTTTCTTCTGGCTCATTTTCCTCATATTCGTGGTAATCGGGGTCGCCTGATCCGGCCTCCGAATCTTCTTGTTCGCTTTCCTCCTCTCTCTCTTCCTCTCCGTATCGTCTGCTACTCCTTCCACCTCCACCCGTCGCATGATCGGATCCCACAAAGTGAGATTGGTCATATCAATAACCAAATAATAGGCTGAGGAGGGATAGTAGCAATGGTCCCCGTCGAGCTCTGTGCACGTGGACCAATACAGATGCGACACTAGCGTTCGGGTGAGCCCGGTTGTGGCGGACTGCTCGTCGCACCTCGAAAGGATGTCCAAAGGCAGGTCATCCATGAGTTGGGCCACGAACACCAGAACTTCCCCCGCGATTGACTTCAAATGGTTGTCCCTGACCTTCCCGAATAGAATCCCCAACAGTTCTCCTTCCGTATCCGTTCTCTAGGCTTGGACGATCAGCAGCTCCACTTCGTCATCAGGGACTTCATCCTCCTCGTCCTTATTGGTCGGCTCCGCCCGATGGAACACTACTTTAAGAAGGCAGAAGTTGAACGTGATGTACGCGTTCCACCACTTTGCCCACTTGTCGGCGTCAAGGATCGGCACGTCCAACTGCCTGATCAGGAAAGAGAGAGGGACGTCCGTAGCGGACTGCCAGAAAGTAGGGAGATCAGAACCAATCCCAAAGGTCGAGAGTCGATGTCAGTTCATCGGGGCGACGTGAAGGGGAGAAGCTTTGGGACGATGGCCTCTCATACTAGCGCATCGGGAGAAAGTCAGAGTTGGCTGAGATCGCTGTCGTCCGTGGAGCTGATCCAATCATCAGGTAGTGCTAACATTTGGACTCAGGTGGCCATGAGATCCCACGCTCAGAGTTGCAACTGTCGGAGGATGCCCGTATGAGACGTGATGGTGATGGGGAAGGGGTTAGAGATGGAGGTTGAGAGGAAGGAGAATCAGAGTATTGAGCTCAAGATTGTCGTCTTCCTCCACAAAATCGAAGGCTGACGTGGATGATGGGGGAGAAGAAGAAGGAGGCAAGGGACGAAGATACGACACGTTGTGAGGAAACCCGGGGAGGGGCACCTACCGTTCGCTGAAGCCAAGGGCAACGGCGTCTGTCACCCGCCGCGCTCGCTTCCGAGGACCTCGGCGACCAGCAGGGTTCCAACCGGGAGCTTACTCCGCGGTGAGTCTCTTAGTCAACAGGTGAATAGAGCAGCTCGCATGCCAGTGAGTGCGGCAGATAACTGGTTATCCAGAAGAGTCTCAAAGCAACGGGTTTTTACAGACAACAGACGAGTGGCCAAGTTCGCATAACATCAAGTTTTACAGTTCACTGATATTTCAACGAAATTGTAAAACAGCGAATCTTCACAGTTGACAGACGAGTGGCCAAGTCCACATAACATCAAGCTTAACAAATAACTGGTAACTCGACACAATCGTAATGCGGCGAGTCTTTCAGTCAACAGTAACCAAGTTCACCTTGCAGCAATTATCGCAGTCAACTTTAGAAGGTGCCCTCCACTTTCGTAGCCCCCTGTTTTGTTCTTGAGGATGCGCCCTCACGCGCTGGTGTTCAATGAAAATTCCCGTCGGGCGGCCCTTCACTGATTCACAGATATAGCTCAGTACCAAACAAGCCCTACTTTGCAATCATGCAATTATAGAGTCTTACTGCACCCGTTTGCTGGCTTATCACTTAGTCGATTCCTTCGGCCCTGCGCATGGAACTATGAACAGAATAACCAAGAGAATAACGATAGTCGAATGAGAACGGGAAAGAATGCGAAACCAACATAGTGTGCTCAGACGTGTCTGTTGCTTCTAGCTCCTGGCATTAGGACTCAAGACTGATAACACATGGCTATTGTTATTTACTTCAAACATGAGGGATTGTAACGGTTGTAATGAGGGAATATCACCAATGAAATAGTCGCACGAAGAAAAGCATCGTGCCTCCCATTTTTTTTTGGTCCGTAGGATCCCACGGACGGTAAGTCAGATCTCTGATTACCCAATTGGTTTGCCAATTAACTCGATCTTTGCAGCGATTCACATTGTTATCTCATCTCACGGCTACTCACCGCACATTCAGATGCGTGAAACAATCAGCCTTAATTAACCGCTAGAACAATCTTGTTACAGAAGTGGACTAGGAACATGACAAAGACTCAATCACCAGACAACCTTTTTTTTACGGTTACTGACTTTCAGCTACTGGTCTGAATCCGTGATGAGACACCGGTTCACTTGCCAAGTCTGGCTTGAAATGCGATTGACAGGAGAAAAACTCGAGCAGTTGCCACTCCTCCCAGGGATACTCAGTCAACCTTCGGGGATGGGATGTGCCTCCCTCCCCCCCCTCTCTTCGATTGGTGTCTCGGGTCTCGTCGCTTGCGATGGCTTCGCTCAAGGCACTTTCCCACTACTCGTTCACAGGTTATGGAGGCATCCCAAGAACGTACGATTACTCTTCCCTCATGGAGGTATCACTTTTTGGGCTTAGAGGTGACTCGTCCAGGCATGTGCAGAGACAGGCAACTTACTTTCTTTCTGTCATGCGGTCGTCTGGTGATCAGCTTCGAAGAAACTGGCCAGGTGTATGATGAAATGGTCAACTTACTTTCCTCTCGTCACGTAGTCGGCGACTACTTTTCCTCCCGTCTCACTTGCCTCAACAAGCCCAACGACTCGTCGCCTCGGTTCGCCGTAATAACCGTGATCCTCCCGCGCACTGGCAGCAGAGGCGCGACCGAGTTGGCAGCCCCTGTTTTGCCTGTAATCCGTACGCTCGCCCCTGAAGTGTAGTGCGTCTCTCACGCGTACGTCGTCCCCCTCCGTTCCAACGAACGAGATAGGCGTCCCGTACTTCCCCCCCCCGTGTTCAACGCTGAGTACGTAGCGCTCCCTTGCTCTCTCCTCTGCTTTCAGAATCTTTGCCTTGTGCGTTACTCCACTCCTCCCGCCTATGCATCAGGTAATAACGCAGTGTCGTGCGCGAGGAGCTCGGCGAATTTGGTGCGTTAGACTGCGCTCTCTTCCGATGGACATGGCTGATATCTTCCCCTGCAGGTATCCCTGGCCGCTTCACCAGTGTCCCGTCTGTCCCCTTCGTTACTGCCTTCAAGCGCCCGGCCCTCCTCTTCCGCTCGCGCACACATCGTGAGTTGAGCGAGCCATGCCCGCAATCCTCAACTGCCCAAAACCTGCTGCGCACTTGTCGCACGTCTCCCTGATCCCCTCTCCACATGCAGTCCCAACCGTTCCGCCCAAATGTGCAGATGCCGCGGAGTACACCTTACATGCGTGGAATAACCGTCCCCTTCATTTCTCAGTCTCTCCCTATATCAGCCCTGGACTGTGACTTTTATTTTTTTCCGCAGTCGAGGACCAGAGCCTCTTTGTCGCTACAGGCTAGATTCAGAGTACGGTACCTGCGGTACTGGGGGTTTAGACGTGGTTATCCAAGCTCGCTCCGTGGCAGCTATACTGGTACCAACCCCGGGAAACCCTTGTGCCATACCAGTACTTCGAACTGCAGACAGGCTTTACACCATCAAACCGTTGTCCGCAAACGCAGCAGATCAGACCGGAGACCGTGGCGGCCAATCACCATACCGCTAAGGCGTAAAAAGTCCGAACCTGTCCAGATCTCGAGTAGCCTGCACCACACCTGTGCGGGTCCAAACCAAGGCCGAATTAGGTCAAGCACTGTTCGGATGCCTGCGTTCCTTGGTACTTCCGAAATCATCCTGGACCCAAGTATTAAGTGTCAGCCAGTCCGATTTGAACCGAACCTGAAATAATTTGCTGAGACGGTGCGAAACCTGAAGTAGATGGCCATAGTGACTCCGAAGCTGAAATAAACCGCCGCGACGATACCGACCCCGAAGTAAACCGCCGCGACAATACCAGACCTGAAATAGATTGCTACGATAACGTCAAACCTGAAGCAAATCACTGTGAGGGTGCCGTACCTCAAAACAAATCGGCATGATGGTCTCGAACCTGACATGAACTCCTGTAGTGGTTCTGAACCTGAAAATGACTCACCACAGTGTCCCCAAACCTGAAATAACCCGCTGGGGCCGCCCCGAACCTGATATTGAGTCACGCCGATGTGTCCGAACTACAAATAAACGACAGTAAATGTCCTGAACCTGAGATAGACTGTCGCAGCGGTACCGAATCTGAAGTCAAAGCACCATAATGGCCGTAAACCTGAAAATATGTCACCGTAGTGGCCTCATGCCTGAAGCAACTGACGTCGAGCCTATACCGAACCAAGAACACGTTGGATACCGCAGGTCGTAGCCACTCCGTAACAATACCGAACCTCTTCGAACCATGTAGCCGTAACGAGCCAAATGCCATCCTGTAAGTCCAAGGTAGGACCATCCCATGCCGTTCATACGACCATCCTCGGACGGACTCAGTAAGGTTAGTAATCAGATAAGTCAAGAAGGCGACACGAGAAACCTCGATCATCAGGGGATAGTAAAAAAAACTAGAGTTCAGAGAATTTGATCAGATCTGGGTTCCGAGTTGTCGGTGGGTAATCCAAGCAAAATCAGGCTGGGCGACGAGTAATATTTAGTTCCTGTTCATTCCATCATTTTTAATCATTCTTCCTTTTTCTTAATTCTATTATCCGATACAGTAAAATATCCGTAAACTTACCAAAATAATAAATTCCGAGGGAGTCTTAATTAAATTGTTGAAATTCTTTGTTTCTTTTTTTCTTTATCGTTTTTAATCTTTTCCTTTGTTTTCGATTTCATTGCCGGAAAACATAAAATAACAAGGTATTTTCCCCAAAATTCAAATGCTGCGAAAAACAAGGATTTTAAGGAATATTACATTTTACCTTTCCCTTCTACTGTTCTCAATCTTTCCTCCCATCTTTAATTTAGGTATAAAAAATGGCAAAAAATTCAAGGCGCTATTTTGGCCCCGATCATACGTTGCAAAAAACGTCGCAGCAGGGTTAGTTCCTGCGATGCCCCCTTGCAGCCGGCCATTCCAGGCCTAGCCTCGGAACGGGCTGAAATGACGGTCCCTAGTTATGCCGGAAGTGGCTACCCATTTCGCCATCTTTGAGGGTTTCTCGTAAGGTTCACTGCGCCCAAAATCACGGGTGTCCTGAGTACCCCTAAATTTTGCCGCTTGGTCAAACAAGAGTACCGTCAAAACACGTACTTGTCTTTGGGCCTAAGTCCCCAAAGCCCCGGATTTGAGGCGGTCCATCCGTTGTGGCCGCCTGACAGTTAGCCCGGACCTCTTCTCAACGCCCCCGTCGAGCCCTAACCACTTTCGTCAAACGAAGCGGACGAGCTTCAACGTGATTGCCCATAAAGGACACCCACGTCGGCGTTTAATTGTCTTATGTTTCAGTTTGTTATGAGTTCTGGGGCTAAGAAGATGTTTCTTGACTTTCCTTTTCCGTCGGGATTTTGGCCTGGGTCGGATTCTCTTTTCCTTCTGATGTTGGCCCGAGAAAGGTGCCGATCCGCCAGTTTGTCTAATGTGAACTCTCTGTCTGGCGCTCTTGAGCACGGATAACCATTTCTTCTCTCTTCCTAATGCCAACCCTTTGACCTTTCTTCTCTCCACTCTTTTCCTCTTCTTGGAACTTTTCCCTCTCGAGGGGGCTCCATCCTCCATTTTGGCCTTCCCTTTCCCTTTCGGGCCTGTCAGCGCTAAGGTGGGTGCAGGCCTGGGTCTAAACAGCTTTAACCTAGCACCCGCGACTGGGTCCTTCCACTTTGTAAGGTCCCATCCATCTGTTGGCGAGTTTTCCGGTCCAGGTCCTTTCTAGTGCCTCGTCGTAGAGAAGGATCATATCTCCTACGCTCACCCTCTCTTTCCTGATCCGCACGCCCTTATCCTATCTCCCTTTACCTTTGTCCCTCTCCACTGCCAGACGATCTGTCGCTGTCATAAGGTTGTCTTCCAAACCGTAGGCTATCTGTCTTGTTCGGGCAGCTACGAGTTCTTCTCTAGACATCCTTTCCGCCCAGTCGACGGTTGTCCAGCTGTCGACGTGAAACTATATAGGGAGAGGACAATGTCGCCCGAACCACAACGTGTATGGTGGGTACCCAGTGCTAGCCCCGACCGTGATGTTGTCCGCCCATTTTGCGTATCCAAAGTATCGCGTCCAATCATTGTCCTTACCTTTGCACCACTTGGATAGTGACGCTATCATAGTCTGGTGTCCCCTCTCTACTGGAGAGTTCGACTGTGGGTGGTAGGCGGTGGATATCGAAACTCTCGCCCTGGCTCTTTTAAACACACTCTGAACCTCGTCAGCTAGAAATTCCGCCCATCTATCCATCATTATCTTGCTAACACATCCATACCTAGATAAGTACTCTAGGACGAAGTTCTTCACTTCACTTGCCGATTTATTCCTGATAGGTCTACCGTCCACGAACCCTGCGAAGTCGTCTCGTATATTCACAACATAGTTCGTATTGCCTACTCCTTTCCGCATGTTCAGCAGATCGATGTCTACCTTCTCTCCTGGCCTGGTCGGATATGATGGATGAAGTGGATCTTTGTATTTCACAAAAGCTCTCTTTTGGCACTCCTCGTAGGTTATACAGTATCTTTCTACGTTCTTGTACTATCCTTCCCACCAGTATAGCCTGCGTACCTTTTCGTAGGTCCCTTTGACTCCCTATATCCTCCGACTACCCCGTCGTGAAGCTCCATAACTTTCGTCTGTCTCTCCTTAGGATGACAGACTACTCATAAGGGCATCCCCGACCCGACTGGTCTACAGAACAGATACTCAGCTCTAAGGCAGTATTGGGCTGCTTGTCTCCGGATACCTGAATCTTGACTCTCCTCACCCGACAAATGTAGCACGATCGTTCGGTATTTGTCTTCGTAAAGGTTAACCAGAAATCGATTGGTGCGTCTCGGCTCCGCCATTGTCAGGGTTCCAACTTCTATCGGGCGCTCGGCCTCAAGAGGGATCCAAGAAAGCCCATCCGCCACAACATTTTTAGTACCTGATATTCTCTCAACTGCGTAATCATAGAGTCGAATCCGTATCAACAATCGTGAGATGGTCGGGTCCGTCAAACTAAAGTCCTTCTGGAGGACAGAGGAAACCGCTGTGGGATCTACTCTCAAGATGAACCGTGGTCCGTAGATATAGTGTCTGAACGTGTGTAGACAACGCAGAACAGCTAACACTTCCTTCTTGAATTGACTGTAGTTACGCTCAACTGTATTAAATGTCCTACTCTCAAATCTTAACGGTATTTCCTTCCCTTCAGCGTCTTTCTGAGACAGCAGCCCACCAACTGAACAAGATCTAGCATCCGTGGATACTACGAAGGGTCTCCCGGCCTCATCATCAAAGTATGGCACGCCCAGTACGCGCCCCCCCTCCTTCAATTCATCTTTAAGCTCTTCCATAGCGAGTTACTGAGAAGAATCCAAGTAGAATTTCTCAGTCTTTCGAAGCAGTAGCCTCAATAGCTCAGCCTTCTCCGCATACCTGCGTATAAAAATCCGCCAGTAACCGACCACTCCCATAAATTGAGAGACCTCGGTAGCACTATGCAACGGAGACGGCCAATTTAGGAGTTTGTCTAGCTCTGCAGAATCCGCTCGGCGTCCTCTTGAGTCGCAGATAAAGCCTAAGATCTTAATAGTTGAGACGGCCCACCCGCTCTTGGTTCCGTTGACCGTCAAATCTGCATCATCCAGCTGCTCAAGTATCGCGCAAATATCGGTTAGGTGCTGCTCGACGAATCCTCTAACTCCTGGCACGACCTTTGTCTCATCTTTCTTTACTGGTCCTTTTATAGGAAAGTCATTCTGAAAAACTTCAACCTTATCAGGAATATAGTCCTTGAGGACGACTACCATGGCTTTCTGAAAAAAACGGCTACCCCATTAGTCCAACCCATAGGGACGACCATCATCTGTATCAGTCCCAATGACGTGTGCATAGCCGTGAGGTGTCTGTCCATGGGATCAAGCTGTAACTCATCATAACCAGAGAACAGATCACAGACCGAATAAATCGACCTGCCCGCAGCGCCTTCAGCCTGTAAGTCGGCGTGAGGCACGGAGCCTACGTCTCGAATCGTCACCGCGTTGACCTTCTGAATGTCCTGGATCCACCAGATCTTGCCATTCGGCTTTCGTAGGAAGAACCATCGATTAGCATAAGCGCTGTCAGATGGCTCTGCAACATGAGATGCCATCTTTTCTAGGAAAGCGATAACCTCTTCGTTCTCCTTCTGGGCGTATTTCCATCCTGCGACATTCCATGGAACATGTGGAAACGTATAAATCCTTGCTGGGTTAGCGTAACGAGGGTCAACCCTACCGCGCTCCGCGTCGCTGAAAGTTATAGCCTTATCGCACGTCTTTAAGATTTCTATCATACGTTCCCGCTCTTGTGGGGTCAAGTTCCCATCTCCGATGTCCATCCCTGCTATCCTCTCTTCGGTTAGGCGTTGCAGCTCCTTTTTTTTTATTTTTTATTTTTCCTTTGCGATCTCTTCTTCCGATATCCCATCTAGTGCAGATAGCTCGCGGCCCACCGGCGCTGGCTTAAGTTTCTGAGCTACTCGCTTGTGTCGCTTGGGTAGCCCCCCATAGGGGCCCCATAGGGGGCCGTGCCCTTAAAAAAGACACAGATTTCACGCCGCCAAACTCCTCATCTGCCTCCCTTGGATACGAGTTGTCATCCACTATCAGCCGACTCCCTAAATCTTCCACTTCTACAATCCGGCCTTCTTCTTCTGTGAGCAGAGGTCCACACTTCTTCTCGCGCAATCGCACCGCGCGGCGGGAGATAGGTAATGACTTAATCCGATCATTGGGTCCCACACCCACAGCGAGAGCTGCTCTGTTCCTCGGGTCTCGAGGCTCCACCGTCTCAATCATAACCCGCGTCCCATCTAGCTTCTTAATGGACAGTGTCTAGCTCCAATCCGGTCGCTCTATCGTTACCGGATGCACATGGCTCAACCACGTCCATCCCAAGAGCAGGTCAGAGCTGCAGTTCTTGACTGCAAAGAATGGCAGGGTCACTCGTACCCCTTGGACCTCTATGGCTGCCTTGTGACAAACTCCTGTGATCTGTTGCTTTCTCCCATCAGTCGTCTCTATCTTGAATAAGTACGACCTATCGAGTCCAAGTCCAACTCGCTCTACCAGATCCTCGTCTATAATGACAGCCTCACTGCCGTTATCGATCACAGCATCTAGAACCGCTCCGTTGTTTAGGATCGCCTCCACGGTCCCTTTTCCAAGTATGTAAAACTTGTCTTGAGGCACACCTTCCATCCCATCAAGAAGAACTGTCGCCATGCGATCTGCTCTTACTGTCACCTCTGATACTGTTACAGTAGGAGCATCCGCCTTAGGGGCCACCTAAACCTCCTCCGATAAAGGTATGCGAGTCTTCCGCGTGATCATGTGTAACTCGTCGTGAGTTGGCTTGGATGCTGCCATATATTCCAGAATAGAGCACTGCATGGGCTGCCAAAGGGCCCGTCTCAAGGGCTCGACCATGTCAATATCATCCAGCGAACTCTTCATCAAGAACTTCTTTACTCCCCGCTTTCAAGGTGAAAGAATAACCTTCTCTCCTTCGATCCGCTGCCCGTCCTTCTCTGCCATCACATAATCTGTGTCAGTCTTCCTCTATCTAGAGCCTCTCGCCGACTTGGTAGCTGCCACCCTTATAGTTGTGGCTGCTATGTATGCTTCGAAAGTTATCTGGATGCTCTGGCTCCTAACCGGCTCCTTTCCTTTACTCGGCTTTACCCTCCTTGCTTACATTCTCCTTCATCGAAGGGAACATTGATATATCTCTAAGATCATCTGCCCACTTGACGTACTTGCGGTCATCAAGCACGACAAGTCCCTCATCTCTTGCCCGTTTGAGATCCGGGCAGTTTTTCTTGATATGATCATCCCCTCTACAGTAGACGCAAGAGTTTCTGGGAGTGGGCGGCCTATCGTCTGCGCTCCTAGAAGTCGAACCCCTGGCTGCTCTGGCGTCAGGGGACTTTGGATACGGATCAGTCGACGCGCCATATCTCCCTCTCTCATTCCGTCCGCGCGAATCATTGCGGCGGTCTCCTCCAGATCCTCCTTGCTCATATCGTCCCCGTGAGTCATTCCGGCGGTCTCCATGGTCGTATCGCCCGCGTGACTCATCGCGTCGATCTCGTCGGTCGTACCACCCCCGCGAATCGTCGTGTTATGCCCTCGCGTATCCCCCGCGATCATACCGTCCGCGTGAGTCATCTCATCGGTCTCCGTCTCGATCTCCTCTCTCATACCTGCCACCCTTGTATCCATCTCGGTCCGTCCTCTCATATCTTTCGTCCCTGTATCTGTCTCGTCGGCCCTGATCTGACTCCCACCTACCTCGAGAGTCGGCTCTACCCCCACCAGCCTCATAACGAGGGCTACACGAGTAATCATCCAACCTCCTAGCTCGTCCATACGTCTCGCGATCCCTGCGGTCCCGGTCTATCTCATCATCCCTACGTCGCCATGGCTCATCGTCTCTCTCCCTTTCCCTCGCACGATAATCAGTTAGCGTTCGAGGATTTCTATCCTCAACACTATTCCAGGAATTGGTGTTCCTACGGTCCCAGCGAAGTGAATAGGGCCCTCGGGGTTTGTCCCGGTAAGTCGTGGCTTCTGTGCTGGTCACAATCTTTGTAACCTGTCTTGTCAATCCCTTTACCATGTTCCTTATCTCCTTCACTTCCTCGGCCACAACTTCATTCTTTTCCAACCAGGGATAGTCCTTGAGATCAGGACATCTATCAATGGCATACTCCTTATAGAGAGAGAAATCACGCCTCCTCATTCCTCTCCATACCAAGTCCTTGTAGTCGCCTACCTCTGCCTTTATCGCGAGCTTTAGGACTTCAGGGAAGTCAAGCTTGTCGCGCGGGAGATCTGTAAGTATACTCTTCTGTCTGCCTTTGAACAGGTGTCCAACGAAGATAGTACAACGCTCGACCTCTGAGATCTTCCCCTTCTTCATCATCACGTCAGAGATCTTCTGGAAACGCTTCCCAAATGCCCGTACGCTCTCATCTTCATCTTGAGTCATAGTCTCAAGATCCTTGATAGAGTATTTGTTATCCTCTAATTTGTAAAGCTCAATGAGGTTCTTCTTATACGTAGTCCATTTCCGATCCTTCGGTTGAGCTTCCTTAACTTCCTTGCCGAGACTTGGATCTACACTAAATAGGAAGTTTTCTGTAATCTCTTCCTTCGACCACTAACTCCGGCTAGCATGAAGCTCCCACCTCTCTAGATATTATGTGATACCGTAGCCCCTGAAGGTAGGAGGCTCAGAGGCCTTGTGCATAATAATATAGCGATCCTTGCTCTCGTAAGGAAGCGGATGTGACTCCCCCGTCTAGGGGTCAAAGATACGCCGGGGCGGTGCTCTATCCCTGTCTCTGTCACTCCAATAGGAATCTCATGAAGTCTCACTCCAATCGTCCCCGCGCCTATCCGCCCTGGTTTCCCTCCGTTCATACTCAGGGGAGCGCCGTGTCGTCGCTTCTCGTCGAGCGCTCGAGGTCCCAGTCTTCAAAGTCTCCTCCGGCTCTGTCACGACTGGCTCGCCCATCACGTTGGGTTCTCCATTATTGGTTTGGTCAGCCCATCTTAGCGGTGTTCCTTGCCTAATTCGTTCCTTCAGATCCCTCAGTGCTCGGTCGGACGATGAACTGTACTCCTCTCCTGCTACGTCCGTGGTCGATTGTGGCCCCATCGTGTCTGATTCCACAGGCTACCAGAAGTTGTAGTCGGGCACTTACGCCAGGCGTTACAGCCCGGACCTATGAAAGTTGCAGGAACCCGGACCTGTGATAGAACTCGCAGCCCGGACCTGTTTACTTGTCACGGTTCGCGCTCGTCTCCAATCCTAGTTCTCGACTGCCCCGATTACTGCCACCAGTACTCCGTTCCGGTCGCGGACCTTGTGCTCACCTTCTATCCCAAGAATCCCTATGTCTATTTAAACCTCTCCTTCGGGATCTGCCAACAGGGTCGCGCCTCCCCTGATCTCTCTTACCTCCACTATCTTTCCAAGAGCTTCCAATCTTTGTTTCCCCTCCTCAAACTCCCAGAAAGCTATAAGGTCATCCGTCTAACATCTGAGGAAAGTTAGTGCTATAGCCGCTCGTAATCTCATCGCGGACAACTCCAATATATCATAGAACGCCTCAAATGCTTCCTAATCTCTACTATCCTTTATGGCCTCTAAAGTCTTTATTGATTCCCTCCAGTATCGGTCGTGAGCGGCTAGCAACCTGAGTATTGCTCCATCTATTATAACTCTCCCTAGCTCCCCAACTTTCCTCGCTTCGCTTATCTTCAACCTCTCAGCCTCTCTGGACGTCTCGTACCACGCCCTTATCTGAGGCCGCACTTCGAAAGGTGTTACGCGAAGTGCGTATTTTATCCTTCGTCCTCCTTCCACTCCAATCCAAAGTCCTGTTCCCCTAGCCTCTCGCAGTGCACGGCGAACATACTCCGCCTCCTCAACTATGCACAACTTGGTATGGAGTTGGAGCTCTGCGATCACTAACACCGACGGTCCTTCTAGTCTCCCTACCACTTGCAATGACTACCTGTCTGTCGTGTGTAGTGAAGTCCCGCTCATGTCCTGTTGCTATCTCCCTCCGTTACCTTGTCCTCCGTTCTTTCGTCGTCTCCAGATTTTTCCTAAGCTCCTTTGCGCGATAGGTTTCTAGCCTTTACCCTCTCCAGAAAGTCTGATCTCCACGCCTGGATAATCTCTCTATCCTCCCTGAACAAACTCTCTAACTCTTTCGTCGCGAGATCAACCCTACGCAGCTTGCCCTCATCCTGGCACGACCCGATCTCCCTAATCTTGTTTCTCAACTCCTTTACCTAGTTCAAGAGTGACTCTTTAATGCGCTTTCTCACTCTTCTGACCGCCTCACTCTCCTCTTCTGGTTTGTCTAAATCGACCCTATCTGGTTTGTCTAAATCGACGCCATGGTCGTTTTGCCCAGCGTCAAGCATGTCTCTTAACGGTCTTTCGTCCTGTCCCCAAGGCTCTGCGTCGCTGAGGTGTTCCCAATCTCGATCATCGACGTCCCAACCAAGCTCCTCTCTATCTGGATATCCCCTGATAATGCTCCTCCAACTCCTTGATAGAAATGAGGGAAGCAGGCCTATCACCGGGAGTCTCGCTAAAGAGCCGTCCGACCCCCTCCAAACTATCCACTGGTCTCTGGACCTCCCTATCTAGTGCCAACCAGAACTCCAAGGGCTAGCCCGAGAAAAAGGAGTGGGGGTCTGTTATAGGCGCTAGAGTTCGTAAGAACTCAATGAGTTGTATCCCTCTCTCTCCAGTAAGAGGCCCGCCTACGAACTGTGCGTAGGCAATCCAGTCTCGGTCCGTCTGCCCTCTGGCTAGTTCGTCGACCTCTAGAGCCGCGAAATATCTCTCCACGACCTCTGGCTATGATCTAGGGCGGTCTAGGCCATCTGAAATCACCAAAGGGTAGGTCGACTCTCTCGATCTCCTCTACCATCTGCCTGCAGGATCTCTTATCTCTCTCTCACACTCTCCTGCCGAATCTTACGGCTAGCCTAGCTCGCACTGCGCGTCCACCGTGTCGTCCTCCTCCTCCTCGTCAACCTCACTCTCTGGGTCGGCCCAGTCCGGCTCCCAGGCGTCCTCGTCATCCTCTCGCTCCCAACCCTCATCGTCGAACTTGTCCTCGACGCGATACGACGCTTGTCCTATAGCCTGGTAATACTCCGCTAACTGATAGCCGTGTACCAGAGGTCGCCCAGCGTCCTCACTCCACCAGCTACCCCAGTCATCTGAGAAGAGTCTCCCGATGCAGGTCACATACTCGGGCCCTGCTCGGAGCTCACGGTCCAGCCAATCCCAAATGCACGGAGACTGGGGTCACTTGTCGTCTATCGAACGAATCAGCTCTATAAGCTGAACCCTCTCGTCTCCCGAACGAGGCCCACCGGTCGCAAGCGAATAATAGAGGTAGTCGAGGTCACCGGGCCCTCTCGCAAGGACCCTGAGATTCCGATAAGCTAAGTATGCCTCGACTACTCCGCCTATTCCTCCAAAAATGGTCTCTACAATAAACGCAGGGACTATCGCCCGCAGACTCGAAACGCTGTACGGGAAAAACCGGTCTCGCGCTATCACAAACTCGCTCGTGATATCAAGTGGAGAGCGTCCATGAAATAACGTCAACGGGTCGCTCGAGTCCTCCGTTCGGAAGGCGGCGACTTCATCCCTCAGGTAGCGTAAAGCCCTGCTAACCGCGTCACTAGTCCTAGTCGTCGTGAGGCTTAGCACGGCCTCCTTGACCACGCCCGCTCCTAAGTACAGGTAGGCTCTCACTACGCCTCCCCCTTGCCCAGGCCGGTGCTCTCTATGCGTCCAAAGCCACACGTCCGCAGACAAGACAATGGACTTCTACGCAAACTGGTCGTCAGCATATCGGGTGCTCCGTGCGGGAATCGTGAGCTCCACCAGATCCCCCTCTATGAGCTCCGAGGGCTCCACGTCCCAAGCGGTGCTGGCCTCGTAGACCTCCACCTGCGCTTGCGGCCACATCCAACTGATGGCGAGAGAGAACGTAGTAAGAGGGATGGGTAGAGAAAGCGAAAGATAGCAGAAACAGGCTGTCGTTTCTAGGAAAATTTTGGCAGCGCTTCGCCTTCCTTCGTTGGGAGCCCCGATAATACGCTGTCTATCTATCCCCAATCCATCCCAAGAGTCCCCTAATAGTCAAAGGGCGGATTTCTGGCCCTAAACAAAGCAAACAGGCCCTACAGCCAAGTTCCCTCGAATACAAAGCGTGTGCTCTGTTCGAGAGAACGCTGCCTGCGGCTGCTCCGATCACCCCTCTAGAGTAAAGATATCACCCTATATCTAAGAACCGAAATTACAAGGCCGTCACCGTCTTTCGGCTATTTTTCTAAGCCATTTTTATATTTTTAAGGAACTTTGATAAATTTATATTAATAAAAATTACTTTTAATCTTCAGAAACCTACTAGCCCTCCACCACTGCCTAGGGGCTTACAAGGTTTCCCCTAGAGAGTAGCTCGGCAAGTTTGTTTCTCTTTCCGACACTCACTAACTATTTATTTTGAATTTATATTATATAAATACCAAATAAATAAATTTCGTCTGGGAAAATCCCGTCGCCGTACCCAACCCCTAAAAGGGGGTAACGGAACATACTTGAAGCTTTTTCTTTCTAATTCCCTTTCCCTTTTCCTATCTAGGAAATTTTTTTATGTTTCACTCTATTTTATTTACAAAAATTATGTTTATGCAGGATATACCCCTTTTTTTATGTTACCTATATTTTATTCCTTATATATGTTTCTACGCAAAATTGCGAGAGATGGTTTACTGCCCTTTTAATATTCATTAATTCTATACCGAACATTTCGTTGTATAGGTATAAGAAAAAACTCTCATTTCCCCTTCCCCACTGTTTGGCGAAGATAACACTTATTTCTTTTCGTTTTCTTCTTTGTCTACTTGGTCCACTTTCCACCCGCTTTCTCCTTTCCTCTTCCCCTCTATTCGGCGAAGATTACACTTATTGTTTTTCGTTTTCTTCTTTGTCTACTTGGTCTACTTTCCACCCGTTTTCTCCTTTCCCCTTCCCCACTGTTCGCCGAAGATTACACTTATTTTTTTTGGTTTTTTTCTTTGTCTACTTTCCACCCGTTTTCTCTTTTCCCCTTCCCCACTGTTCGGCGAAGATTACACTTTTTTTTTTTCGTTTTCTTCTTTGTCTACTTGGTCTACTTTCCACCGGTTTTCTTCTTTCTCCTTCCCATCTGTCCGGCAAAGATTACACGTTTTTTTTCTTCGTTTTCTTCTTTGTCTACTTGGTCTACTTTCCACCCGCTTTCTACTTTCCCCTTTCCCACCGTTCGGCGAAGATTACACTTATTTTTTTTCGTTTTCTTCTTTGTCTACTTTCCACCAGTTTTCTCTTTTCCTCTTCCCTTATGTTCATCGAAGATTACACTTATTTCTTTTCGTTTTCTTCTTTGTCTTCTTGATCTACTTTTCATCCGTTTTCTCCTTTTCCCTTCCCTACTGTTCGGCGAAGATTACACTTATTGTTTTTCGTTTTCTTCTTTGATTACTTGGTCTACTTTCCACCCACTTCCTCCTTTTCCATTCCCCACTGTTTGGCTAAGATTACACTTACTTTTTTTGTTTTTTTCTTTGTCTACTTGGTCTACTTTCCACCCGCTTTCTCCTTTCTCCTTCACCACTGTTCGGCGAATATTACACTTATTTTTTTTCGTTTTCTTCTTTGTCTACTTGGTCTACTTTCTACCCGCTTTCTCCTTTCCCCTTCCCCACTGTTCGGCGAAGATTACACTTATTTTTTTTCGTTTTCTTCTTTGTCTACTTTCCACCCGTTTTCTCCTTTCCCCTTCGTTGTGTTTGGATAGTATCCTCCACATAAGTGGATCATCATGCACACGTAGGCTGAAAATCCTAATGACACGAGAGAAAGAGACAATTGAGATGAATGATAAACCATAAAAAGCAGACAATTGCACTCTCTTTTTCCTGCACCAAGATAGTAACCACGAGCATGACATGTTAATGCCAGCTCCCACCTGTCCGTCCTGCGGCTTTCCCTTACGCCGCGTTTCGATCAGTCGCCGACCGATCTCATCATGGGGGTTCCCGATCCTCAATCCAAAAGGCCGACAAATATTTCAGATGTAAGTTATATATCCGCGTCTGCATGCGGCCGTTGTGTTATTACTAACTTCCATTTTTTCTATTTTAGATTTTTTTCATTTTTTCATTCGCAAGATTCGTTTTTTGACATCTACTCCTCTGGCATCGACTCTCAGCCTGGAGTCTGAAAAAGGTCCGGTTTCCCAAACTCGGAGTGCCCGAGTTCAAAACTCGTGTGTTTCCTTTCTGTCAGTCCGTTCTGTCCTCTGCAGCTGTTCAGGTTCAGTCCAGTTACATCAGCCCAGAGAGACTCATTTCGCTCACCCCCGCTGTCCTCTCTCTCTCTCTCTCTTTCTTTCTCTCTCTCTCTCTCTCTCTCTCTCTCTCTCTCTCTCTCTCTCTCTCTCTCTCTCTCTCTCTCTCTCTC
>BFEA01000732.1:5267-24838 GCA_003427395.1 Chara braunii | reverse complement strand
CCAATCTTCGCCAAACCTTTTGAGGGGGAAAAGCAAGTGTGAGAAAAAAAAAAACAAAAAACTAAGTATCCAAAAAAAAAGACGAAAAAAAAATAAGTGCAATCTTCGTCGAACGCTTACCGCAACATTAGGCGAAACTGCAACGAATCCGGCGAAAGGAAAAAAATAAGAAAAAGAAATTCGAGATGCAACCATTACTGATAGGTGATCACTAAAAGAAAACTTCGGCGAAACCACAATGACTTCAACTTTCGGCAAGGAAAAATGCTGCATTACAAATGAGTTACCTTCCAATTCGCCACAAATTCAGTGGCGAAGGGACACAACAAGAATAGTCGTGGTTATGGAACAACCAAACTTCCTTGACAAAACACAATAAAAAAAAAAACATCGCCAAAAGGAAAATTCAATTCTTTTACGAATTACTTAAAAACTTCGGTGCAAGCTTCAGTGGAGCATTCGCCGAAGATTTTGGGATCTGTTAACCACGAGTTAAAATTGCTTGATTTGAGAAGACCCAAGCGAATTTCTACGAATTTCCGAAAATTTCAGTGGCACTTCGCCTCCCCCCGTTGGGATGGGCCTCGGCCGACGGCCTCAAAAATATCGCCGAAGGGGTGTGTCAAAAGATGTAATTTTCGAAAAAGTGTTTTAATTGATTTTTAAGTATATTCTTTAATTATTTTATTATTAATTCGATAAAATACATAAAATTTCTAAAAATTTCCACAGCATTCACCCTCCCTCCGTTGGGATGGGGTTCGGGACTGTCGCCTCTAGCGAAATCGGGCGGATTTTTACCAAAATACAACTAACTTAAATTTTATTTTTTTTGATATTTTGAATATTTTTTTTTAATTAATTAAAAAAAAATGCCGAGAAAGGAAAAACAATTGACAAAATAATCCACACATATTTTGATCCGACTTTTCAGCGGCTCCTCGAGGTGTTTTCCAACCCTAAAACCATAGATAAGACCTCCCCTAACTAGCGTTTCCCCTAATTAGGGTTTAACTAACTAGGGTTTTGAAGCTTTGCGCGCAACCGCACGCTCTGCTCCAACACTAGCACCGTCCCAAAATTCTTCCATCAATTCCCCTCGATATTTCCAAGAACTTTGACGGATTACTTTCTCTTAATCCCCTTTACCCTATTTTACACAAAATTTTGAAAAAAATAAATATTCTATTTTTATTTTTATTTATTTTCTTCGCTGTTATTGGTTGTTTTTACCTTTAACTAACTCTGTTCGTCCCGTCCAAGGTATCACAATGACGGGAAAAATAATCTGAACAACTTTGGTCCAAAAAGCTATCTCTAAAAAATTGACCAAATCCCCGAAAAAATTAAAAAAAAAAAACTGAAGATTTCCAATTCATAAATAGAAAATTAAGAAAAATTAATTTTCTTAAGATTCGACTGTTAGAATTTTTCGGGAAACGTGCCAAAAAATTTGTCTCGTCGTGAGGACGAACTTTGTTCTCTACAAAGTTTGCGTGAAATTGCGCGGATAAGGAGATATTTAAGAAAAAAGAAATTCAAAATTAAAAACTTTTATAAAAATCCATTAATCAAGGTATTCGGATCTAACTAACTTCCGACTAATTAGCCAGGGCACCCCCGTTGATTAGGGAAGGCCGCGGCCTTGGGGGTGCATTTCCCCTCCCCGGCTACGGCGCCAAAGTTGTGAGGAAACCTGGGGAGGGGCGCCTACCGTTCGCCGAAGCCAAGGGCAACGATGTCTGTCACCCGCCACGCTCGCTTCCGAGGACCTCGACGACCCGCAGGGTTCCAACCGGGAGCTTACTCCGCGGTGAGTCTCGTAGTCAACAAGTGAATAGAGAAGCTTGCATGCCTGTGAGTGCGGCAGATAACTGGTTATCCAGCAGAGTCTCAAAGCAACGGGTTTTTACAGACAACAAACGAGTGGCCAAGTTCACATAACATCAAGTTTTACAGTTAACTGATATTTCAACGAAATTGTAAAACAGCGAATCTTCACAGTTGACAGATGAGTGGACGAGTCCACATAGCATCATGCTTAACAAATATTTGGTAACTCGACACAATCGTAATGCGGCGAGTCTTTTCAGTCAACTCACAAGTAACCAAGTTCACCTTGCAGCAATTATCGCAGTTAACTTTAGAAGGCGCCCTCCACTTCCGTAGCCCCCTGTTTTGTTCTTGAGGATGCGCCCTCACGCGCTGGTGTTCAATGGAACTTCCCGTTGGGCAGCCCTTCACTGATTCACAGATATAGCTCAGTACCAAACAAGCCCTACTTTGCAATCATGCAATTATACAGTCTTACTGCACCCGTTTGCTGGCTTATCACTTAGTCGATTCCTCCGGGCCTGCGCATGGAACTATGAACAGAATAACCCAGAGAATAACGATAGTCGAACGAGAACGGAAAAGAATGCGAAACCAACATAGTGTGCTCACGGGCATCTGTTGCTTCTAGCTCCTGGCATTAGGACTCAAGACGGATAACACATAGCTATTGTTATTTACTGCGAATATGAGGGATTGTCACAGTTGTAATGAGGGAATATCACCAATGAGATAGGCGTAGGAGGAAAAGCATCGTGCCTCYCATTTTTTTTTGGTCCGTAGGATCCCACGGACGGTAAGTCAGATCTCTGATTACCCAATTGGTTTGCCAATTAACTCGATCTTTGCAGCGATTCACATTGTAATCTCCTCTCACGGCTACTCACCGCACATTCAGATGCGCGAAACAATCAGCCTTAATTAACCGCTAGAACAATCTTGTTACAGAAGTGGACTAGGAACATGACAAAGACTCAATCACCAGACAACCTTTTTTTACGGTTACTGCATTTCAGCTACTGGTCTGAATCCGTGATGAGACACCGGTTCACTCGCCGAGTCTGGCTTGAAATGCAATTGATTGGAGAAAAACTCGAGCAGTTGCCACTCCCCCCAGAGATACTCAGTCAACCTTCGGGGATGGGATGTGCCTTCCCCCCCCCCCTCTCTTCGATTGGTCTCTCGGGTCTCGTCGTTTGCGATGGCTTCGCTCAGGGTACTTTCCCACCACTCGTTCACAGGTTATGGAGGCATCCCAAGAACGTACGATTACTCTTCCCTCATGGAGGTATCACTTTTTGGGCTTAGAGGTGATTCGTCCAGGCTAGCGCAGAGATAGGCAACTTACTCTCTTTCCGTCATGCGGTCGTCTGCTGATCAGCTTGGAAGAAACTGGCCAGGTGTATGATGAAATGGTCAACTTACTTTCTTCTCGTCACGTAGTCGGTGACTACTTTTCCTCCAGTCTCACTTGCCTCAACAGGCGCAACGACTTGTCGCCTCGGTTCGCCGTAATAACCGTGATCCTCCCGCCCACTGGCAGTAAAGGCGCGACCGAGTTGGCAGCCCCTGTTCTGCCTGTAATCCGTACGCTCGCCTCTGAAGTGTAGTGCGTCCCTCACGTGTACGTCGTCCCCCTCCGTTCCAGCGAACGAGATAGGCGTCTAGTCCTTCCCCCCCCTGTGTTCAACGCTGAGTATGTAGCGCTCCCTTGCTCTCTCCTCTGCTTTTAGAATCTTTGCCTTGTGTGTTACTCCACTCCTCCCGCCAATGCATCAGGTTATAACGCAGTGTCGGGCGCGAGGAGCTCGACGAATTTGGTGCGTCAGTCTGCGCTCTCTTCCGATGGACATGGCTGATATCTTCCCCTGCAGGTTTCCCTAGCCGCGTCACCAGTGTCCCGTCTGTGCCCTTCGTTACTGCCTTCAAGCGCCCGACCCTCCTCTTCCGCTCGCGCACACATCGTGAGCTGAGCGAGCCATGCCCGCAATCCTCAACTGCCCATAACCTGCTGCGCACTCGTCGCACGTCTCCCTGATCCCCTCTCCACATGCAGTCCCAACCGTTCCGCCCAAATGTCCAGATGACGCAGCGTACGCCTTGCATGCGTGGAATAACCGTTCGCTTCATTTCTCGGTCTCTCCCTATATCTGCCCTGGACTGTGACTTTGATTTTTTTCCGCAGTCGAGGACCAGAGCCTCTTTGCCGCCACAGGCTGACTTTAGAGTACGGTACCTGCGGTACCAAGGGTTTAGACCTGGTTATCCGAGCTCGCTCCATGGCAGCTATACTGGTACCTACCCCGGGAATACCCTTGTGCCATACCAGTACTTCGAACTGCATACAGGCTTTACACCATCAAACCGCTGTCCGCAAACGCAGCAGATCAGACCGGAGACCGTGGCGGCCAATCACCATTCCGCTAAGGCGTAAACAGTTCGAACATGTCCCGATCTCGAGTAGCCTGCACCACACCTGTGCGGGTCCAAACCAATGCCGAATTAGGTCGAGCATTGTTCGGATGCCTGCGTTCCGTGGTACTCCTGAAATCATTCCAGGCCTAAGGATTAAGTGTCAGCCAGTCCGATTTGGTGTTCAATTTAATATGGATTAATATCATACTAAATGAAATTAGCAAAGAAGAGTAGAAATAGAGAATTACCATCAGATAATAATAGAATAGATCCATCCTAGACTTTCGCCCGCACAAGTACATTACATGTAATTCATGAATGTATGAAGGCCACGAAGTGGGAGAGGCAGGATTCGAATCTACGTAGAAATATAATTTTCAACAGATTTACAGTCTGTCGCTTTTAACCACTCGGCCAGTCTCTCAAAGAATTCAGCATCCTGCAGAATTTGAACCTGTGACCTTCAACTTAGAAGGTTGTTGCTCTTTCCAGTAGAGCTAAGAATGCAACTCACCCAAAAGAGTCAACGCATCCGCCAAAACAAAACAAGCAGCTTATTTTATTTATGTATGCGCTCATCCACGCGTCCCCCCGGACGCCGGGGTGGAACCTGAAGTAGATGGCCGTAGTGACTCCGAAGCTGAAATAAACCGCCGCGACGATACCGACCCTTAAGTAAACCGCCGCGACAATACCGGACCTGAAATAGATTGCCACGATGTCGTCAAACCTTAAGCAAATCACCGTGAGGGTGCCGTACCTCAAACCAAATCGGCATGATGGGCTCGAACCTGACATGAACTGCCATAGTGGTTTCGAACCTGAAAATGATTCACCATAGTGTCCCCAAACCTGAAATAACCCGCTGGGGCCGCCCCGAACCTGATATTGAGTCACGCCGATGTGTCTGAACCAGAAATAAACGACCGTAAAAGTCCCGAACCTGAGATAGACTGTCGCAGCGGTACCGAATCTGAAGTCAAAGCACCATAATGGTCGTAAACCTGAAAATATGTCACCGTAGTGGCCTCATGCCTGAAGCAACTGACGTCGAGCCTATACCGAACCAAGAACACGTTGGATACCGCAGGTCGCAGCCACTCCGTAACAATACCGAACCTYTTYGAACCATGTAGCCGTAMCGAGCCAAATGCCATCYTGTMRRTCCAAGGTAGGACCATCCCATGCCGTCCATACGACCATCCTCGGACTGACTCAGTAAGGTTAGTAATCAGATAAGTCRAGAAGGCGACACGRRAAACCTYGATCATYAGGRGATAGTAAAAAAAACTAGAGTTCAGAGAATTTGATCAGATCTGGGTTCCGAGTTGTCGGTGGGTAATCCAAGCAAAATCAGGCCGGGCACCGAGTAATATTTAGTTCCTGTTCATTCCATCATTTTTAATCATTCTTCCTTTTTCTTAATTCTATTATCCGATACAGTAAAATATCCGTAAACTTACCAAAATAATAAATTCCGAGGGAGTCTTAATTAAATTGTTGAAATTCTTTGTTTCTTTTTTTCTTTATCGTTTTTAATTTTTTCCTTTGTTTTCGATTTTATTACCGGAAAACATAAAATAACGGGGTATTTTCCCCAAAATTCAAATGCTGCGAAAAACAAGGATTTTAAGGAATATTACGTTTTACTCTTCCCTCCTATTGTTCTCAATCTTTCCTCCCATCTTTAATTTAGGTACCAAAAATGGCAAAAATTCAATGCGCTATTTTGACCCCGATCATACGCTGCAAAAAACGTCGCAGCGGGGTTTGTCCCCGCGATGCCCCCTTGCGGCCGGCCATTCCAGGCCTAGCCTCGGAACGGGCTGAAATGACGGTCCCTAGTTATGCCGGAAGTGGCTACCCATTTCGCCATCTTTGAGGGTTTCTCGTAAGGTTCACTGCGCCCAAAATCAGGGGTGTCCTGAGTACCCCTAAATTTTGCCGCCTGGTCAAACAAAAGTACCGTCAAAACACGTACTTGTCTTTGGGCCTAAGTCCCCGAAGCCCCGGATTTCAGGCGGCCCATCCCTTGTGGCCGCCTGACAGTTAGACTGAACCTCTTCTCGACGCCCCCGTCGAGCCCTAACCACTTTCATCGAACGAAGCGGACAAGCTTTAATGTGATTGCGCGTAAAGGACGCCCACGTCGACGTTTAATTGTTTTATGTTTCAGTTTGTTATGAGTTTTGGGGCTAAGAAGATGTTTCTTGACTTTCCTTTTCCTTCGGGATTTTGGCCTGGGTAGGATTCTCTTTTCCTTCTGATGTTGGCCCGAGAAAGGTGCCGATCCGCCAGTTTGTCTAATGCGAACTCTCCGTCTGGCCCTCTTGAGCACGAATAACCATTTTTTCTCTCTTCCTAATGCCAACCCTTTGACCTTTCTTCTCTCCACTCTTTTCCTCTTCTTGGAACTTTTCCCTCTCGAGGAGGCTCCATCCTCCATTTTGACCTTCCCTTTCCCTTTCGGGACTGGCAGCGATAAGGTGGGTGCAGGTCTTGGTCTAAACAACTTTAACCTAGCACCCGCCACTGGGTCCTTCCACTTGGATCCGTCTAATTTTGCTATCATATAGGCACCCCAGTCGAGCGCCTTAACCACTCTCTAAGGTCCCATCCATCTGTTGGCGAGTTTTCCGGTCCAGGTCCTTTCTAGTGCCGCGCCGTAGAGAAGGACCATATCTCCTACGCTTACCCATTCTTTCCTGATCCGCACGCTCTTATCCCATCTCTCTTTACCTTTGTCCTTCTCCACTGCCAGACGATCTGCCGCTGTCATAAGGTTGTCTTCCAAACCGTAGTTCGCGCAGCGATGAGTTCTTCTCTGGACATCCTTTCTGCCCAGTCGACGGTTGTCCAGCTGTCGACGTGAAACTCTGTAGGGAGAGGACAATGTCGTTCGAACCACAACGTGTATAGTGGGTACCTAGTGCTAGCCCGGACCGTGAGGTTGTCCGCCCATATTGCGTATCGAATGTATTGTGGTGAATCGTTGTCCTTACCTTTGCACCACTTGGATAGTGACGCTATCAAAGTCTGGTGTCCCCTCTCTACTGGAGAGTTCGACTGTGGGTGGTAGGCGGTGGCTATCGAAACTCTCGCCCCGGCTCTCTTGAACACACTCCGAACCTCGTCAGCTAGAAATTTCACCCCTCTATCCATCACTATCTTGCTGACACATCCATACCTAGATAAGTACTCTAGGACGAAGTTCTTCACTTCCCTTGCCGACCTACTTCTGATAGGTTTACCGTCCACGAACCAAGTGAGGCCGTCTCGTATATTCACAACATAGTTCATATTGCCTACTCCTTTTGGCATGTTCACCAGATCGATGTGTACCTTCTCTCCTGGCCTGGTCGGATAGGATGGATGAAGTGCCTCTTTGTATTTCACAAGAGCTCTCTTCTGAGACTCCTCGCAGGTTATACAGTATCTCTCGACGTCCTTGTACTGTCCTTCCCACTAGTAAAGCCTGCGTACCTTTTCGTAGGTCCCTTTGACTCCTCTATGTCCTCCGACTACCCCGTCGTGAAGCTCCGCAACTATCGTCTATCTCTCCTCAGGATCATAAACTACTCGTAAGGGCATCCTCGACATGACTGGTCTACGGAATTGATGCCCAGCTCTAAGGCAGTATTGGGCTGCTTGTCTCCGGATATCTGAATCTTGACTCTCCTCACCCGACAAATGTAGCCTGATAATTCGGTATTTCCCTTCGTAAAGGTTAACCAAAAATCGATTGGTGCGTCTCGGCTCCGCCATTGTCAGGGTTCCAACTACTATCGGGCGGTCGGCATCAAAAGGGATCCGAGAAAGCTCATTCGCCATGACATTTTCAGTACCCGATATTCTCTCAACTGTGTAATCATAGAGTCGAATCGGTATCAACCATCGTGCGATGGTCGGGTCCATCGGACTAAAGTCCTTCGGGAGCAAAGAGGCAACCGCTGTGGGATCTACTCTCAAGATGAACCGTCGTCCGTAGATATAGTGTCAAAACGTGTCTAGACATTGCAAAATAGCTAACACTTCCTTCTTGAATTGACTGTAGTTACGCTCAGCCGTATTAAGTGTCCTACTCTCAAATCTTAACGGTCTTCCCTTCCCTTCAGCGTCCTTCTGAGACAGCAGCCCACCAACTGAACAAGGTGGAACATCCGTGGATACTACGAAGGGTCTCCCGGCCTTATTATCAAAGTATGGCACGGCCAGTACACGCCCCCCCTCCTTAAAGTCATCTTTAAGCTCTTCCATAGCGAGTTACTAAGAAGAATCCTAGTAGAATTTCTCAGTCTTCTGAAGGAGTATCCTCAATGGCTCAGCCTTCTCCGCATACCTGCGTATGAAAATCCGCCAGTAATCAACCACTCCCATAAATTGACGGACCTCGGTAGCACTATGCAACGACGACGACCAATTTAGGAGTTTGTCTAGCTTTGCAGGATCCGCTCAGCGTCCTCTTGAGTCGTAGATAAAGCCTAAGATCTTAATAGTCGAGACGACCCACCGGCTCTTGGTTCCGCTGAACGTCAAATTTGCATCATCCAGCTGCTCAAGTATCGTGCAAATATCGGTTTGGTGCAGCTCGACGAATCTTCTAACTCCTGGCACAACCTCTGTCTCATCTTTCTTTACTGGTCCTTTTATAGGAAACTCATCGAGAAAAACTTCAACCGTATTAGGAATAAAGTCCTTGAGGAGGGCTACCATGGCTCTCTGAAAAAAACAGCTACCTCATTAGTCCAACCCATAGGGACGACCATCATCTGTATCAGTCCCTATGACGTGTGCATAGCCGTGAGGTGTCTGTCCCTGGGATCAAGCTGTACCTCATCATAACCAGAGAACAGATCACAGACCGAATAAATCGACCTGCCCGCAGCGCCTTCAGCCAGTAAGTCGGCGTGAGGCACGGGGCCTACGTCTCGAATCGTCACCGCGTTGACCTTCTGAAGGTCCTGGATGCATCGGATCTTGCCATTCCGCTTTCGTAGGAAGAACCATCGATTAGCATAAGCGCTGTCAGATGGCTCTGCAACATGAGAAGCCATCTTTTCTTTCAGGAAAGCGATAACCTCTTCCTTCTCCTTCTGGGCGTATTTCCATCCTGCGTCATTCCATGGAACATGTGGAATCGTATAAATCCTTGCTGGCTTAGCTTATCGAGGGTCAACCCTACCACGCTCCGCGTCGCTGAAAGCTATAACCTTATCGCACGTCTTTAGGATTTCTATCACACGTTCCCGCTCCTGTGGGGTCATGTTCCCATCTCCGATGTCCATCCTTGCTATCCTCTCTTCCGTTAGGCGTTGCAACTCTTTTTTCTTTCTTTCTTTTATTTCCTTTGCGATTTCTTATTCCGATATCCCTTCCAGTGCAGATCGTTCGCGGCCCACCGCCGTTGGCTTAACTTTCTGAGCTACTCGCTTGTGTCGCTTGGGTAGCCCCCCATAGGGGGCCGTGCCCTTTAAAAAGACACAGATATCACGCCGCCAAACTCCTCATATGCCTCTTTTGGATACGCGTTGCCATCTAGTATCAGCCGACTCCCTAAATCTTCCACTTCTACAATCCGGTCTTCTTCTTCTGTGAGAAGAGGTCCATACTTCTTCTCGCAAAATCGCACCTCGCGGCCGGAGATAGGTAATGACTTAATCCGATCATTGGGTCCCGCACCCACAGCAAGAGCTGCTCTGTTCCTCGGGTCTCGAGGCTCCACCATCTCAATCATAACCCGCGTTCCATCTAGCTTCTTAATGAACAGTTTCTAGCTCCCGTCCGGTCGCTCTATCGTCACCGGATGCACATGGCTCAACCACGCCCGTCCCAAGAGCAGGTCAGAGTTGCAGTTCTTGACTGCAAAGACTGGCAGGGTCACTCTTACCCCTTGGACCTCTATGGGTGCCTTGTGACAAACTCCTGTGATCTATTGCTTTCTCCCATCAGTCGTCTCTATCTCGAATACTTATGACCTATCGAGTCCCAGTCCAACTCGCTCTGCCACATCCTCGTCTATAATGACAGCCTCACTGCCGTAATCGATCACAACATCTAGAACCGCTCCGTCGTTTAGGATCACCTCCACGGTCCCACTTCCAAGTATGTAAAACTTGTCTGGAGGTATGCCTTCCATCCCATCAAGAAGAACTGTCGCCATGCGATCTGCTCTAGTTGTCACCTTTGATACTGTTACAGTAGGAGCATCCGTCTTAGGGGCCACCTGAACCTCCTCCGATAGAGGTATGCGAGTCTTCCGCGTGATCATCTGTAACTCGTCGCGAGCCGGTTTGGATGCTGTCAGATATTCCAGAATAGAGCACTGCATGGGCTACCGAAGGTCCCGTCTCAGGGGCCCGACCGTGTCAATATCATTCAGCGAACTCTTCATCAATAACTTCTTTACTCCCCGCTTTCGCAGTGAAAGAATAAACTCCTCTTCTTCGATCCGCTGTCCGTCCTTCTCTGCCATCACGTAATCAGTGTCAGTCTTCCTCGATATAGAGCCTCTCGCCGACTTGGTAGCTGCCACCGTTATGGGTGTGGTTGCCATGTCTCCTTCAAAAGCTATCTTGATGCTTTGGCTCCTAACTGGCTCCTTTCCTTTACTCGGCTTTACTCTCCTTGCTTCTACATTCTCCTTCATCGAAGAGAACATTGATACATCTCCCAGATTATCTGCCTACTTAACGTACTTGCGGTCATCAAGCACGACAAGTCCCTTATCTATTGCCCGTTTGAGATCCGGACAGTCTCTCTTGATATGATCATCCCCTCTACAGTAGACGCAAGAGTTTCTCGGAGTGCGCGACTTGTCGTCTGCGCTCCTAGAAGTCGAACCCTTGGCTGCTCTGGCGTCAGGGGACTTTGGATACGGATCAGTCGACGCGCCATATCCCCCTCTCTCATTTCGTCCGCGCGAATTATTGCAGCGGTCTCCTCCAGATCCTCCTTGCTCATATCGTCCCCGTGAATCATTCCGGCGGTCTCCATGGTCGTATCGCCCGCGTGACTCATCGCGTCGATCTCCTCGGTCGTACCACCCCCGCGAATCGTCATGTTGTGCCCTCGCGTATCCCCCGCGATCATACCATCCATGTGAGTCATCTCGTCGGTCTCCGTCTCGATTTCCTCTCTCATACCTGCCACCCCTGTATCCATCTCGGTCCGTCCTCTCATATCTGTCGTCCCTGTATCCGTCTCGTCGGCCCTGATCTGACTCCCACCTACCTCGAGAGTCGGCTCTACCCCCATCAGCCTCATAACGAGGGCTACGCGAGTAATCATCCAACCTCCTAGCTCGTCCATACGTCTCGCGAGCCCTGCGGTCCCGGTCTATCTCATCATCCCTACGTCGCCATGGCTCATCGTCTCTCTCCCTTTCCCTCGCACGATAATCAGTTAGCGTTCGAGGATTTCTATCCTCGACACTATTCCAGGAATCGGTGTTCCTACGGTCCCAACGAAGTGAATAAGGCCCTCTGAGTTTGTCCCGATAAGTCGTGGCTTCTGTGCTGGTCACAATCTGTGTAACCTGTCTTGTCAATCCCTTTACCATGTCCCTTATCTCCTTCACTTCCTCGGCCACGGCTTCATTCTTTTCCGACCAGGGATAGTTCTTGAAATCAGGACATCTATCAGTGGCATACTCCTTATACAGAGAGAAATCACGCCTCCTCATTCCTCTCCATGCCAAGTCCTTATAGTCGTTTGCCTCTGCCTTTATCGCGAGCTTTGGGACTTCAGGGAAGTCAAGCTTGTCGCGCAGGAGATCTCTAAGTATACTCTTCTGTCTGTCTTTGGACAAGTGCCCAATGAAGATAGTACAGCGCTCGACCTCTGAGATCTTCCCCTTCTTCATCAGCACGTCAGAGATCTTCTGGAAACGCTTCCCAAATGCCCGTACGCTCTCATCTTCATCTTGAGTCATAGTCTCAAGGTCCTTGATGGAGATCTTGTTATCCTCTAATTTCTAAAGTTCAATGAGGTTCTTCTTATACGTAGTCCATTTCCCATCCTTCGGTCGAGCTTCCTTAACTTCCTTGTCGAGACTTGGATCTACATTAAATATGAAGTTTTCTATAATCTCTTCCTCCGACCACTGACTCCGGCTAGCATAAAGCTCCCACTTCTCCAGATATTCTGTGATACCATAGCCCCTAAAGGTAGGAGGCTCAGAGGCCTTTTGCGTAATAATATAGCGATCCCTGCTCTCGTAAGGAAGAGGATGTGACTCCCCCGTCTGGAGGTCAAAGACACGCCGCGGCGGTGCTCTATCCCTATCTCTGTCCCTCCAATAGGAATCTCGTGAACTCTCTCTCCAGTCGTCCCCATGCCTATCCGCCCTGGTTTCCCTCCGTTCATACTCGGGGGAGCGTCGTGTCATCACTTCTCGTCGAGCACTCGAGGTCCCAGTCTTCAAAGTCTCCTCCGGCTCTGTCACAACCGGCTCGCCTATCACGTCGGGTTCTCCGTCATTGGTTTGGTCAGCCCATCTTAGCGGTGCTCCTTGCCTAATTCGTTCCTTCAGATCCCTCTGTGCTCGGTCGGGCGATGTCATATACTCCTCTCCTGCTTCGCCCGTGGTCGGTTGTGGCCCCATCGTGTTTGGTTCAATAGGCTACCAGAAGTTGTCGTCGGGCACTTACGCCAGGCGTTATAGCCCGGACCTATGACTGTTGCAGCAGCCCGGACCTGTGACAGAACTCGCATCCCGGACCTGTTTACTTGTTACGGTTCAGGCTCGTTTCCAATCCTAGTTCTCGACTGCCCCGATAACTGCCACCATTACTCTGTTCCGGTCGAGGACCTCGTGCTCACCTTCTATCCCGAAAATCCCTGTGTCTATGTAAACCTCTCCTTCGGGATCTGCCAACAAGGTTGCGCCTTCCCTGATCTCTCTGACCTCCACTATCTTTCCAAGAGCTTCCAATCTTTGTTTCCCCTCCTCTTACTCTCAGAAAGCTATATGGTCATATGTGTAGCATCTGAGGAAAGTCAGTGCTATAGTCGCTCGTAATCTCATCGCGGACAACTCCAATATATCATAGAACGCCTCAAATTATTCCTCATCTCCACTATCCTCTATGGCCTCTAAAGTCTTTATCGATTCCCTCCAGTATCGGTCGTGAGCGGTTAACACCCTGAGTATTGCTCCATCTGCTATAACTCTCCCTAGCTCCCCAGCTTTCCTTGCTTCGCTTATCTTCAACCTCTCAGCCTCTCTGGACGTCTCGTACCACGTCCTTATCTGAGGCCGCCCTTCGAAAGGTGTTACGCGAAGTACGTATTTTATCCTCCATCCTCCTTCCACTCCTATCCAAAGTCTTGTTCCCCTAGCCTCCCGAAGTGCACGGCGAACATACTCTGCCTCCTCAACTATGCACAACCTGGTATGGAGCTGGAGCTCTGCGATCACTAACACCGACGGTCCTTCCAGTTTCCCTAACACTTGCAATGACTACCTGTCCGTCGTATGTAGTGAAGTCCCGCTCATGTCCTGTTGCTATCTCCCTGCGTTACCTTGTCCTCCGTTGTTTCGTCCTCTGCAGACTTTTCCTTAGCTCCTTCGCGCGATAGGTTCCTAGTCTTTACCCTCTCCAGAAAGTCTGATCTCCACGCCTGGATAATCTCTCTATCCTCCCTGAACAAACTCTCTAACTCTTTTGTCGCGAGCTTAACCCTACGCAGCTTGCCCTCATCCTGGCAAGACCCGATCTCCCTAATCTTGTTTCCCAACTTCTTTACCCGGTTCAAGAGTGGCTTTTTAATGCCCTCTCTCACTCTTCTGACCACCTCACTCTCCTCTTCCATACCCTGTGCTCATTTTTTTCCAGCTCATCCTCATACCCTCGCTCTAGCCTCCGCTACCGTCTCATCGTGGTAGTGCTCCGCGCGCATATAACCATGAGACCATATCATCACATCATAAGAAATTGAGGTCTGGAAGGTCACCTGCGCAAGTACATCAGCTCTATGCTCGCGGATCAATTCCCTGACTCGTAGTCGGCACTCCCTCACCGTCAAGTCCTCATTTATGTATGCTCGGAGAACCACCGTCACAGTGTACCCTGTGCTTACTAGTTGCTTATCTAAGCGCACCACAGTTGTCGTTCTCCCCGGCATTCCCTAAGCTGCGACCTCGAAGAGAAACCTTACATCCTCCAGCCCCACATAATCAATCTCCGCTCGTCTCCTGCAGTACCTAATCAGATCGACTGACCTCAGACAGTCCACCCAGCAAGTAACGTCTATGATGTCGTGAAGCGCCTCTCTGCTGGGTGGCCCCCACCTTACACAAATGGCGTAGTATGCTTCCCTGAAATGGGGAGCTAAGCCCTCCCAAAGCGCGTAAAGTGTGTGGTCCACTGCTACACTCAGACAGTCTACGCTCCCGTAGGTCTGCCCTATTACGAACGCAGGAAGTCCAAATCGCCAACCCTCTTCCGGATAGAAGGTCGGATGCGGAGCTCCGTATACCAAGCGACTCCAGTACGACCTTCCTCCAGAGAGCCTCGCCAGTTGCTGATTAACGATCACTCTGGCCAACAACTCGTTTCTCCACTAAGCCCTGCTAGCCCCTGTGAGTGTCACTCCTATGTCTAAATCATGAGCTCTGTCCGTTATCAGATGTCCCACCCCTTTTAGGTCATGAGCCCTTTCGGGTCGTCTATCTTTCAGTATCACCGTCCAAAAGAAAAGTCCCTCTGCCAGCCGCGTTCCAAGGTAACGTATCGGAACACAGCCTGTCTCCTCCAGCCTCACAGGAAGAGGAATATCATATCCAACAACCGTTTCTCTGGGTCTTACAAGTTTCCGCACGCTATAGGATTCGGACTCTCGTGAGAGAACATAAGCTAGCCAAGCTTCCGAGCCACTCCTCATCTCTCAAGCTAACTCATCAACTCAAGTCGCCCAATCCCTATGGGCTAAGTCCTTAACAACAGACCCTCTTGTCACTTCGCTCTCAGTTCCAGCCCGTGACTCGCGGAGCAGGAATCCCTTTGTCTCTCGCTGAACTCCGTCCCCAGATGCGGCCAATGGATGTTACCCTCCTTAGGCCCGTCCTTTGGCCAGTCCTCCAATCGCGCAGGAAGAGGTATGTCGAACCCAAGCGCCGTCTCCCTAAGCTCTGTTAGTCTTCTCGTCCTGGTAGGAGCCTGTATCTAGCAATAGGACATACGCTCCCCACGCAGTCGTATCACTCCTCATTTCCCCACGCTACTCAATGTGTGCCACTCTACTCCCTTCGATGCACTCGTTCTCACGATGCTACTGACTCCTCAGACAACTCTTCCACTCAGGCTCAGTATAGTCGAGCAGGTGCTATGCACTCTCCCGTCAGCTCCATGAAAGTATATGGTATACTTGACGTATCTCTGGTCTCTCCGTATCTCCAAAGCATCCTCGGTCATGAGTGTGATTCGTCGCGCAACATCGTTCATCGCCTCTTCTTCCCATCCCCCTATCCTATCTCGTCGCAAGGAAAGGGTCACTCTTAGTGTGTCTCCATCCGCCATCTCTACCAGCGCTTATCGCAACTCCTGTCTCGTCTAAAAGTTCTCTCTCTTTGTCTATTAACCGACACCCTCCTACTTCCCTCACTATACTATGCCCGGATATGCCCTATCCTTAATCGTCTCCCGCGTCTGGCATACCCTCGTCCATGTCCTCGTCTCCGTCTGCATCCACAGTCCGGCCCCAGGGTATATGCTCCTGTCCCTCGGCCTGAACCAAATGCCCCCAACCGTCGTTATCTGGTCTGTCTAAATCAACGCCAAGGTCGTCTCGCCCAGCGTCTGGCACGTCTCTCCACGGTCTCTCGTCCTGTCCCCAAGGCTCTGCGTTGCTGAGGTGTTCCCAATCTCGATCATCGACGTCCCAGCCAAGCTCCTCGCTGTCTGGATATATCCCCTGGTAATGTTGATCCAACTCCCAGATAGAGATGAGGGAAGCAGGCCTATCACGGGGAGTCTCGCTAAAGAGTCGTCCGACCCCCTCCAAACTATCCACTGGTCCTTGGACCACCCTATTTAGTGCCAGCCAGAACTCCAAGGGCTGGCCCGGGAAAAAGGAGTGGGGGTCTGCTATAGGCGCTAGAGTTCGTAAGAACTCAATGAGCTATATCCCTCTCTCTCCAGTAAGAGGTCCGCCTACGAACTATGCGTAGGCAATCCAGTCCCAGTCCGTCTGCCCTCTGGCTGGTTCGTCGAGCTCTAAAGCCGCGAAATATCTCTCCACGACGCACCCCAAGCCCCAAAGTTGCTCCACTACAAAGACCGGGAACCTGGCGCGCAGTCGGACTCTCGGGAAAGCAAACCCTCCTATCCGAAACGTAGTCCTCGTCTCTCTGACAGGCCCATACAGATCCTCAATCCCCTCTTGTGCACTCTCTATCTTGCCCGTCAGGATTTCTCTCACCTCTCTCTCATGCCGCCAGAACCGGTGCACCAAGCCCTGGAGATAGACGCCGCCGCTCACCTCACGTGAGTAATAAATATGCCCTACGGCCTCTATGGACGTCGTGCCAGGCGCCCGCCACCTCTGCGGATCAGACTCGTAGGTCTGAACAGTATATGACCATAGGTGCATGCCTGGCCCCAACCGAGTCGACCGCCAATGGTCAATCAGCCCTGGCTCAGCGACGCATCTGGCCGGTAGATCAAGCTCTACCAAGTCGGGAGCTATGATCTCGGGCGGTCTAGGCCATCCGAAATCACCAAAGGGTTGGTGGAATCTCTCGATCTCCTCTACCATCTGCCTGCAGGATCTCCTATCTCTCTCGCACACTCTCCTGCCGAATCTCACGGCTAGCCTAGCTCGCACTCGCCTCGCCTCACACTCCGCCTAGGCCCTAATTGGTACCCCTATGCGAGGGAAGTGCGCGTCCACCGTGTCGTCCTCCTCCTCCTCGTCAACCTCACTCTCCGGGTCGACCCAGTCCGGCTCCCAGGCGTCCTCGTCATCCTCTCGCTCCCAACCCTCGTTGTCGAACTTGTCCTCGACGCGATACGGCACCTGTCCTATAGCCTGGTAATACTCCGCCAACTGATAGCCGTGTACAAGAGGTCGCCCAGCGTCCTCACTCCACCAGCTACCCCAGTCGTCTGAGAAGAGTCTCCCGATGCAGGTCACGTACTCGGGCCCTGCTTGGAGCTCACGGTCCAGCCAATCCCAAACGCACGGAGACTGGGGCCACTCGTCGTTTATCGAACGAATCAGCTCTATAAGCTGAACCCTCTCGTCTCCCCAACGAGGTCCACCGGTCGCAAGCGAATAATAGAGGTAGTCGAGGTCACCGGGCCCTCTCGCAAGGACCCTGAGATTCCGATAAGCTAAGTATGTCTCGACTACTCCGCGTATTCCTCCAAAAATGGTCTCTACAACGAACGCAGGGACTATCGCCCGCAGACTCGAAACGCTGTACGGGAAAAACCGGTCTTGCGCTATCACAAGCTCGCTCGTGATATCAAGTGGAGGGCGTCCGTGAAATAACATCAACAAGTCGCTCGAGTCCTCCGCTCGGAAGGCGGCAACTTCATCCCTCAGGTAGCGTAAAGCCCTGCTAACCGCGTCACTAGTCCTAGTCGTCGTGAGGCTCAACGCGGCCTCCTTAACCACGCCCGGTCCTAAGTACAGGTAGGCTCTCACTACACCCCCCCCTTGCCCAGGCTGATGCTCTCTATGCGTCCAAAGCCACATGTCCGCAGACAAGACAACGGACTTCCACGCAAACTGGCCGTCAGCATATCGGGTGCTGCGCGCGGGAATCGTGAGCTCCACCAGATCCCCCTCTATGAGCTCCGGGGGCTCCACGTCCCAAGCGCTGCTGGCCTCGTAGACCTTCACCTGCGCTTGCGGCCACATCCAACTGATGGCCAGAGAGAACGTAGTAAGAGGGATGGGTAGAGAAGGCGAAAGAGAGCAGAAACAGGCTGTCGTTTCTAAGAAAATTTCGGCAGCGCTTCGCCTCCCTTCATTGGGAGCCCCGATAATACGCTGTCTATCTATCCCCAATCTATCCCTAGAGTGCCCTAAGGAGTCAAAGGGCGGATTTGTGGACCTAAACATAGCAAACAGGCCCCACTAAGTTCCCTCGAACACAAAGCGTGTGCTCTGTTCGAGAGAATGCTGCCTGCGGCTGCTCTGGTCACCCCTCCGGAGTACACATGTCATCCTCTATCTAAGAACCGAAATTAGAATGCCGTCACCTTCTTTCGGCTATTTTTCTAAGCTCTCTCTCAAAAATTGACCAAATCCCCGAAAAAATTAAAAAAAAAAAACTGAAGATTTCCAATTCATAAATAGAAAATTAAGAAAAACTAATTTTCTCAAAATTCGACTGTTAGAATTTTTCGGGAAACGTGTCAAAAAATTTATCTCGTCGTGAGGACGAACTTTGTTCTCTACAAAGTTTGCGTGAAATTGCGCGGATAAGGAGATATTTAAGAAAAAAATAAATCAAAATTAATAAAAATTAATAAAAATCCACTAATCAAGGTATTCGGATCTAACTAACTCCCGGCTGATTAGCCAGGGCACCCCCGTTGATTGGGGAAGGTCGCGGCCTTGGGAGTGCAGTTCCCCTCCCCGGCAACGGCGCCAAAGTTGTGAGGAAACCCGGGGAGGGGCACCGACCGTTCGCTGAAGCCAAGGGCAACGACGTCTGTCACCCGCTACGCTCGCTTCCGAGGACCTCGACGACCCGCAGGGTTCCAACCGGGAGCTTACTCCGCGGTGAGTCTCATAGTCAACAGGTGAATAGAGAAGTTCGCATGCCAGTGAGTGCGGCAGATAACTGGTTATCCAGCAGAGTCTTAAAGCAACGGGTTTTTACAGACAACAAACGAGTGGCCAAGTTCACATAACATCAAGTTTTACAGTTAACTGATATTTCAACGAAATTGTAAAACAACGAATCTTCACAGTTGACAGACGAGTGGCCAAGTCCACATAGCATCATGCTTAACAAATATTTGGTAACTCGACACAATCGTAATGCGGCGAGTCTTTTCAGTCAACTGACAAGTAACCAAGTTCACCTTGCAACAATTATCGCAGTCAACTTTAGAAGGCGCCCTCCACTTCCGTAGCCCCCAGTTTTGTTCTTGAGGATGCGCCCTCATGCGCTGGTGTTCAATGGAACTTCGCGTTGGGCGGACCGTCACTCATTCAGAGATATAGCTCAGTACCAAACAAGCCCTACTTTGCAATCATGCAATTATAGAGTCTTACTGCACCCGTTTGCTGGCTTATCACTTAGTCGATTCCTCCGGGCCTGCGCATGGAACTATGAACAGAATAACCCAGAGAATAACGATAGT
>BFEA01000731.1:661493-671093 GCA_003427395.1 Chara braunii | reverse complement strand
AAAATAAAATTTAGCTCCCAGCAATAGAACTAGCACTTGCTGCCGTTGAAGTCGTCGTCAGTGATGATGATGTTTCCTTCACGAGGAGGAGAGAGGGACGCGTGACATGAGAGGGGAGATTAGGAGGAGGAGGAGGAGAAGGAGAAGGAGGAGGAGGAGGAGGAGCAAGGCCCGAGGAAGGTGCAATCGTCTCTGCTAAGCGGTTATCGAGCTTGGCAGGCCAATTGCCCAGGATGTTCGACTTCATCAATTGCTCAACCCGATTTAACCGCGAGGGAATGTCAGGGTATTTGTAGCAAGCTAGGTGCACCAGTCTTTCCACAAACTCCCAGTAGAGTAGAGTATTGTTGGGTTCTTGTGGATTCGACCTGCCAGTGAAGACGATTCGATTGATCTGTGAAAGCGGAAACGACTCCGACCAAATGTTGCAGTCCGTGGCAAGCTCCCAAAACTGCCAAGCGAACATAACCTTCGCTCGGAGACTGAAAATCTGTTGAAGCAACTGACCTTCAGTCTGCTGCTCTACTCCTCTACCGCCTCCCTCTCCTTCTGATTGCAACACTGGATGATCGCCGCTGGCACCACCTCCCCCTCCACCTTGTCCTCCTCCTCCTCCTCCTCCTGCTCCTCCTCCTGCTCCTCCTCCTCCTCCTGTTGCTGCTGGTCCAAGCCCACCTCCTCCTGCTCCTGGCCCCGGTGGCCCGCTTCCTCCTGTTCTTGCCCCGCCTCCTCTTGCTGCTGCTGCACCAGTGGTTGTTCCACCTCCTCCTCCTCCTCCTCCTCCTGGGACTCCTGGTATTCCCCCCCCATCTATTATTCGTCTTTCTTCAACGGCTTGTCGAGCTCCCCCTTCCCCCTCCTCTCGACGTGGCAGCTCGCTGTTACCTCCTCCTCCTCCTCGGACACGTGGCGCTTCCACATCCCGACCGCCTCCTCCTTCGACTCCTCCTCTCGCCACTTCCTTGCTTCCTTCCCCTCCTCCAGGCGGAACTCCTCCCCCCTCTCCTCCTCCTCCTCCTCTTCCTCCTCCTCCTCCTCCTCGTTCTCCGTCTTTTCCTCCCAGGGTACCACCTTCTCTGGGCACGACTGGATGTATGGATGCGTAGAAACGGAAAATTTTGTACAATTGCGCGTTGGTGACCAAGAGTAATCTTTTGATTGACCTCTGGCAATCCTCCGGGTCGTCCTCTAGTTTGATCAGGTCTTCCATTCCAATATACAGGATGTCATAGCGGAGTGACGGCTTGCGACGAGGTCTTGCCCCCTCCAAAGCGCCCATTTGCGCTAGAGTCGTGGCTTCGCTGTTCTGCGAAGCTGTCGGAGAGGATGGCAAGGTGTTTCTATCGTCGGTGAAGCGACAGGATCTACTATCGCCGTCGCTCGTGGTGAGATACCCTCGGCCCTCCTTCTGGTTCGCTTTCCAGGTGCCAATGTAGGTCGCTCCAGAGGCATAGAAGAAGCAGCCCTGGCCGTCCCGTAGCCCACTCTTGAACTCCCCCACATAGCAGTTATTGAGCTTCAGGTTGAATAGGTTGGAATCGGATCGACTGACACCTGGCACTGGCAATGCATCATCCTCTTCCTTAGGAAGTCTGTCTGCGGAAGGACGTCCGACGCTCGTCTCCTCCTTAACGAACTCCGAAGAAGGACGCCTGCTGACAGTCTTCTCCTCCTTAACCACTTCTCCAGAGAGACGTCTGACGTTCTTCTCCTCGTTCGTGGAGGCAATAGAAGAAGAACGCCTGGACCCGACATTCTTCACCTCGTTAGCACCCCCCAAGTCCATACTAGAAGGAGGAGGTTTGAGCACACTATTCTCCTCCTGCGGCAAACTCTCGAAGGGAGGACGTCCGACGTTCGTCTCCTCCTTAACCAACTCCGAAGAAGGACGTCTGCTGACAGTCTTCTCCTCCTTAACCAAGTCTCCAGAGAGACGTCTAACGTTCTTCTCCTCGTTCGTGGAAGCCATAGAAGAAGAAGAACGCCTGGGCCCGGTATTCTTCGCCTCGTTCTTGGTCCTCAAGTCCGTAGTACTAGAAGGAGGCGGCTTGACCACACTGAGACTCTTCTCCCCCTGAAGCACAACATCGTATTTCGACGGTCCAAGTGGGGGTCGGGGGGGCCCCCCTGCTCCAAAATCGAGTCCGAATCCAGCAGACTTCTGCGAACCATCTGGTCCAACGGACGGACCAGGTGCTGGACCTGGTACTACGGCACCTGTAGTACGAGGTTCATCACCTGCAACTGGATCTGATGATCGAACAAACCAAGCATAATGACCCTCACCAGAAGGAAGACCGTTCTCCCATTGCCCCATGTATGACTCCACAAGGTTCCTGTCAGCACCCAGTTGTTGTACCTCCCCCTCCTCCCTTTTCCATCTCCAGTGCTTGATCTTCTCCTCCACCACTTTCTTGTAGACTCTGAGATAGTGCCCCCGATCTGCTTCTTCTGTATCAACGGTCGGTATTGCTTCTGCGATTGCTTGGGTAGCCACTGAAGGGGCGATCGTCGTCTCAGGAATGTTCGATAGCTCCTCCGTTGACTGTGAAGACGGACGCCTTGAACCGCTCTCTTCCTTCACTGACAGCGAAGAAGATCGCCTCGAATTCCTGTTCTCTTTCACGCCGGCCTCAGCTTGAAGAGAAAGACGTCTGCCGTTTTTCTCCTGCTTTCTCGAGTCTAAAGCCCCCCTGGCATCTGCTGCTTGCTCGTCTTGTACCCAGTCTGCGGAAGCACGCCGTACAGCAACATGCACCTCCTCCTTCGTCGGCAGAGAAGCACGCCTAACATTCTTCTCGTCCTTGGCAGACTCAGGAGGAGGCCGCTTGGCAATGCTGCCATCCTTCAACTCGCTCGCTGTGCCTAAGGACTGTCGCCTGCCGGTTTTCTCCTCCTCTACCACCTCTGATGGACGCCGGACATTCATGTCCTCTTCCTTAGGAGGCCTGTCTGTAGAAGGACGTCCGACGTTCGTCTCCTCCTTGACCAACTCCGAAGAAGGACGCCTGCTGACAGTCTTCTCCTCCTTAACCAAGTCTCCAGAAAGACGTCGGACATTCTTCTCCACCATCTTCTCCTCGTTGATGTTGGTGGAGGCCATAGACGAAGAGCGCCTGGACCCGACATTACTTACTTCCTGGTTACCTCCCAAGTCCGTAGAAGGAGATTTTTTTAGCACACTCTTCTCCTCCTGAAGCAATCCGGAAGAAGAAGGACGTCTGGAAGCTGCAGCATTCTCTGGCAGTGCGTTCAGCGTGAGTGTCTGCTGCTGAACGTCTGACTCCGACGCAGCCAGCTGCTTGGAACTGGGAGGTGTAGTAACTGTTGCAGCCGCCGTAGAGCACCAACTCATCATCCCCTGCCCATGGGGCTTGTCAAGGGCCCACATCCCCTGGTACTCGCTCTGCTGATTGCCAAACAGGAAAGTCCCAAACCCACTTCGACGGTCTTGCACCCACTCTCCCTCGTACCGTCTTGGGTATGGCTCTCCCACCACGTGGCTCTCGCAAATGCCCCTCCCCTCCCTCAGTCCGTCTTGCCAGTCACCTATGTATCGGATGACGCTCGATTCCGAGTTCAATCTGACGGCCAGCGCACCCTGTCCCTGCCTTTTCCCGTTCTCCACCTCTCCCTGGTAAACCGTCAGATCAGGCCACAAGTAACTACCTACCCCGCTTATGGCACTGTCCTTGAAAGCCCCCAAGTACACGACGCCGTCGGTCCATCGGTACCTTCCCAGCCCTTGGATCCGCCCCTGGTTCAGCCGTCCTGTGAACTGGCAGCCTGTGCGAAAGACAAGTGAAACAGGTCCCTCCACGGGGCGGAGGCCCAAAGACTGCTCTTTGGTCAGCAGAGTGCCGAGCAGCGATGTGACCTCAGCTTTGCCCGAGCTCTTCCACGCATCGAACACAGCTTTGCTAAGGTCCACCGCGCATGGACCGCTCTCTTCCAAAAAGCTGTCCCGTGATTTGAAAGCAGCTTGGACGCTGGCAGAAGACCACGACACTGGTGGTGATGCGATCTCCAGAGAGGAGACCGCAGCTTCAGGACTCTCCATTGCTGCTGCACCATGAGATGGCCTCTCGCTCGTGCTATACGGTCTGTCTTCACAGTCAGTGACAACCAACCGACAGAGAGACACACACAGAGTTGCAGTCTGAGTAACCGATTCAATGGAGGATTTTTTTTGGAATTAAATTCCTGTTCAATCCCATTGCAACCCCTTTGAATCCCGTTGAATACCCGTTGCATCCAAAATGGGGGGCCACCCATGTTTTTTTTGTCCCGCAGACAAGGTTTCCATAAGGGCTCTGGTGCATGGACAAAATCACCTCCCCCCATCTCTCTGCTACAATGTTGATGAGAGGGTAGGCAAAAAAAAAAACGAAAAAAAAAAAAAACAACTCGAGCTGAAGTAGCAATGGCAGTTTGTATTGGTAATGAACTCAGTTCCCTGGGCAGCAGGTGGCTGCAGGACACAATGATAAGAAGCTTAAGCAAACTTAAGTCCCCCTCCTGTGCATTCCGTGATTACAACATGTTGAGATTTTGAGTTCATGCCTTGTGCTTATTCGTCTAAAAGACGTGTCTGTGTGTGTAAGTGTGTGTAGGTGCGTGTGTGTGTGTGTGTGTGTGTGTGTGTGTGTGTGTGTGTGTGTGTGTGTGTGTGTGCATGCATGCATGTGAGAGAGAGAGAGAGAGAGAGAGAGAGAGAGAGAGTTTGTAGACAATATCCGGCTGCAATCACGGTCGTACCTGCGTCTGACTGCAATCACCACCTCAAGCAAACGTGCACTCAGACAGGCTCACGGACCAGCAAGCACGCACTCACACAGACTTAGAAAACTTAGCAGAACGTGGGAATCTCAGCAAGCCATATACATTCCAACGGCAAACTCAGAAATCAGCCTCACTCTGTGTTTTGGCAGGTCATTACAGTGTGCGTTTCTGTGTGTGTGCGTCAGAGAGAAAAGAGGCCATTCACAGTGGACAGGGCGATACATGCTCTCTCTCTCTCTCGTGTGTGTGTGTGTGTGTGATATTTGTTACTAAACCCCCAAGTCAGTCGACGCGGCCAGCTGCGCAGAAAGGCACTTCAAGAAACATACCAGAAAAATAAATTGTCCACTTCATATGGCATGACCAAAACAAGCAAAAAGCACACCGGCAAGGCAGGGACGCACTTAACAGGGCAAACAGCACGCTGGCAAGGCAGGGAGGCACTGTGATGAACAACAAGCGGACGAAGGCTAGAGGGCACGGGGGAGGCAGGGGGAGCAAACAAGCAGCATGTAACAGGGCGAACAACACAAGGCAAGGGAAGGCATGGTGGAGGCAGGTGGGGAGACAAACAGCCAAAAGCAGCAGGGAAACAACAGCGAGCCAAACAGCAGCAAGACAAAAGTAGCAACCAAAAAACTAAGTATGACAAAAAGAAAGAGACCCAAAAAAATGAAGATGAAAGATTGTTTCATCGGAGTTGCACCGACTCATCAGGAGGCTGAACCCTCGACAATCTGCGGAATCCCCGTATTTGATGGTTTGGGTCATGAACCCTTTGACCCTTGTTGAAGGCAGACTATCCCCAAGAGGAACATAGCAGCAGGGCAGCAACCCTGTGAAGCACGAGGCAACACAGTAGAGGCAACACGGCCGCACAATGCCAAAAACGACTGCAAGGAATGACATGGCACGCAGCGCAGCAGCCGTGTAGTGAAGCACAAGGCAACACAAGCAAGGCAACAGCACTGCAGGGGACGACAGGGCGAGTGACCCAGCAGCTGGGCAACCATGGAGCGGAGCACAAGGCACCAGCAGCAAGGTAACCAACCGACAGGGGACACAAGCGGCAGGCACGGAAGGCACGGCCAACGGATGAGCAGCATGGCAGCGGAGCAGCGAAGCGTAAGGCAACACCAACAACGCGGCCACACCGCACAGCGAACGCATCAACCCGCAAAGAACCACACGAGAAGCAAGCAAGACAGGCAGCAGGGCAGCGGCGGAGCGCAGATGAGGACGTCCACACATCCAACACGGAGCAAAGCAACACATGACCTACTCACATCACGATAGAACCCCGCAGACTGTTGGTCCCCACCACCCGCTGAGCCAGGGGGACACTCCGACGACCATCCGTCATCACCGACAGGCAACACAGACATCCCGAACCGAGCGGCCCCCCTCAGAGTGCAGTTGGCACTCCAAACGAGGAACCACTGACTGTTTGGCACTACTTAAGGGTGCTCAGTTAGGCGCACAGAAAAATACTTTAGAAAAAAACGGATGGAGGACAAACAACAGGAGAAAGACAGACAGGCATAAAACTGGTTGAGTGTGTGTGTGTGTGTGTGTGTGTGTGTGTGTGTGTGTGTGTGTGTGTGTGTGCGCGCGCGCGCGCGCGCGAGAGAGAGAGAGAGAGAGANGCGCGCGCGCGCGCGCGAGAGAGAGAGAGAGAGAGAGAGAGAGAGAGAGAGAGAGAGAGAGAGAGAGAGAGAGAGAGAGAACAGTTTTGTTGCTTCTCTGTCTGCTTGTCACGGTGTGTGTGTGTGTGTGTGAGAGAGAGAGAGAGAGAGCTAAAGCACCTGTGCCATCATCAATTCCCAAATTGTACACCCACTCAGCCATGGATACCCAATGACAGGCTGAGATGCTGAGAATGTGCGTATGTACTGTCTGTGTGGGGGACGTGTGTGTGTGTTGTCATATTCGCTTCACTAAAAAAAGGCATGATTGTGCCAGAGAGACTGTTTCGTCGGACTTGAACGACGCTCGTCTACAACATAGATCAGTGGTTAGAGCAAATGGCTGTGAAGTGCGCCGATTTTGACTTCTTTGTGGAGGATGTAGTTTGAACTACGACATTGTTCATAACATGTCTAAAACAATACCTTACCTTGTCCCAAGAGGCTGACTCTTGCGAGAGCCGACGAAGGCCTCTAGCGAGCCTCTGGAGGCTCGCCGCAGAGTTGGAAACAAATATAGGAAACACAGCATGGTATAGACAATTTAGAGTTAGGTTTCATAAGGATAAATAAGCTATAATGACCGTGCTGTATATTCGCGGGAAGATTGTAGTAGCCTATCTATCCCCTCCCACTGCTCGTACTACTACTACTACTCCCTTTGGATTGCTACCAGCCATGAGCCATGAGCCCTTAGCCAATAGCCAATAGCCAATAGCCAATAGCCATTTGCCATTACCCATCAGCCATCAGCCTTTTTGAGGTGGACGGACGCGTTCCCAAGCTGCAAGAGGTTATCCTAATTCTGATTTTTTTTAACGATAATTTGAAAACAAAAACGATTAATAGGTTTTCCAATGAAGCGCATGGCCAATCAGTGGCCATGCGTGGCCATGCCCTCCATTAAGTGAATCCGTATCTGAGCGGCTAATGCGGTTACATGCATTCCTGTTCAAATTCTAATGCCCAAGAAAGTAACAACGATGCCTTGTATTCGAGGGGAGGAGGAAAATGGGTCACGACGACTCGCAAGAGGAGCTGTGTGTGTGTGGGGGAGAGAGAGAGAGAGAGAGAGAGAGAGAGAGAGAGAGAGAGAGAGAGAGAGAGAGAGTCTGTGTGCATGTGTGATCGCAAACTTCATTCCACGTGCCATCATGACGATTGAGGAAAAAAAAAAAAAAAAAACGTTCCTCCCAATATAAAACCGCAAAAAACAGGTGAACAGAAGGGGAAAAAAAAACACGATGACGCACATAAATCAAGAAACGGTCCGAATAACAGGTGAACTAACATAGCGCAATAAAGGGGGCAAAGAAAAAAGCAGCTCGCTGGTATGCCCTGATTTTTCCTGGCAATCAAAGTTACGTCTAGAGAGAGAGAGAGAGAGAGAGAGCGTGTGTGTGTGTGTGTGTGTGTGTGTGTCGCGCGTGCGTGTGTGATCGCAAACCTCATTGCTATCGCGATCGCAGTCTCCAGCACGGTAGCTGGAAAATCTAATAGACCACTGCCAAGCTACCGTGCCCCTGTTTGTGCGCCGAACAGAACGCAGGATCGTTATACTCGGATTTCTCAAGGCGCAAGAGAGAGAGAGAGAGAGAGAGAGAGAGAGAGAGAGAGAGAGAGAGGTCGTGCATGATCTGTGGAAGGGCGCTTGCCAAGCTGCCGTCCTGCTGTCGTTGTCCTTGCAGCGTGAACAGTTTGGGTTGGGTGTGTGCAACAGGATTATCATGCAGGCGGGAAATCAACAGTGGGCAACGTAATTTTGAAAGCAACGAAGTGTCACGCCGAACGAGAGGATCGCGATGGTGGGTGACGAGGACGGCAAGGTGTCGTCATCATCGGTAGCTTCATCTTGTTCATCGATCGGAAGCGTGGATGGAAGAAGAGGAGGAGGAGCGGGGGGTGGACACGGTGGAGGGGATAGCTGGGGCGCTTCAAGCTATGGCGGTGGCCGGACGCGGGGTGCTGCAACGCGTGGAGAGGTATCTTCTGCGGAACCGATCGCGGTGGTCTCCAGTCGGCATGACCTAGAAAGGAGGGGATTAGTTGCTGGCTGTGGACAGGCGCTACTTGCTCTCTCTCTCTCTCTCTCTCTCTCTCTCTCTCTCTCTCTCTCTCTCTCTCTCTCTCTCTCTCTCTCTCCTCCCGGCCCGAAATCACCTTCACACACTGAGCTCACAATTCCCCCTTCCAGATTTGTCCTACTTGTCTGAAGAAGGATCTTGTCTCTGATGCCACCTTGTCCTTAACGCTGGCGAGCGATTGCTTTGCGTCTGTTCCACAGGTGAGACATGTGTTCGCAGCTCTCTCTCTCTCTCTCTCTCTCTCTCTCTCTCTCTCTCTCTCTCTCTCTCTCTCTCTCTCTCTCTCTCTCTCTCCCCCCTCCTGTGTCAATCTCTATCTTCCCACGTGAGACGACAGTTCTGTGTCTTCCGTGGTTTGTTTCATGTACTACCTTGATCGCGTTTCTTGCAAACAGCTTTGTGTTGTTTGATTAGTTTCTACGTTTCTGTGTTTTCCGTTTCATCCCGTCACTTTTTGAGCGCATTAAGCCTTCCTACTCGTTGAGCTCTCGTCTTTTCCCGCCGTTGCGGTGGATTCATCGTCTCCGTTACTTGTGCTTCGAAAAAAACTCAAGAGCAGTGTGTGCCCGTCGCACGGTGGCCGTACAGTTTCCCGACCGTTATACGGGCCCCTGGCCACGGTACGGGCCGTACGCGCGGCCTTTGCAGCCCCATTATGTGGCCTTCTGGGGGGCCGGGAAAATAAAGGCATGGGGGTCAGGTGTCGGGGGGTTACCCCTCCATCCAAAGGAAAAACTAAAAATAAATAACTATTGTGGGGTGCGTGGGACAAAACAAAAAACAGATTGATTGATTGATTGATTGGTTGATAAATGATTGATGGCTGATTGACTGATTGATTGATTGATTGATTGATTGATTAATAGATTGATTCATTTGAAAACTAATAAAAACTTGAAGGGAAAAAAACAAGGAAAAAGATGCACGCGCAGGCACACGCACATTTGCACACACCCACACAGACACAAGCGCACACACGCACATACAGGCGCACACACACGCACACACACGCACACACACACAGACACACACACACAAGCACACACACA